>OX451739.1:94218259-94587767 GCA_948472305.1 Vicia faba | reverse complement strand
AAACAACCCTCAATGAGTGTAGTATCGAGTATCTACCAACTTCGGACTGCACCAAAGCCGGTCATCTCACTACCCCTAATAAAAGGCCAAGATGGTCAAGTAAGGTTCTAGGTCATTAGTGCTTAGTGACATCAATCAGCGGCCCCGTACTCTCCTTGATTGAACTCAAGGGTTACCGGTACTCACAAATATGTCGCACTAATATAGCTATTACTTCGACCGTGTCGGTATACCCCGCACAGTTTCCACAACGTATTGCTATCTATGAATGTTTCCCAAAATCCGGGTGTAGGATTGCAAACCCAAACAATAGAGCCAAGATATAAAGCAAACAATTCAAACAATTAGTCATGAAAGAGGGTGATCTAAGCCCTAAGGTTACTCCACTTTTAAATTTATCCCCAGCAGAGTCGCCAGTTCTGTGATACGGTGGGAGAACTGACTGTGGTTTTGCGTTTGTTTTCGCAAATGTTTCGGTTGAGCAAGAGTCGCCACCGACTTTTTATTTTATCCTAAGGAAAGGTTTAAAAAGCACAGCAAAAACCTTTGAGATATTTTCTTGGGTTCGGGGAGTAGATTATAGAAAGGGAAGGTATTATCACCCTTTCTATCCATGGTTATCCATGGGCTCTTAGGTACTTGCTTAGATCAACTTGCCTTGGTTTTCAATTGTTTGAAATGGTGATTTGTGTGTGGTTTTGAAAATGTTTTGAAAAAGATGCCTTGTCTTAGGCTACCCTTGTAACAATTCTTTACTCGAATGTTTTACAAAGGTGTGTATCTTTTCGAAAAGATGTTTCAAATGTTTTTGAGAGTTTGTTTTGAAAGTGTTTGTGAAGTGTGGTTTGAAAATAGGCAAGTGTTTTGCAAATTGACAAGTACTTAAGAGCTATCTACCCTAAATATCTCAAAGATTTATGCTATGTTTTAACCCTTTTAACAATTTTGTTCCACCATTGTATTTGGTGGACAATCTTGTGTTAGGAGGTGTGAAGGGACGGGCGCGGGTCATCGTTTAGACCATAATTGCAATAGTGCTAAGTATCTTTGGGCAATTTTTCTTTGAAAGGGACTTGATCATTTTAGGCAACTTTTCGAAAGCGTCATCGAGGGACTATGATCAATTGATTTGTATTTGTTTTACCCAAAGAAACCTAACATGCAATATGGCCCATTATTGAAGGCAACAAGTGGAATACACTAGGGGTGCAAGTGTGATTGGTGTTGTCCATTTTCATGCTTGATTATCTTGAAATTAGGTCAAACTATTTTGTTCTTTTTATTTGCATACAAACCCTAATTCTAGCATGGTATATTTAGAAAGCGTTAAAGTGCGAAAAGTAAAATTCCTACACTATTACAACACAATATGGGAAGGGGGGTACAAATGTTCAAATGGGGGGATACTTAGACAAGGAATTTAAACCTAGCTACTACATCAATTTTGGAATATTTACAAGACACTTAATTACATAAATTAAATGGAAAATAAAATAAAGATGCAAAATGCAAAAAGGGTTTTTTATATGTATGAAAAAAGGATATTTTTATGTTCAATAAAAAAGGTATTATTTTTTGGAGTTTTTGTGTTTTAAGGGTAAAACCCTAATTTTTATTAAGCAAATATATATATATATATATATATATATATATATATATATATATATATATATATATATATATATATATATATATATATATATATATATATATATATATATATATATATATAATTTAATTTATACAAATATTTATTATATACAAAAAATAAAATAAAATGAAGTATATTTATAAAAAGTATTTTTTGAAGTCAAATATTAATAAAAGAAAAATGTAGGTATTTTTGTATTTTAACCTAAATATACTAATAATATATATATATATATATATATATATATATATATATATATATATATATATATATATATATATATATATATATATATATATATATATATATATATATATATATATATATATATATATATATATATATATATATGTATTAATTTCTAAATATGTATTATATATATAAAAATTATGATATTTAATATTTATAAAAAAAAGGTATATTTTGCATAAAATATTTTCAAAAGAAAAATGAAATAAAAATCAGAAATAAAATATATTTACATTATTTTTCTAGTTTTTTTCTAAATAATAGTATATATATATATATATTTATGTACAAATGTCCATATAAACAAATAAATACCTAAAAAATATAAAAATGATGTAAAAAATATTTTTTATGTTTTTAATATTATTAACAAAAATAAATAAGTCAGGATAAAAAAAGAAAAGTCAAAAAATCATGCAAATAAACAAATTGGGCTCAGGGGGTGTAAAACCAAAAACATGGTGTGAAAAGAAAAGACAAAGCAGGCCCAACCCATGTGGCTTCTTCTTCAACCTTTGGACAGAAAGATGTCAAAAACGCGCGCCTGTACTCAAGTTCAAACATCTGGATTCTTTGACTTTTTGCACAAACTTTCAACATAAGAAATGTTAAGCATTGAATCACGATTCTAAATATATAAAGAACTTATCCTAACTCTCAGAAATGAGAAAGAATTTTATCATTCCCAAATCATGACCTAACTTTTCCTCCATATTCAGACCTTAAATTCTCATAGCTCAGGCAAAATAAATGAAAAGTAAAAGCATGTACAAATTCAGGGGCATGAGTAGAACATTTCTTATTCACAAACTTAGAGCTAATGATGCCTACACTAAGAGTTAGAAGTTCAAGAAGATACCTGTTCAGTTGAAGTTCTATCTGGCAATGGGGGAGCTTTCAGGGCAAGATGATGATCTGTACAGCTTGCCGGAAGTGTGGTGATGCTATTCCAATGCTTACTTTGCTTTGAAACACCTTGAATCGAGCTATGGACCTTCAACTGCAAAACAAGAAAGTGAAAATGGTGGAACTGGTTAGAGGAGTTACAGGTCGTGTTTTATGCTTTGGTTAGTGTGATCGGTGGATCTGGAACTGACTGTTTAACGCTGGTTCGCGAAATGTCGCGGAAGCAAGAGTCGCCACCGTCTTTTATTTTCTCCAAATGGAAAGGACAAAAGCACAGAAAAATTCCTTAAAGAGATTGCTCTCGGTTCGGGAGGTAGGTTATAGAAAGGGAAGGTGTTAGCACCCTTTCTATCCATGGTTATCCATGGGCTCTTAGATACTTGCTCAATGTGTTTTCAAAATTGTTTGTTTGCTTTTCAATGTGGGTTTTAAAAAGTTTCTTTGAAAAATTTCAGTTCGACTCGCACGTCAGAGTGTTTGAAAAGTTTGCTTTGAAAGCTTTTGAAAGTGTGTCAGTGTGAAAAGTCTTTTTTTGTTTGTTTTTTAGATTAGAGCAAGTATCCTTGAGAACCTACCTACCCTAAGGAATTCGTCTGTGTAAATGTCCTTTAAAGTAGTGCCATCCCACCATTGAGAGGTAGGTAGCACCACCGTTGGAGGTGTTCGGGTCAATTCGATTTTAGGGACGTGGTGATCACCAGAGCAATGGGAAGACACCTTAGAAGCTACCCTCATGCCAGGTTCCCGGATCATGAGGACTTACTAAGACATCCTCTACTCGACGATCACCTTTCGAGGCAAGGCAACAGTGAGGCGTACCCTAGGGGTGGTGTGTGCGATTCGTGTGTTGTTTTCATTGATATTTGTCTTGTCATGTTTGTCGTGTTCTACGCTTGATTTTAATTTGAGTCCATACATTCTTTCATGCTTTTGTTAACAGTTAATATTTGCGGGAAAAAGTAAATCTAAGGCTATTACAAATGGCGCGGGTCCACATCGCCAAAATTAAACCGGACCCGATTTGACGGAAAGTAAATAAAGCGAAGTAAATAACGAAATTGCAAAGTGCGAGAAGTTTAAGTTACAACGCTTTGGGAGAGATACATAATTATTTAACGACACAAAGTAAATAGGCGAAATTAAATAAATTACGAACGAGGGCGTTGGACCCTTTTGCAAAAATTAAAGTTAATGAACTTAATTAACAAAAAGAAAAAAAAGATTAAATTAATGAGGAATTAAAATTAAAAAAATTAAAAGAAATTGTTTTTGGGTATTTTTATGTTTTTTAAGATTTAATAGAAAAAGAAAAAAAATTAATTAAAATTAAAACGCTAAACCCTAGTTCTAATATTTTTTAAGTTTATTATGAAAGATTTACATTAAAACCTAAATTAAACTCTAAATTAACTTATGTACAATTTTTAATTTATGAAAATAAAATAATAAATAAATAATATTGTTATTCAGAAAAAAGGGAAAATTAAAAAAGAAAAATAAAAAGTTATTTAAACCTAAATTCTATTTTTTTGGATTTTTATTAAAAAGGAATTAAAATTAAAACCTAATTAAACTAAATTATTTACATTCTAATTTATTTATGAAAATGATTATAATAAAATAAATATCATATTTTTTTATATTTTTTCCTGATTTTGTGTGTTTTTGTATTTTGTTGAAAATAATTAATTAAAACAAATAAAGTAAATAAAATGGCAAAAATAAAATAAGAAGAAAAATAGAAAAAAATGCAAACCAGGGGGGTGTTCTGTCCCATTATGGAGGTTCAGGCCTTAGAACATTGGCCCATTAAGCCTTGAATTTGCTGACTTTTTGGATTGGGTATGATGCATTGACTGGCGTACGTGGTACACCCTTGATCTACACCCTTGATTTGCTCTCCAGGACGCGTGGCTAGCTGATTTTTGAGGATGCATGGTATACTGGGGCATTAGCAAAGCATTGGATCTTATATTGAAAAATAGCATTGAGATTTTGCCAGACCTGGGACTTGAACCCAGGTCTTGAAGGTTATAAGCGCGTCTCCTTGCCAGCTGAACTATGCAATTTCATTTAATATATAATATAACATAAATAATATAAAAGAAAAATAAAGTTAGTGGACGATCTGGCGCGAATTTTCAAACTAGCCAATCACGTAGTGACAACGAAGTTGTCTTCTTCATTCTTTCTGAAACACAAACGTATGGCCACGGTTTTTATGGCGTTGTTTTAGGCTAGCTATCAAAAAATAGCGAATAGCTCGTTTCTCAATATAAATTAGGCGCGAGGACACGTTCTTCTTCGTCTCCATGTACTGAACTCAATGGTCCTGGTTTGAAGCATCAATTTTTCCTTGGGCAAAAACCCCCAAATTTGAAACCTGCAAACCCTAGAGGACACTCATGGCAGATTCATATATATGGTATAAAAATGCAATCAAACGCATCAGTAAGTTCAGAAACATCATCATGAATGTGAATACATAAATAAAAATGCATAAATATGCTTGGATCGTGCTATGCGAATTCAGAAATTTTGCTTCACAGTTTGACTATGGGGTACCAATTCAGGGTGTTTGTGTTGTTGTTAATGATTGGGAAACGTCCAGGGATGTCTCAGGATGCTGATGGAATGGAAATTTGTGCTTGAATCGCCCTAAAATCTTGATTTCAGTTGTGAGTTTTTTATGAAAAATTTCAATGTGCAAAAGGGTTCTTGGGCGCAGCTTGCAGTCTCCTTGGCTTAGAGTTATGTTCTGGATCATATAGTGAGGCTTCTAGGTCAACAAAAACCAACAAAATCTCATCAATTCATTATTTGAAGATTTGATTTGCTTAATATCTTTTCCAATCTTTTTTCATGTTGTTTTTGTTCAATCATGATCCAATCACACCAAAACTTGCCATAATCAATTAAGCACGAAATATTGACCTTATAATGTGCATAAAAAGATTTTTTTAGGTTAGGTTTATATTTTCCATGTATTAAAATGATTTAAATGAATATAAATTAATATTAATTCAAATAAATAATTAAAAAATATGAAAATACTTCCCTTTGGGCCTAGTGGTCGTGCATAGGCTTGGCATGAAGAAATTTGGAAGGAAAATAGGCCCATTTGTATTTTTAGGCCTTTTGCATCAATGTTGACTTTTCAAAATTCCTAAAAATTTCCCAACTTCCACAAGGCATAACTTGGTCAATTTTTAAGCTTTTCACATGTTCTTGGACATTTTGGAAAGGTCTTTGAGTCCTTTAACCAATGCCTTTGGTCCCATGTCATTTTGATTTACCAATCTCAAGTTATGGCCTTTGACTTAAAGTCCCTTTTTGTTGACTTTTGAAAATGACCTATAATGTTGAGATTGATAACTTTTTGTGAGAGCATTTCTTGGACTTGGAACATGAAGATGAATTGTAGGAAATGTCTTTCTCTTCAAAATGAGCATTGGATGGAATTTTTCTGATAATCCATGTGAAAGTTATGCCCTGGTCAATTTCAGTTGACCTTTTCAGCTGTCCAAATATAGTAACTTTTGTATCTTTGATGATTTCTGAGCCAAATTTTGAGAATCATGATCAAGCATTGATCAAATGATGTTTATGGCTTCAAAATGATATGTTGACCAAAAATTTGAACTTTTGACTGTCAAATGACCATTTTGCCCCTACAGTTGACTGTAGTGCAATCTAGGGTTTTGACTGTGCAATTTTGAGCTGAATGCCTTGAAACTTGTCATGAGGATGCTTGACCATCTTTATAGGCATATGAGACTTGATTGGGCCTTTGAAAAGTTCATTTGCTTGACCAGAACTCAAACCCTAGTTTTGACTGTATAGGAGACAGTTGAGCTGCACAACCCTGGGGAATTTTATGACTTTGATTTGGCAATTTCTTGATGAATATGGGAGGGCAAATTTTGGGGTACAACAGTTGCCCCTGTTCAATCTTCTTAGACCTGAGGATGCAGATTGGCTGACGTGCCTTTCGTAATCCGAGGGTAGAAGATGATTGGACACTAGAGTGCCCAGAAATTTGCGCTCACATAGTAGCAATGATGATGAGGGAATGGGCTTATGGATGCCATTTGGATGTTGCTTGGATAGGATGATGGGCTTATAGATGCCATCCGGGTGTTGATTGCGTAGGAGATTCCTTAGCGAGAACCTGCATACCTGCAAAACAAAAAAATGAGTACCTGACACGTCGCAGGAGCTGATTTTAGATGCTTGATATAGATATGTCCTGACTGGTTACAGGAGCTGGGTCTGGAGCTTCAAACGTTGATGAATGAACCAGGGATGGTTACTGCCTTAGCGTGGATGGTAAGAGAATCCTGAATGATTTCAACCCCAACAACGCTCGTTGAGAAAATCTTGGTGAGAATTACCATCTTTGTAGTGTCAGGAAGCGAACCAAGGGACATTATAATCTCAAAGGGAGTCACTTCACTCACCGTTGGAGAAGGAACTATAGGAAATTATAATCTGGAAGGAAATGTCACCTCACTCGCCGCTGGAGAGGGAAACATCTTGAAAGGGAATTACCACCTCACACGCCGTTGGAGAGGGGACCATAAGAGAATATCACCTCACGCTCATGCCGGAGAGGGAAACATCTGAAGAAGGAATTACCACCTCACACGCCGTTGGAGAGGGGACCATAAGAGAATATCACCTCACGCTCATGCCGGAGAGGGAAACATCTGAAGAAGGAATTACCACCTCACACGCCGTTGGAGAGGGGACCATAAGAGAATATCACCTCACGCTCATGCCGGAGAGGGAAACATCTGAAGAAGGAATTACCACCTCACACGCCGTTGGAGAGGGGACCATAAGAGAATATCACCTCACGCTCATGCCGGAGAGGGAAACATCTGAAGAAGGAATTACCACCTCACACGCCGTTGGAGAGGGGACCATAAGAGAATATCACCTCACGCTCATGCCGGAGAGGGAAACATCTGAAGAAGGAATTACCACCTCACACGCCGTTGGAGAGGGAAACATCTTGAAAGGGAATTACCACCTCACACGCCGTTGGAGAGGGGACCATAAGAGAATATCACCTCACGCTCATGCCGGAGAGGGAAACATCTTGAAAGGGAATTACCACCTCACACGCCGTTGGAGAGGGGACCATAAGAGAATATCACCTCACGCTCATGCCGGAGAGGGAAACATCTGAAGAAGGAATTGTGATTAGTTGATAGTAGTCATTTTTGTATTGATCATTTTCCTGAAAAGGTAGAACATAATTGTATGCAAAATCATGATGCATGAACTGTATGTTTTCAAAATCAATGAGATTCGTATAGTATGATGCATATGCATGCTATAATGATGTGGCGACGTTTTATGAATGTATGTTTTCGTCGTAGGAAAATAAATCCTTGACGGGTTCCGGGAAGTCGCATCCTGGGCTGTTGTGGAGGAATAGCTTTTGCTTCCGCTGGGGATGATAATTGCAAGTATACCGGTAGGAGAAGATAACTCCGTTGGGGAATAAACTTGGCGAATGGAGGATTCTGCGGGGAGAAAAAGATATTCTAGCGACCATGCTGGGAAGAAATACTCTGTGGGGAGATGCTTTTGCTGAATTGTTGAGGATGACTCGCTGAGGATACCTTGCTGTATTGGGAGTATGAATGGACTTCGCTGGGGATAAGAAGATCCTGTCGACGACGCTCTTTCCGTGGCTTTTGGCTGAGGATAACCCAGTTATATCCTGTTAAGGAAATAACTCTTTAAATCAAGCCGGGCGACGCGTTCGTGTTCTGCGAGGGGGTAATCTTATTGCTTGGGGAATATGTGGATTCCAACTCTCCTGGGGAAGCTTTGATATGTTGGGATGTTCTTCAACGGAACCTACCCTGATGCCTTGGAGGATAGAACAGTCAGACTGCTCAGACCAACCTTTATTGCCCCTGTTTCTTGTGGGGTGCTGATAGTTGTTGATGGACAAACCTTCTTCTGGCAGACAGATGACAAGAAGGCGGGACATAGTCGTACGTTTTAATCCCTAACTTTTGCCTGGACCGCCCTTTCGGGTTTTCAGTCCACCGGGATACCCATTTTTGCCCAAGCCGCCTTTTCAGGTTTTCGACTTGCCGGGTGTACAGATTTTTCATTTCATCCCTTCATTTTGCCCGAACCCTTTTGGTTCGCCGGGAAGCCCTTATTTTTGCCTAGGTATGTCAACCTAGCGGGTCTTTGATTGTGCGTAGTATTTTTTTTTAGACTATGCCCACGCCCTTAGAATGCAGGGGGGTGCCCCTGGCTGCTTGTGTTGCCATGTTACCAGAAGATGTTTGATCAGGCAAGATTCGTTATTGAAATGCCCCAAGTGACTCAGGTGGAGATTTGCCCCAGGCTGGTGGACAATAGTCATGCCATGCCCCTTGATTGGAAGTGCTTTTGTTTACTAGGTATTCATCGTGCGAATTTCCCTGCTGTTCAAACAAAAAGTCATATGCAAACAAAGTTATGTTAAAAATGCAAAGCTTACGTCTGTCTCGAAGTTTTTTTTTTTGAAAATGCATCTTTTCATAAAACAAGTGAATGTTTGTAAGACGTGATGTCAACTCCGTATTTACCGTAGACCTTCAGGAGTCAGGATACCTTTCGTAACAGTATGCTTTCGAACTAACCCATGCTTCAGCTAGGACTTTTGAGGGTTATAACGTGGCTTGGTTCACGGTTTAAGAAACAAAGGATAAAGGCTCAAATTTTATTTGTACCCACCCGCTCTTCGTGATGTTCTTCAAACCTAAGCTCAGTTGATCGTGCGTTAGACCTTTGTTTGAGTCTTTGCTTTGATTTTCCGGTGATGATTCGGATATTGATAACTTATTTTGTTTAGGCAGTCATGCCTTTTTTGTTGAGGGTTTGTAAGACCTCTTTTTTGTTATCCCTTTCCTTTTTTTTTTGCCTGAACTGTTTCCTTTTTTTTTGGAATTACAGTCAGCGGGATGCCCCAGTTTCATAAGTCCCCTTTGTAGGTTTAGACTTTTTGGGCTTTTCATTTATGACCCTTTTTTTTTTTTTTTTTTTGATAGTGACTGCCTGTCCTTTTGGTTGTTCTGAACCATCACTGTCTTTGTTTGTTCGTAAAGATCTCTTCGGTGCCATTCGTCATGCACTTGGATCAACTGAGAGAACTACCCTGCCCCCAGGTTATGATTAAGGGTTTTGATTTTTGAAAATAAAAACTCCTACTTCTTTGGCTCTGATGGGTTGACGAGGGATTATCATCCTTATAACTCCAGTGTTTAGGAATTGAAACAATGCCTGTACCTCATCAGCGGGGTCTGTTCAAAAGCATACTGTAAAGATCATGGTATCGTTTTCGTCATCCTCCCTCAAGAGGCTCAGAATTATTAACCAAGAGTTGACATCAAGAAAAATATGAAAGCAATTTGCAATATAGTGAATACGAAATAATTACTTCAAAACAGACATGTGCAATGCATTAATGAAATAACAATGTTTGATATGAATAAAATGTTTAAACAATCAAAGAAAAATACAACTTGAACATTCGAATGAACAAAAGTTTCTTAGTTTGAACTAGCTATCTCAGATGGAGAATTCTCAGCGGAAGATTTTCATCTCGCCATCCGGCATGAACTCTATCACCCCTTCGTCAATCAAATCCTGGATTTTGTTCTTCAAGGTCCAACAGTCGTCTGTAGCATGCCCCGGGCTGTCTGAATGATAAGCGCAGTGGGTGTCGGGGTTATACCTCGAAGCTGTCCTGTTGGGATTTTTGGGAGGGTCCTTTAGAGTGATCAGATTGACCTCCAGCAAGCGCTTCAGTATAAAGGATGAGGGTATATCAGTCTCCGAGAAATGTCTTCCGGGCGCATTTCGTTTACGTTGACTACCCCGTTGAGGCTGGGCTCGTGACCCTGAAGCAAGCTGAGGAGATTTTCCTTTGTCTTCTTGCCCCGCATGTGGTTGAATGATGGCTGGAGCTTCCACCTTGGCTGTTTGCCCTACTGCATTATTTTGAAGCAGCTTGGTGACGAGGACCCGGAGCTCTTCTTGTTTTTGAGCTAAGTCCTGAATGAGAGTCATTTGGCCCACCAACTGCCCCATCATTTGGATCTTCATGGTTGCCAACTCAATTTGTAGCCCTTCCAGCTGATCGTTCCTGATGCCCCCTGCATTCCCTAAGGTCAAGTTCCTGGTGAGGAGAGTCTTTATTTCTTCTTGCCCCTGGGATAGGTTCAAGAACATTTCTCGCAGTTGGGCGTTCTGAGTACGGAGATCTTGGTTGTCTGGTTGGAAAGCCATTGCTGAAATAAACAGCGAAGATGGTGAGTGACCTGCAAAAGGGATACCTGTAATGCAATGATGAGTATGACATGTATGCAATGTTTTCAAGGACCTCGCGGGGTAAACAAGAAAATTTGTTAGCATTGGAATTTATAGCTTGATTGAAGGACACCCTTGTCGTAGAGAATTCTTCTTCAAGGGTCAAAGGCTCACCATATCCAGTGGGTCATAGCCCCTGATAACCTTAGCTAGGGGATCATTCTTCAGGTGTCAAAGCTCACCATATCAAGTGGGTCATAGCCTCTGACAACCTTGGCTAGAGGAAAATAAATCCTCTTTGCCCCTTGCTGGGATAGTTGATTCACCATGACCTGCATCACAAGCCCTTGAGATCCTTGAAATGGGTTAGGATGTATGCAATGGTATGCAATGGTATGATGTCATGCTATGCATGGGGTGATGTAGGTAAACCCTGTTGTGAGTCCCAATTAAGGACTATAAACAGACCCTGCAAGAAATTTGGTAAACCCTGTCATGAGTCCTAGTTAAGGACTATAAACAGAACCTGCAAGTAGTTAGTACACCCTGTTATGAGTCCTAGTTAAGGACTATAAACCAAAACCTGCAAGAAATTTAGTACCCTGTTATGAGTCCCGATTAAGGACTATAAACAAGACCTGCAAGAATTTTAGTACCCTGTTATGAGTCCTAGTTAAGGACTATAAACAAGACCTGCAAGAATTTTAGTACCCTGTTATGAGTCCTAGTTAAGGACTATAAACAAGACCTACAAGAAACAAGTGTCAGGTAACAAGCACGCAGATAGTCAAGTACGAAGGCACACAAGTCACACAAAAGAGCCCTTAGGGTTTAGGCCAGCATGAGGTCTAGGTATTACCCTCTTGAAGTTGGTGGGTTCAACCTGTCCTAATCAAAGTAACCGGGTTCTTAGAGGATCCCAATATCATTGACTACCCTCAATCGGTCATAACTCCAGCATCGCAATCTTTTCTTGCGGCCAGAACCATCACGAGAGTTTAGCCTCAATGGGCGTAGCATACTGCTACTGTTCTAATGGCCAAGTTGGGTCATTTAAGGTTCTAAGGTCTGTTGGTGCTTAATGACTCCTTGGAAGACCCATATTCTCCCCGTTTCAACACGAGGGATATCGGTACAGACCAAGGCGCCACACCAACGTAGCCACTGCTTCACCCATGTCGGTATACGCCGGACAGGTCCCTCACAGCTTATGCTACCTAAACAGGGTATCCCCAGATCCGGGTTAGGATCTATGTATCTCCGATGCAACCCACAATGGTAAAGCAACAAAACAATACAAGTGAAAACACAGTTATGACCTAGCCCTAAGGTACACCTCACTTTATAGTAGTTATCCATATCCCCAGCAGAGTCGCCAGTTCTGTGATCGGTGGATCTGGAACTGACTGTTTAACGCTGGTTCGCGAAATGTCGCGGAAGCAAGAGTCGCCACCGTCTTTTATTTTCTCCAAATGGAAAGGACAAAAGCACAGAAAAATTCCTTAAAGAGATTGCTCTCGGTTCGGGAGGTAGGTTATAGAAAGGGAAGGTGTTAGCACCCTTTCTATCCATGGTTATCCATGGGCTCTTAGATACTTGCTCAATGTGTTTTCAAAATTGTTTGTTTGCTTTTCAATGTGGGTTTTAAAAAGTTTCTTTGAAAAATTTCAGTTCGACTCGCACGTCAGAGTGTTTGAAAAGTTTGCTTTGAAAGCTTTTGAAAGTGTGTCAGTGTGAAAAGTCTTTTTTTGTTTGTTTTTTAGATTAGAGCAAGTATCCTTGAGAACCTACCTACCCTAAGGAATTCGTCTGTGTAAATGTCCTTTAAAGTAGTGCCATCCCACCATTGAGAGGTAGGTAGCACCACCGTTGGAGGTGTTCGGGTCAATTCGATTTTAGGGACGTGGTGATCACCAGAGCAATGGGAAGACACCTTAGAAGCTACCCTCATGCCAGGTTCCCGGATCATGAGGACTTACTAAGACATCCTCTACTCGACGATCACCTTTCGAGGCAAGGCAACAGTGAGGCGTACCCTAGGGGTGGTGTGTGCGATTCGTGTGTTGTTTTCATTGATATTTGTCTTGTCATGTTTGTCGTGTTCTACGCTTGATTTTAATTTGAGTCCATACATTCTTTCATGCTTTTGTTAACAGTTAATATTTGCGGGAAAAAGTAAATCTAAGGCTATTACAAATGGCGCGGGTCCACATCGCCAAAATTAAACCGGACCCGATTTGACGGAAAGTAAATAAAGCGAAGTAAATAACGAAATTGCAAAGTGCGAGAAGTTTAAGTTACAACGCTTTGGGAGAGATACATAATTATTTAACGACACAAAGTAAATAGGCGAAATTAAATAAATTACGAACGAGGGCGTTGGACCCTTTTGCAAAAATTAAAGTTAATGAACTTAATTAACAAAAAGAAAAAAAAGATTAAATTAATGAGGAATTAAAATTAAAAAAATTAAAAGAAATTGTTTTTGGGTATTTTTATGTTTTTTAAGATTTAATAGAAAAAGAAAAAAAATTAATTAAAATTAAAACGCTAAACCCTAGTTCTAATATTTTTTAAGTTTATTATGAAAGATTTACATTAAAACCTAAATTAAACTCTAAATTAACTTATGTACAATTTTTAATTTATGAAAATAAAATAATAAATAAATAATATTGTTATTCAGAAAAAAGGGAAAATTAAAAAAGAAAAATAAAAAGTTATTTAAACCTAAATTCTATTTTTTTGGATTTTTATTAAAAAGGAATTAAAATTAAAACCTAATTAAACTAAATTATTTACATTCTAATTTATTTATGAAAATGATTATAATAAAATAAATATCATATTTTTTTATATTTTTTCCTGATTTTGTGTGTTTTTGTATTTTGTTGAAAATAATTAATTAAAACAAATAAAGTAAATAAAATGGCAAAAATAAAATAAGAAGAAAAATAGAAAAAAATGCAAACCAGGGGGGTGTTCTGTCCCATTATGGAGGTTCAGGCCTTAGAACATTGGCCCATTAAGCCTTGAATTTGCTGACTTTTTGGATTGGGTATGATGCATTGACTGGCGTACGTGGTACACCCTTGATCTACACCCTTGATTTGCTCTCCAGGACGCGTGGCTAGCTGATTTTTGAGGATGCATGGTATACTGGGGCATTAGCAAAGCATTGGATCTTATATTGAAAAATAGCATTGAGATTTTGCCAGACCTGGGACTTGAACCCAGGTCTTGAAGGTTATAAGCGCGTCTCCTTGCCAGCTGAACTATGCAATTTCATTTAATATATAATATAACATAAATAATATAAAAGAAAAATAAAGTTAGTGGACGATCTGGCGCGAATTTTCAAACTAGCCAATCACGTAGTGACAACGAAGTTGTCTTCTTCATTCTTTCTGAAACACAAACGTATGGCCACGGTTTTTATGGCGTTGTTTTAGGCTAGCTATCAAAAAATAGCGAATAGCTCGTTTCTCAATATAAATTAGGCGCGAGGACACGTTCTTCTTCGTCTCCATGTACTGAACTCAATGGTCCTGGTTTGAAGCATCAATTTTTCCTTGGGCAAAAACCCCCAAATTTGAAACCTGCAAACCCTAGAGGACACTCATGGCAGATTCATATATATGGTATAAAAATGCAATCAAACGCATCAGTAAGTTCAGAAACATCATCATGAATGTGAATACATAAATAAAAATGCATAAATATGCTTGGATCGTGCTATGCGAATTCAGAAATTTTGCTTCACAGTTTGACTATGGGGTACCAATTCAGGGTGTTTGTGTTGTTGTTAATGATTGGGAAACGTCCAGGGATGTCTCAGGATGCTGATGGAATGGAAATTTGTGCTTGAATCGCCCTAAAATCTTGATTTCAGTTGTGAGTTTTTTATGAAAAATTTCAATGTGCAAAAGGGTTCTTGGGCGCAGCTTGCAGTCTCCTTGGCTTAGAGTTATGTTCTGGATCATATAGTGAGGCTTCTAGGTCAACAAAAACCAACAAAATCTCATCAATTCATTATTTGAAGATTTGATTTGCTTAATATCTTTTCCAATCTTTTTTCATGTTGTTTTTGTTCAATCATGATCCAATCACACCAAAACTTGCCATAATCAATTAAGCACGAAATATTGACCTTATAATGTGCATAAAAAGATTTTTTTAGGTTAGGTTTATATTTTCCATGTATTAAAATGATTTAAATGAATATAAATTAATATTAATTCAAATAAATAATTAAAAAATATGAAAATACTTCCCTTTGGGCCTAGTGGTCGTGCATAGGCTTGGCATGAAGAAATTTGGAAGGAAAATAGGCCCATTTGTATTTTTAGGCCTTTTGCATCAATGTTGACTTTTCAAAATTCCTAAAAATTTCCCAACTTCCACAAGGCATAACTTGGTCAATTTTTAAGCTTTTCACATGTTCTTGGACATTTTGGAAAGGTCTTTGAGTCCTTTAACCAATGCCTTTGGTCCCATGTCATTTTGATTTACCAATCTCAAGTTATGTCCTTTGACTTAAAGTCCCTTTTTGTTGACTTTTGAAAATGACCTATAATGTTGAGATTGATAACTTTTTGTGAGAGCATTTCTTGGACTTGGAACATGAAGATGAATTGTAGGAAATGTCTTTCTCTTCAAAATGAGCTTTGGATGGAATTTTTCTGATAATCCATGTGAAAGTTATGCCCTGGTCAATTTCAGTTGACTTTTTCAGCTGTCCAAATATAGTAACTTTTGTATCTTTGATGATTTCTGAGCCAAATTTTGAGAATCATGATCAAGCATTGATCAAATGATGTTTATGGCTTCAAAATGATATGTTGACCAAAAATTTGAACTTTTGACTGTCAAATGAACATTTTGCCCCTACAGTTGACTGTAGTGCAATCTAGGGTTTTGACTGTGCAATTTTGAGCTGAATGCCTTGAAACTTGTCATGAGGATGCTTGACCATCTTTATAGGCATATGAGACTTGATTGGGCCTTTGAAAAGTTCATTTGCTTGACCAGAACTCAAACCCTAGTTTTGACTGTATAGGAGACAGTTGAGCTGCACAACCCTGGGGAATTTTATGACTTTGATTTGGCAATTTCTTGATGAATATGGGAGGGCAAATTTTGGGGTACAACAGTTAGCTTCAAGTGATGCTAGGGAATGTGTTTGATGAGCTTTGAGCAAGAAAACATGAAAGGGATGAGAGTTGGCACTCAAACTGCAGCAAGTCCTGTTTTAGTGCAGTTCCATGGTGATTTTGAGTTTGTGGAGGTATTGGAGGTGTTGGGGTCGTGTGCTAGCTTGTGTTTGATGTATAGGATATGTTTGATAACTTTGTTTAGGCTTGCTTGTGCTGAGATGAAAGTTGGTCCATGTTATGATGTGTTTCTTGAACTTTAAGCAAGCAATGGTCAAGTTGTGTTCTAGACAGGTAGAGGACCCCTAAACATGCTGCAAAACCTCTCCTTGATCAGTGTGATTAACTCATAAACTTGTGCCAATTAGATTTGATCTGTACTTCTTGGATTTGCATTATGACATAAAGCTTGCTTTTGCAAAAATGGCTATTTCACTTTTTCCATTTATGGCCTAATCTTGCATACAATGCTTGGATACACAAAATAAGGCTTTGGCACAATGAGTATGCATTAAATTATTGAGTGTTGGATGGTTTAGAGGCCTGTAATGTAGCATAAACCAAGCTGACTTGAAAATGCATAAGTTATGAACATGGAAATTGGTCAATTCAAAAGTGAGTTTTTGCCATATTGCAAAATTCGATTCTCTCAAGTAATGAGGTTGTTTGATGAGTTATTGGACATTTTGGAAAGCTTGGAATGTGTACTACAATGCATATTTGAAGTGAAAATTGAAATTCCAAGTGGAAGTACATGGAAAATGGTCTTGAAGTTAGGTAGAAAACCTTGCCAAAATAGGTTAAAATTTCACTAAGTTAAGAATGGTTTGGTACCCTTATTCCAAAAATTGTAACTTGAGATAAAATCTTCTTTTGGGAAAACTTTGTGAATCAAAGTTATAGATTATGCAATAGGATACAACTTTCATGTTTTGACTTTTGCTTGAATCCAAATAAATCTTGGTGAGAAAGTGGGGCAAAGTTGGGAAAAAATTAGGGTTTTTCATAACTTAGAAAAATTCTAAGTTATGAAAAATTCTCATTTCAAACCCTAATTTGCAATTTTTGATTTCTTGGTGAACAAGTTTCATGATTTGGCATGTTTTGATGAAAAATGAATCTTGACTCTTGATTTTGACCAAAAAGTCAAAGTTTGACTTTTCAGTATACAGTCAAAATTGATCAATTGACTGGGAAATTCAACTGTCAATCTTGTGTACTTGGGATCTTTTGAACTTGTTGAGCATGTCAAGACAATTCCATGGGGTCCTTGAGTCCATATGTGAGCTTGGTTTGCCAATGGCTAGGTCAAACAGTCAAAAATTGCCTTTGTGCAGTCAAAACCCTAAAAATGACCATTTTGCCCTTTTGGTGATCTGATCAAATTTCTTGTGGAATTGTGATCCCAACTTGATCCAATGGTCCATGTGAGTTCATAATGTTGATGTGAGTCAATTTTCATGAGATTTGACTGTCAATTGGCCACAGTTGACTTTTTCCCCAATACAGCTGATTTCTAGGTCAACTGTCCAATTGACTTGGCAAAACTTGGAATCAAGACTTGAAACTTGATGTGGATAAACTTGGGAGTCCAACATGAAGCATGAAAGTCATCTTAGGCAATCTAGGTCAAAACATATTTGTGCAAACACAAACCCTAATTTGGGTCAACAGTGCAAGAAGAAGTCTTGAGCAGATGAAACCCTAACTGGATCTTGATCTCAAAGGGCTTGGTGATGAGAAATGTTGAGAAGATGGGAGGGCAAATTTTGTGGTACAACAGATGCAATGTTAAGCAGTGATAGTTATATGCAATTCCAATAAATAGACTTCATGGGGATAAGCGAAGGCTCATTGGGAACCGTTTATCATTACTGGGGATGCCAATACATATCGGCGCTGGAAGTCTGCAGTACCAAAGATTACTGGGGATACTGGGAAGAATTTGCATTGGGGAGCTCATAATACCGCATATTGTTGATGACTCTACTGAATATTGAATTGATGACGAAGCGAGTCTTCGGGTACGCTGCTGAATTTCGAATCATACCGTTGGGGAAGAGATAATTTGGCTAAACTTCCATACATCCTGAACCATTGAGAGGATGATAGAACTGAATATGCCAAAGAATGGATACTGAACACCATGTGGATTTCTTTGAATATATGCCCCAAGTTTACGCACACTGGGGAATCATCTCTTGAATCATTTGGGGATAAGAGATGGGCATATACGCCTGCAAATGCCCCGGTTTAGCTCTGCGAATGCCCCGGTTTAGCTCTGCAAATTTCCTGGTTTAGCTCCCTTGGGGATGCACTTTATTAGCTCCACTGGGGAAGTACTTGCGCGTGCCTAGTCAAACGGTGACTCCGAACTTTATAAATTCACTTGAGGAATCAGGTTCGAAATTGTCTATAGTAGATGAAGGCAGCTTCGTGCGTTGGCTAGGTCAGGGTGACTGTTATGATGCTTTTAGCTTGATTCGTCTCGTACAACATAATTGGCTTGAGCAACTTTGCCAGTACGGATGAGAAATGCCCCTGTCTGTGGGATTTCTGGAAGAAACTGTGCTGAATAGAAGACCGGAATATCTGTGCCACGATACGATATGAGGTGGCCTGCCCCAATCTCTTGAACCATGAAATAAGCTGCTCTTGATTACAGCTTTCTTGGATAGATTTGTCGAATCTCGACGTAACTGCCCCGGGTTGAATGGATTCTGAATAGATTTCTCGATGTGATAGCCTTTGATTGATCGAGCTTGAAGATATTTATCGACGTGATAGCCTATGATTGGTTGAGCTTGAAGAGATTTATTGACGCGATAGCCTCTGCTTGATAGCTTTGAGGGAATGCCCCAAATTTGGCTGACCTCAGAGAGATCGACTCTCGACTTGATTGCCCCAGATTGGCGGACTCTGCTAACTTCATCCTTGAAGGTACTCAAATTGTAAAGTTTCAAGATATGCTTTCGCTTAACAAAATCACTGGTTAACATGCCCCTGGATAAGTCATTTCTCTTGTGGCAGCTGGCTCTTGCTTCAACAGGGTATTCAAGCCTCTCTTCTCTGACAAGATTGAGCTCTTTACCGATTATTCATTGTGTAAACTTACTTGATGTTGATCAGTTGTTTTATATGCAGAAGAATATTTATTATGAGAATGATAATTCTAATGCAACACATATGTAAGTCTTGAAGTTTGAAAAAACTTTGAATGAAATGACGTCACAACTCTGTTGTGAACGAGTCACAAGCTAGAGAGAAACATTTGTAAATTATTTTTTATGAAAGATAATGCAAGCATATGATGCCAACACGGATATTCAAACATACCTCTTAGGAGTCAGTTAAACGCTATCTCGTTGTAGCACGCTTTCGAATTGACCCATGCTTCAATTAGGACTTTTATGGGTTGTAACGTGGCCTAGTTCACAGTATTAGAAAAAAGGAATTAAGGCCCAAAATTATTTGGTGCCCACCCATTCTCCATGATGTTCTCTATTCCTACGTTCAGTTGACCCGATACAAGCATTCATCTCTCTAGAAGAGTTTGCGATAGTTGAGGAACCACTGAGGCCTCTTGGACACAACAGTCACTAACTTCTGATTTTGGTGTCTGATCAAACGAATTTGTTCTTTGATGAGGATTTTCATTGGTAATCCTTTTCTTGTCTTTTAGGATTTTCAATTTCCTTCTTGCTTTTTCCTGGACATATTCTTTTGAATTTCTATTTGGAAGTTCAGCGGGATGCCCCAACTTTTGCCTAAGCGACTTGTTTTCAAGTTTCAACTTAGCGGAGATTTTTGTTTCATTCTTATTCGTATTTCCATTTTGAATAAGTCATTGATCTTTGAATTATCTTTGATTTGTCAGAAGCGATCGTGACTGTCTGAGTCTTTAGTAGATGAGGGATAGCCATTGTTGTATCATCATCTATTGACCTCCTGATGTGCAAGAGATACCCATTGGGATATTGTCAATAGACGCACGTTATTGTTAGATGAGGGTTAACCATTGTGGTTTTGACTTTCCTCAACCTTTTGATGGATAACCATTGTTGTATCCTTGGATGTACACTCTTGATGAGTTCTGAATGTTTGATCAGATTAGCTGAACACTACCCGCCCGAGGTTAAAATTAGGGTTTTTTCTGAATAGAAAAGAAACTCCCACTTCGAAGGCTCAGAGGGGTTAACGAGGGTCTATCTGCCTTATATCTCCGGTGTTTAGGAATTGAAACAAGGCCTGTACATCATCAATAGGGTCTTACTCAAAAGTGTACCAACTAGAGATTTTTGCGTTTTTAGATTATCGTCATCCTCCTTCCAATCTTTACCTAAACATAAGACTTGGAAACTTGGCATTAATATGCAATTAAAACATTTAAAGAGTGATAACGAATGAATGAATAAAAACAAAAGAACACTTCAAAACAAGCATACTTATTGCATTAATATTTTCATTTAAAAATAGACAAGTTTCTATATACAAGCAATGTTTAAACAAACAAGCAAGAATGCAAATGAAAATGCACTAAATAGAACCAATGGTTGCCATCGTTGAGGAGACTTGACTCTGTATGGATTTCTTGATTCTGATGACTTTCTGTAGTCTAGATGTTTGAATAGGAGAGAGAATTCCCCTTATGACCTGATGTGAACAGAACAGTCTCCGAATTGATCCTGTCTTAGACCTTGTCTCTGGATGACATACCTTCAATCGAATCACCAGGTGCCCCAAAATATGCGTAGAAGATTCTTTCAGGAGAACGAATGAATGCTTTATCAAGCGAATTGGTATAAATTTCATCACGAAGCATCTCATGTCTCAAAGAAATAATACAGTCAGTCTTCTCTTAGAATAACAGAGACATCCGACTCGTGAGAAAGATCCAGGCAGTTGGCCAAATAGAATTGGACCTTTGAATGAGACGCCAAACATGTGTTGGGCTTTATACTTCAACCTCTTTACAGTTTTCAATATCAAAACTGGGTATCTCATAATAGGGGATGCATCTAGCATGTGTATTGCAATCAGAAGAGATGTTTGTGGGAGGAAGACCCAAAGATCAGAGTTGGAAATAATAGGATGTAATGCATTGGGATCGCATCAACATTCTCATCAAGCTTTTTCTGTCTTTTCTTAAAAGCTTTGCCCCATGAATTCACTCGGGGAATAAAGATTGGCTATTGTTGAACAGACAGGGAATGCAAAGTTGTGGAGAGTGCCCCTGATTGAATAGTCAGATGCCCGGTGTAGCGACCACATCTGACGTTGATCAACAAGAATGGGGCACTGATATAAGATCCCATAGTAAATGGGAACCATCTGCTGATAAGATGTTCCAAGAACTCAAGGTTGTGTAGTTCTCCCTGATTGAAAGTGTTCCCTAAAACATGAGGAGAAGAGAGAACTTTTACTACAACAGTAGGTGCAAGATTGTTGACATCATCATTAGAGCTTTCATGACTTGGCTTATCTGAGTCTTCAATCACTTATCTTCCTTTATGAATAATTTTTTTTACCACGGGCCAAAGCTTGGGTGTATACCACAACTAACCCTGAGCATGTGACAATAAAAATCAAGTTTAACCTCTAAGGAGAACACATGGTCTGAGTAAGAATCCCCAATCTTCGAGTACCTGTTATGAATGCATGATTATGCATGGGGTGCATGAATGAATTCCATGTCATGTTCTGTCATTTCCAAGGGATTTACATGTTTTGATATTGATTTTACGTAAGTAAAAGATGGAAAGGTTCAACACAAGGCTTGCAAGTATGATTCCTTGGAAATAATAGAACATGTATGTTAAGCATTGGGTTAACCATGTTATGTATGCAAAGACATGGGATCAAATGGGATCAAGGTTCCATAGTTCCTGAATATGATTGTTGCACTGTTCGGAATCATATGAATATCATCAAGTCAAAGGTCCAGCATAGCTTCCGCACATATAAGAACCGAGTACCATGTAGATCTCCCATTTTACGGGATCAAGGCTTCTGGAACATCGGATATTGTTGAGCCTTTTCTGAACATGCTGGGAATACCAAGATCGAAGGCTCGAATGAACCTCCAAGTAAATAAGTCAGGAACTCAGAAAATAAATCCGAGAACCATACGGTCACCAACAGAATATAGCTCCTGCATAAAGTCATCAACAGAAATCCAGAACAAAACCATTAGAAACAATAGTCACCGTTTGTGAGAAACAATCTGAACATAGTCACCATTTTTACCTCTGATAAAATATTCCCTCCCCACTCACGGGTGAAGACTAGGTCAGGGTAAGGCAATGGTAACTCATAATCGAGGGTACTTTTGAGAAAAATATCGTCGTATCACCTACGTGAAAATGATAGCCCCTCATTTGTACCTAATCTGAGCATGGACGACATGGCGACAATAGTAAAACCTATGTCAACTAGCTTTTCATGTTCCATTCTATTCCTAGGGTCCTAGTGCACTCTGGCATGGGTATTGGGCCTTTTACCTCAATAGTAGCACCCACCAAATAAGAAGCAGATCTAGTACAACGGTAGTATATGGAAGACAGTAAAATGCAATGCATACATATGCTCAGGCATATACAAAATGAATGAATAAACTGAAAGCATAAAATAAACAAACAAAGAAAAAGAAACAAGAGCTAGGAGCGACTCCGGGATGGACCAACATTTGGTCGACCAAATCCCCAGTGAAGTCGCCAGCTGAAACAACCGGCTGAAAATCATCAAACAATGAAGTCGCCATCGAACGTCTTTTATCCCACATGTAGGGAAAGGTAAACATCGAGAAAACCAGAGAAGGGAGAAGTCACGGTCTTGCAACCGAGAGATCGGGTAAGGAAGTCTGTTACGTGAGGGGAAGGTATTAGCACCCCCACATGCCCGTAGTACTCTACGGTATCCACTCTTGTTGTCTATCTTATGGGTGTGTTTAATATATGCATATTGTTTACTATACTATTGAAGGGAGAATGCATGCAAAAGAAAGGAGAAAAGAATGTAGGGAAAATAAAGTTGTAATCGCTTGGGCCCTACTCCAATGCCTACGTATCCTTTTTGAGGAATCAGAGCTACCGTAGTTCGGCTCACATGTTTTTGTTTGTTTTGTGTTTTTTATGGACAGTGTTAATTCCGCCTTCTGCCGCAGATCGACCTTTGGAGACTTATGCGTTTGGCACAGAAGTAAATTAATCACGTCCTTTCATGAAAAGGGTTTTAGAGGAAAGGTGCTCAAGCGCACAAAAAGTTTGATTTGGTTTGTATTTTGTTACCTTGAAAAAGGGTTTAAGTATGATTAGCATGTTTTTGATTTTCTAAGAAAAGTAGTTTTAGTTTTAGATGCGAGGATGCAAAAAAGGGGAAGAAAAGAGTCTAAGGGAGACTAGCCTATTTCTAACCTAATGTTATCATACAATGGTAGCCCTACGTCAAGGATGAAAGGGGAAATTTCTACCTAATGTTAGCATGCATGGTTTACAACCTAAGGTCTAACTCGCATCCAAACGTAGCAAGCACATCCTAAGGGAACATGGTATGTACAAGGATAAGGCGTTTTGACTCTGTAGGTTTTGTATTGTCACAGCTCTTCAACTTCTCCCAAACACAACTCCCTTTGCAAAATGCGGCAGAAATCCCCTTCTCTCTTTCTCCTAGTATAACACTGCCTCCATGGTTGTATCTCCAGCGATTTCCTCCGCCTTTTGTCATTCTCTGTCTTTGTCGTTTAAACTCTTCATCTCTCTCCGATGCAGTCTCACTTCAACCATCATTTTCCACCATGTTCGCGTCGCCTCCGTACTCTCTACATCTCACCTCTGTTCAGATCCTCCGTCTGTCTTCTCCGATTGTTTAGGTTTCATCTCGCTTCCAACGGCTTTAGACGCTCACTAAATTCTCCTTATTCATTCGCGGATTCAAACAAACAGTAACAAACTTGTACAGACTATACAGTAAAGAAGAGCGATGAAGAAAGAAGATTCGATTACCTACCGGAGGCCGATTCGACGCGTCTTTAATATTAGTGAAGGAAAATCAACGAGTTAGGTATGTGTTCAATATTCAAATACTTCTCCGATTTTTGCTCTTTCCGACTTCTTCTTCAATTTTCGCGCCTCTGAATTATTGCGGTGTTGATGATGGTGAGATGTTGAAGCAGATGAAGATTAAGGTGGTGATTAAATAGAGTGTGATGTGAAGATTGAAGATTGGAATTGCATATTCAAATTGATGATGAAAGTGAAGAATGAAGCGGTTGATGGAGCTTGAAGTGTGGTTATGGAAAAAGTGTATTGAAGCGGTTGTAGAGGGAAAGCAGAGGGAAGATTGAAGATGGATATTTTTGAGTTGCTGGTGATGATTGAAGATGCAGAGAGTTGAGATGAAGATGATGTTGAAGATCTTAGAGAAAGATGAAGATTATTGCTGGAGGAGGATGATGAAGATGTTGTAGCAACTTGAAGATTGAAGGTTGGTGAGGAACATTTTGATGCAGTTCAGAGAGAGAGAGAGGTGAGTTTTTTTCTCTAATTTTCTGTGACTTTTTCTGTTGAATTTTCCTGTTCTAAACTATTATCTCTTTTTGCTATGAATTTTCTGTTGGCTGTTAAGGAATTGGTTGAGGAATTCCGTTAAAAGTGGTTAGGGATTCTGTTGAGCGACTTGGACTTTTTGTTTTGATAGCTGGGAGCGGTTATGCAAGGTAGTTAGGATTATGTTGGGACTGTTTTTGT
This sequence comes from Vicia faba, assembly GCA_948472305.1. Taxonomy (NCBI): domain Eukaryota; kingdom Viridiplantae; phylum Streptophyta; class Magnoliopsida; order Fabales; family Fabaceae; genus Vicia; species Vicia faba. The sequence continues at coordinate 94,562,739 of OX451739.1, read as the reverse complement.
TAGGAATTGGTTATAGGTTGGTTAGAGTTAGTTTTGGGAATTTCTGTTATGATTGGAAGGTTGGTTACCGTTAGGAAAAGCAGTTAGGAATTGACAGTTTGGTTGAGATGCAGGGCCTGCAATTTTGTTAGAACAGTTATTTCGGTTATAGGTTAATTAGGAAGCTAAAGTTCTGTTAGATGCTGTTTTGAATGGGTTAGAAAAGAGGTTAGGAAATTCTGTTTAGGAATTTGGCTTTTGACAGTTCTGCTGGCTTTTTTCCTTGAATAGGGTGGTTTTTCTGGAATGGTTTTGCAGGGGCTTGGTTTTTGGCTGAATGCAGGGCTTGGTTTTAACTACTGATTGTTTGCATTTGTTTCTATTATTAGTGAACTTATTGTGAATTTTGAATTGGATTCTTGGTTTGCAGGGCTGCGGGTTTACGCTTATGTATGGATGTAAGGTCCGATTTTTGTAATGAGCAACATGAAGCATGGTGTAAAGCTGGAATATTTTGAAGAGAAATGGTACTTCAAGACTTAGAATCTTATCAATACAAGACATAGGCATAAACTTGTAACGATTTTGTAAAATATTCATTGTAATCTTCTTTTCTAAATTGATCCTTATGCCTCTAAGTTCCTTGTAAGGACTATAGTTTTTATATTTCCTGTATGAATGATAACTATGAATATAGTTGGAATCAAATTTAAATAATGAAGGAAACTTTGTCTTGAAGCCTTTGCATGGATAAATCTCTGTATGAAACATGGTGAAAACCTTGGAACTAAGCTTATATACCTTTCATATTTCCACACTAATTGAATCCAAATTGAGCACTCATGTGACATGATTGCACTTTTAAGAACCCTAATTCAAGTTTGAATCTTCAATTCACAATGCCTTGCCTTTGACGCACCATTTGATTGAAGAAAACCCTAATTGATGAAGGAAAGATAAGTGAAACTTTGATCCCTAGCTCAAACTTTATGATGCTTCCTTGCTTGATAAAGATGCAATCCATCAAACCCTGGTATTGACTTGTAACGCGGGTAATTAGGAGAAGTATTCAAATGGAATTCAAGCATGAGGTATTGAAGTAAAATTGACCAGGGTAAGTACATAATCAACCTTAATCTAATGAACCTCAACTGAAGCATAGTAGACAAAAACCTCTGATATTCAATCAAACATAGAGAAATAAACTTTAACAGTCTCGTAGCCTGGTGAAGGATGAAGTGTGTAATGACAACAATCACAAACCTTAATTCCACAATTCACCACTTGCAGAAAGAACCAGATGAATCAGCTTTATTGGATGAAACCTCAAATCAATTGGAACCCTAATCCTGTTCATGAACACTGGTCCCATGCAAAATTTGTTGATGAATGATGCATGATGAGTTAGCTGACCTAATGAAGGTTATATACTTGAGGAAAAAAGTGAGATACATAAGCCAGATAAAAGTGAGAGGGTAGGACAAATTTGGGGTATTACACTAGTGGCCCACATGTTTTTACATGTACCCAAGAAGACCTTCTTATGGATCGTGAATTAGGATACTTCTGGAATAGTATAACCGGAGACAGCAACCATGAGCCTGATAATATGTTTTCTGAAAGTATTCATAATACTTCTTTCCGCTACTTCCATAAGTTCCTATCCCACACCCTTTTCGGAAAACAGCAAAACATTACTTCTGTGTCCAGATATGAGCTTTTCATTATGTATTGTGCCTCTAGAAACCGCCCCGTTAATGCCACTACCTATATGATAGCCAAATTTGATTGTATTTCTCAAACCGATCATGCACCTATCTTTGTGGGAGTTCTAGTAACCATGATAGCAAATGCTATCGGAATGCGTCAACCACTTTTAGGACTCCACCCTCAAGGTAAATTTCGACCCATGGATATACGGTTCTGTTTCAACACCGACATAATCAGAAATCTAGGCCCTCTTGAATTTGAGCTTCTAATCAATAATCAAGTTATGCAAATTTTTACCCTACCTAATCCAAGAACATGTATTCATAAGATAAATGTGATCGGTGGATCTGGAACTGACTGTTTAACGTTAGTTCGCGAAATGTCGCGGAAGCAAGAGTCGCCACCGTCTTTTATTTTCTCCAACATGGAAAGGACAAAAGCACAGAAAAATTCCTTATTGAGATTGCTCTCGGTTCGGGAGGTAGAATTATAGAAAGGGAAGGTGTTAGCACCCTTTCTATCCATGGTTATCCATGGGCTCTTAGATACTTGCTCATTTGTGTTTTCAAAATGTTTGTTTGCTTTTCAAGGTGAGTGGGTTTGAAAAAGTTTCTTAGAAAGTTTCAGATCGACTCTTGTATCAGTCCTCAAGAGTGTTTGAAAAGTTGTTTTTGAAAGCTTTTTGCAAAGTGTCGGTGTGAAAAGAAGTTTTTGATTTTTGTTTTGAATTAGAGAAAGTATCTATGAGTCATCTACCTACCCTAAGGAATTAGGCTGTGTAGAAGTCCTTAAGGTAGTGCCATCCCACCATTGAGAGGTAGGTAGCACCACCGTTGGAGGTGTTCGGGTCAATTCGAGGATTAGGGACAGTGTGGTCACCAGAGCAATGAGAGGATACCTTAGAAGCTACCCTCATGCCATGTTCATGGACATGAGGACTTACTAAAACGTCCTCTACTCGACGACCAGGTTTCGAGGGGCAAGGCAACAGTGAGGCGTACCCTAGGAGTGGTGTGTGAATTGTGTGTCATTTTCAGTTATTATTCGTCTTGTCATGCATTGGTGATCCACGCTTTGATTTTATTTGAGCATACATTCTTTCATGTGAATTATTAGCAGTTAGGGGGTGCGGAAATAAAAATGCGGAAAGATAAAGGTCCTACGCTATTACAAGGCGCGGGTCTACAACGCCAAATTAAACCAAGACCCGATTTGAAACAAAATGCGGAAAGTAAATACCCTAATTATCTATTACAAGGCTTTGGGTCAAATACATTTCATTCATAAAATAAATAAAAATAAATGCGTGAAAAGAATTTAGAATCGAGTGCGAGGGCGTTGGACCCTTTAAGGAAATTGAATTGAAGTTACAAAATTAATTAAATTAAGTAAAGGAAAGAACTTATTTTTGGAGTTTTTGTATTTATGAAATTTAATGAGAAAATTAATTATTATAGGAAACCCTAATTCTAATTTGTTTTTAATTAATTAAAGAAAAATGTTTAAGTTTGACCTAATTTAACCTAATTATTTAAATGTCATATTTATTCACAAATTAATTAAGAATTAATAATAATGATGATGAGGAAATTTAATTATTGGAAAAAAAGGTAAAATGCTACAAAACCTAATTTTTATGTGTTTTAATTTATTTAAGAAAAATGTTAAAGTTAAAACTAAAATTAAAGCTAATTGATTATTAGAATTTTATTTACAAAAACATTAATGCATTAAATAAATAAATATATTTTATTTTGGAATTTTCTGATTTTTTTGGTTTTTATATGAAAATTAATTATCTGAAGTAAATTAAATAAAATAAAAAAATGATCAAAAGAATTAAAAAAAGGAAAAGAAAAGAAAAGAGATTAAAAGATATACAAACTTTGGGGGGTGTCTGCCCAATTTGGAGGCTTTTTGCAAGCAATTTTGGCCCAATAAGTCAGGGCCTGTTGACTTTTCAATGGTCACGTGTGCATGGTGGACTAGTGTGTACCCTGGAATCCTCATTATGGCCTTCAGATTGATCTCCTGGATTATGTGGCAAGCCAGCATGTGAAGGCATATGATACTCCCTTGAGCGTGATGACCACCTGAACATGTTAACATGAAAAATAAGCAGAAATATGGGGGACCTGGGAATCGAACCCAGGTCCCAACGTTTACCAGGTTAGTGCCTTGCCAGTTGTTTTGCTTGCGTTCTTTGTTAATATAATGGGATATGAATAATATATGTGAAACGTGCAATTATCCTGGAACCAAATAAAAAACGCGCTAACTTTCAAATATACCAATCATAGGCATACAGCTCAGCGTCTTCCTCCTGGATTCTTTGTTTTACCTGAAAATACAAGCTAGATAGCGGGGGTTTTAAACCCCCATAATCTGAAACAACAAAAAATAGCGAATAGAAATTGAGCAATCATAAAAAAGGCGCGATGAGTGTTTTGGATTCGTTGGAATGTCACGAATTCAATGGTCCTAGTTTCATGGCCTAATTTTTCCATATACTCAAAGCCCCAAATGGAAGCTTCTGAAACCCTAGAACATTTCAATGGTATATTTCGCTACAGGCAACGTTAGTTCAAATAGAAGATACCAATAGCTTCAGCATACTCATATTAACATAAATCAATCATTAAAACTCAGTAATTATGCATGAAAAATCAAATACGAATATGCAAATTTTTGGGAACAGGGCAACGTGGTTCTACCAGTTCTTTGTGTATGGAGAGTGGAAAAGTATTGGGTTATGTTCAGGAAAGTCCCAGCAAGCTTTTGAGATACTTTTTACGCCTTGAAACGCCTTCTAGATGCCAAAACAGTTTTGAGGTTTTTAAGAAAAAGTGCAAGTTTTGTTTTCAGGTTCTAGCGCAGCATGCTTCGTTTTGTGATTAGGTTTAGGTTTGCATATGTACATGGAATGATTTTGGTCAACAATCCAAGCCCAAAGCCTTGTCTTTAATGATTTTCAAGTTTGTGATTTCCTTATATCTTTTTCAATCCTTTTTGCCATGAAAACTTGCTTATTTTGGAAGATTTGGTCTCCTTGAGCATATGCACGAAATCTTGAGTGAATAAAGAGCCTATTAGCTGCATAAAAAGATTTAAAACACATGCTTTGCTATTTTTGTCATATTTTATTTTAATTAAATGAATTAATGGTGATAAAAATTCAAATAATTAATAAAAAATGATGAAATAACTCCCCTTTGGGTCAATGGGTCGTGCATAGCTTTTGGGTGATGATTCTTGGAAGAAATTGTGGCCCATTAGCAATTTTGAGGCATTTGAAGCAAAGTTGACTTTTCAAAATTCCCAAAAATTTACCAACTTCCACAAGGCATATCTTGCTGAATTTTTAAGCTTTGATCATGTTCGTAGACATTTTGGAAAGGTCTTGAAGTCCTCTAACCAATGCCTTTGGTCCCATGTCATTTTGATTTACCAATCTCAAGTTATGGTCTTTGACTTAAAGTGCCTTTTTGTTGACTTTTGAAAATGACCTATAATGTTGAGATTGATAACTTTTTGTGAGAGCATTTCTTGGACTTGAAGTGTGAAGATGAGTTGTATGAAATGTCATTCTCTTCAAAATGAGCTTTGGATGGAATTTTTCTGATAAACCATGTGGAAGTTATGCCTTGGTCAAGTTACAGTTGACTTTTTCAACTGTCCAAAAATAGAAACTTTTGCATCTTGAGACTTTTTGAGCCATGCCTTGAGAATCATGATCAAGAATTGATCAAATGATGTTTATGGCTTCAAAATGAGATGTTGACCAAAAATTTTGACTTTTGACTGTCAAATGACCATTTTGCCCCTGCAGTTGACTGTTGAGCAATTAGGGTTTTTGACTGTGCAATTTTGTGCTGTGAGTCTTGAAACTTGGCATAAGGATGCTTGGCAATGTTTATAGGCATGTGGGACTTGATTGGACCCTTGGAAACTTCAATTTCTTTGCCAGAACCAAAACCCTAATTTTTGACTGTTAGGAGGCCATTGGACTGTGCAACCCTTGAGAGATTTTGAAGCATGCTCTTAGCAAATCTTGAAGGATATGGGAGGGAAAATTTTGGGGTACAACAATAAACAATTGGATTTTTGATCTAGAACCACAACCAACTTCACCTCTCATTTCTCCCGAAACACCTCAAATTTACGACCACAATGATGCTTTCCTTTCTAATACTGAGAGTGATCACGAAACACCACCTTTCTATCACCATTTTGCACCCATTGAGCAACCTAAACCTTCGTGTGCTTCCTTTTCTCCAGTTGCCTCAGCACCTCCCTCTGGTGATCATGTTACTTCCTTACTTGCTGTGCAAACTGAGTTAAACTGCTTAAGGGAAGAATTCACCAAATTGTGCGTCGAGTTTCATAGATTTATGGACTTAGTAACTGAGCAAGTGGAAAATATTTTCCAGTATATCTACTCCTTATCTCTCAATACTAATAGTAGTGGCTGACATAGCTTGACATTCTGTAATTTTTAGATTTTATTGTTTTTCTATCTTACTTTATGTTTAATTTATGTTTCAGTTTCATGTTTCTTAAATTATTGTTTGGAAGAATTCAAAATTTATGGATTATATTAAAATTCTTGGCATGATATGTGATATTTACATTTATAATATGCTTTATTATTGTACTATTAATCTGCTTCATACTGTTATAAAATATCTTTGTGTGCCTGAACGTATGAATTTGTAAGGTTTAATTTTTAGCTTTTCTGGAAATTATAATTTTTATGCTGCGTCGTCCGTCACACACTGTGATGACCGCCAGACATTTGTGAAGTGTGCCGCTCGACACATATTCTATGCCCCTCAAGACTGACTTATAACCAGCACCGTGTATCTATTTAAAACTGATACCAGATTCATTCCTTTCTTTTCATCTTCTTCCAAAGGTTAAACCCTTTTCCATATTCCTCACCCCTACCGTTCCACATTCTCTATTTCCACAATTATCATTAAACACCATTAAACTTCCAATCCCTGCACTCTTTACTGTTTTGTTATTTAAGCACTTGAGGAACAATTATCAAAACCCACAACTTTATATCATCTTCTCGAAACCAAACCATTCCACCTCCCTTGCATATAATCATGTCTCGAAGATTTTAACACACAAGAGGAGAGCTTGACCTTTCTGGAATCGTGTTTCGAAACGATAAAGCTGAGGTACATTAAGAAGCTCAGTACTATAAGTTTTATCAATGTTCGGTTACCGCTACACTGTATGTTGATGTTAACTATCTACATGATTTTGGATTGTTAGAGAGTGTGCAATGGCTGCTTCATAGTTCTGACCTATCTTATGTCTTCACCCTGAACTATCCAACTTATGAATCTTTGACCTTGGAATTTTTGAGCTCTTTCTCGTACAACACCCCAGCAGATGACAACATGTACCTCACGGGCACTGCTAACTTTCGATTGTTTAACAAAGAATAATCTTTGAATCAAGAGGCTCTGAGTGATTTGTTACGTTTTCCTTGTGGAGGAGAAGCACACTACTGAATCCCTCCAAAATCCAATTGGGCATCGACACATTCAGTATATGGAAAGTTTTAACTGGTGAGCGACCTTCAAGTTAGGAGGGTCTTTTTTCTTCTCTATCCATCATCCTTCATCCGTTACATTCATCACATCCTTTCCAACACCATTTTCGGGAGGGCAAACAACAACAAAGTTAATTCCAAAGAATTGTTTTTCCTGCACTGCACCTTCACACCTGGTTGGAAGATTAATGCCAGTGTGTTCCTCTTGGCACATATCTAGCCTCTCTGTGCATGAGGTACTACCCCTTTATGTATTGGAGGTTTAGTTGCTTCTATAGAATTTGCTCTGAACTTGGGGGACAAACTAGCGAATCTTCCTTCACTGCCAGCTTTATCGATTCATATCGATAACTGCCGTGCTGGACACCTTATTAAAGGTAGAAAATATGGAAAATACAATCTCATGGTGCGGAACAAAGTCGTTCCAAGTATTATTTTTCCAAATCCCCAGCTTACCAATGTTACAGATATGGATAAGTGGTGTTATGATCTTAAAGCTCCTGCTCCTGGTGAGAATGTTCAAAATGATCAAGCTTGTCCAAGCAATGTTGAGCCAGATGAAATGGAGCAAGTGCTAGAGCAAGACGCTCCCCAGCCTGACACCGACCAACATGCTGCACAAGCTCCTAGCAAGAATCTTGCAGGTTCATCATTCGGGCACCAGCCCCGAAGAAGAAGAAATAAGAGGCAGCCAACTACTCTTGATGACATTTATGCTGAATGTTGTGCCATAACGAGGCTGAAGCTCAACACTATCAGAGGATGGAAGCACATCAAAACGAGATGATGCAAGAAATCTGAAAACTTCAGAGAGATCAACAGGACTACGCCTATTGGCATGACCGTAGTATGTCGGAGCTTACCGAAGAGATGCAAGCATTGACTTATCAGGTTGACGAACTGCATGACTTTTTTACTCATGTTAGACTACAAGGATATGGTGTAGAGCCTTTCCAAGGAAGAGATGATGCACGTGGACGAGCACGAGCACGGGCACGTCGCGGAGCACGTGGCCGAGGCGAAGAATAATCATTCATCTCATTTCCTTCCTTCCTTTATCACCTTACTTCATTGCATTGGGGACTGTTATACCCCAAAATTTTCCCTCTCATTTTATTCAACACATGCCCATTGAAGTCCCTAACTTGTTCAAGGATGCCCAAGAGTCGACCAGACAAACTCTCCCCTAAGGCAATGTACCTCAAATTAGGGTTTCCATTTTCATCAGGGTGTGGGAGCTCCAAAGGTCCCAAATTATTTCCATGGTCCTAATATGTTCTCAAGATCATCCATGTCAAGTTTCATGCCTTGCACAAGAAGTTTGCTCAGTCAACTGCTCAAATGCCTGAAAATCAACTATATTAGGTCAAAAGTTAATTGTGGCCCACATACAGTCAAACTTTAAAATTTTTGGTCAACATAAAAATTTTGAAGTGATATTCATCATTTGATCAAGGCTTGATCATGATTCCTCAAGGAATGCCCCAAATTCATCAAAACCCAAAAGTTGCTAAACTAGGGTTTCTCAGGAAAAGTCAACCAAACTTTGACCAAGCATAACTTCTTCATACTTTATCAGAAATTTTCCATCCAAGGCTCATTTTGAAGATGATGAAATTCCCTACAACTCATCTTCATCCCACAAGTTAAAAACATGCACTCATCAAAAGATATGAATTTCTACATTATAGGTCCTTTTGAAAAGTCAACAAAAACACCTTTTAGTTCAAAGCTTCTTACATGATCATGGAAGACCCAATTGAGATGAAACCAAAAGGGTTGTTTAGAGGACATCCTAAGATTTCTAAGAAGTCCAAGAACACCTCTCTAGGGTTAAAATTGGAGGATATATTCCTTGTCAAAATTGACCATTTTGCAAAATTACCAAAAGTCAAATGTGCTAAAAATGCATTTTTTGTCAAATGGGCCTAGTTTTTCATGATTGAATCTTGTTTGTGACATGGTCCACGACCCAAATCAGCATCTACACTTTATTTTCTTCATTATTCAATTTATTTTTATTTTTTATTATTTAAAATTCAAATTAAATCAAATAAATAGCAAAAAATACAAAAGATTGATTTTTGATCTGATTTTTTGTAGGAATCAAATCCAATTAGGCTGGAAAATCATATCAAATCAGATTAAGGAAAATGAAGAAAAATTGGCATGATTATGCTTGTTTTAGAAACATATAATACAAGAACAAAATCAAATCCAATTGCCATGATTGACAAAGATTTAACTCGTTTTTGTTAACCTAATTTGTTCTAATATATATACTGAACAAGAACAATGCACAAAAACAAGGATTTACAGTGGAAAAACCCCATACCAAAACTCAAAAAATTGGACAAAAGTGCTGGATCGTTTTTGGACCTAGAAGGCAATTCAAGCCATTCCAACACTCCCAATCGTTTCCTGGACACCTCCTGAAGCTAATACGATCGTTTGCACGCCTCAAAGCTCCAGGAATCGACACATATTTCTCTCACAATTTGTCACTTTTTCCAAGTTTGTATCTATTCATTCTTGCATTGTTAACATGTTTTGATTAAATATTTGTGTTCACATGACTGCCTGGAAACTTTCTGTATACTTAATTGTTAGTTTTGACGCATAAACGATTAGTTGCCATTATTAGGGTTTTGTCCTCCGTTTTAGGGATTTATTGTACAGGTAAAATTAAGGCCAGAGAAGGATGTCGTCATACTCGTGAGGTCAAAACGAGTTGATTGGCGTAGCTAGAATTGATTTATCATGCTTGCTGTGGATTTTGAAGTTTGCAAGTCTGTAGCCATGGAGGTTGTTCGTAGGTAAAAGTGTTATACCTAAGACAACATATATGTGAAGAAGACGATAATGTGGCTGAACATCATTGGCTTATTTGAATTTCGCGCGTTTATTTAAGTCATTCACACTATTTTCTATAATATATATTGTTGTTGTTATATTTACAACTAAGCAGCCTAGCACAGATGGTTAGGGCAAGCGTGGAATGAGTGGGAGGACCTGGGTTCGATCCCAGGTCCCAATGTTTTACTATTTTCTTAACATTTATATGCAGATTCTATACATTACCTTTCCATGAGTCTACCATGCGCTTCCATCATCCAGCCACAGGATTCATCTCTATTCAGATCAAACGCTCAATCAAAGGGAAGTCCATGGTGCATCCTCCAAGAGTGGCTACACAAGATCCAGTGCAGGGATTAGGCTCAACTCTTTGGGCCTAAAGACAAATTCAACATACACCCCCTGATTGCTTCTAACAGGCCCATCTTTTTTCTTTCTTTATTTTATTTTAATTCTCATTTTAATTATTTACTAATTATTTTCTTTACAAAAATAACCCAAAAAAAATCATTTTTCTTATTAAGTCAAAAATCACAAAAACATCAAATATCATTTTTTTTATAAAATATTTTATTTCCTTAATTAATTAGATTATTTTTAATTTAGGACAATTTAATTCATTTTTTATATAATTTAAATTAATTAGAAATTAGGGTTTTAATTTGTACATAACCTAAATAATTTTTTCTCAAAAAATAATAATAACCTAAATATTTTTCAATTAAATTTTTAGGGTTCTTTAATTCTCGCATTTAAATCGCCGCGCGTATTTTAATTCTTTTTTCTATTATTGTATCTGCTTCGGGTTGTAATAGATTTAATTAGGGTTTTAAATTTCCGCATCTTTATTTACAGTCAAGATAATTATGTATCTGTGAAAGCCCTGTAATAGCTAGGACTGTAAACTTTCCCGCGTTTTAATTTTCGCAAACTATAAGCTGCTTAGATGTGTGTTAATAGGATTGTATGGAAAGACTAACTGAAAATTAAAACAGTAGATCACCTTAATTGCGCAAAGATAAATATAACAGAATCAAGCACATTCGCACATGCTCACTCCTAAGTTTTACCCCACTCGGTTGCCTCAGAAATAATGGTCGTGTCCCTCGAACATAGGCATACCTTAGCAATGACCCGCGATTCAAAGTCGTCATAAAGATCATAGTCCCTAATTATCCCTCGAGTTGCCTACGAATTGATCTTATGACGATAGTCCCTTCGAAATGCTAAGGTATCCTTACTTGTTGCCTTCAGAGACCATTTCGTCCCTTCGAATGTCCCTAAAAAACTCCAACGTCGATGCTACCTATTTCTCAATAATGGGATAGCATTGTCTAAAAGTAAAACGAACAAAATTTATTTCGAGTAGGTAGATTAGTTCTTAAGTACTTGCTCAAACAAACAAACTTTTTCACACCAAACACTTTTCAAACAAAGTTTTCAAAAACAACTTCGTAACACTCTTGAGGACAGAAACAAGGGTTAAAATAAAGTAAAACAAAACTTTTCAAAACAAGCACACACAAGCAATTTCAAAATGAGCAAATACCTAAGAGCCCATGGAAAACCATGGATAGAAAGGGTGCTAACACCTTCCCTTTCTATAATCTACCCCCCTGTACTCATAAACATCTCGAAAAAGGTTTTTTCTATTCTTTTTCCTTTTCCTAATTGTATAAAATAAAAGTCGGTGACGACTCTTGCTTACTGTAATGCCTCATTTTATTTAATGTTATATTATATTAATATTTTCGAATTACCGTTTGACGTTTATTTTTGCAACGAGAATATTTAAATTAACAGGTATATCTGTTAATATATTCGGTGATGTATTATTCAGACCGGTAATTAGTTTATTCGGTCCGGTATTCTTTTGAGGGATCGGTAATTATTTTATTCGGTCCGGTATTTATTTTGAGAGACTGATAATTATTTTATTCGGTCCGTTATTTGTTTTGAAGGACCGGTAATTATTTTATTCGGTCTGGTATTTGTTTTGAGGGTCCGATAATTATTTTATTCGGTCCGGTATTTGTTTTGAAGGACCGGTAATTATTTTATTCGGTCCGATATTTGTTTTGAGGGACCGGTAATTATTTTATTCGGTCCGTTATTTATTTTGAGGGACCGGTAATTATTTTGTTCGGTCCGGTTTTTATTCCGTTCGGTTCGGTAAAATATTATTCGGACCGATATTTAATTATTTGGAGTTATTTTAATTATTTGGGTTAATAATATTATTTGATATTATTAGTGTTATAACTAGTAGTAAGACCAAGGGCTTTTTAGTATTTTTGCTTGCTAGTGTTTTGTTCTAAGCAAATTAACACTTGTTTTATGTCATAAAACAAAAACACACTTAGAGAGAGAGAGAGAAAGAGAGAGAGAGAGAGCAAGAGAAAGAGGTCTTAGAAGAGAAGAGGAAACAAGAACACAAGAGCTAGCTTGGGTTTTGAGTTGGAAGTACAAGAATCATTTCAAACATCTAAGGTAAGGGGTTTGATTTTCCAATGCTTATAGTTAGGGTTTGATTTGGTATATTTTGGATTTGGGGAAAAATTGATGTTAGGATTCTTGAGTTTTGTTGAGATAGAAATTAGAAGAGTTAATTAGGTGTTGTTGTTGTTGAATTAGTATTAGGTTAATTGAAATTAGAATGAAACAAAAACTAGTAGCATATGCATTTAAATGAAGTTTATAAACTAGAAGAACTAGTGGCATATGCAATTGAAATGGAGTTTTGGAACTAAAAACTAGCAGTTAGTAATTGAAATGATGATAAGCTTCTAAAACTAAGTGCTAGCAGTAGAGTTTAGTTTACATATAGTTTAGAAGAAATAAAAACTTGCAGTATGTTTATTAATTAAGTTTAGTATAACTAAAAGATATAACAGTATACTACGTTTCAATAGCAAACTAGCTTATGCAATATGTAATGACAGTATAATGAAAACTAGCAGAAGTATAGAAAAATGAAAACTAGCTGCATAGTTTGAAAAGAAAAAACAAAACGTACAGCAGTATATACTTAAATTAAGGAAAACTACTAACTAACAGTATAGTAAACTAAAGTACTAGCGACATTAGCGGTATATTAATCGAACTGAAATTAAGTTTAAAAAAATTAATTAATTTATGTTTTGTTTCTATTTTCTTAATTTAATATATTAAATATTTATATTAATTAAATACAAATATGACATACGTTAGCCGATTTAATTTGAAACCCGATTATATTCCGATTTCCCGATTTCGACAATTTTGGTGACGGAGCAAGTTGCTCCGAATTTAACGAAAATTGACGTGCTAGCTAATTTTGACGTGTAGAACGTCGTGGTGAGGTTAGTTTTTCGAGATTACGAGTTTTTAACGGAGCAACCCAAAATAAGTCAATTTACAGTTAAGTTGAATCGGGTTGCATTTTAGTCGGTTTAAGTCACGTATGGACAATCCGATTGCAACGTTAATGATTATAATTGATGCTGATTATTGTGAATGACTTTTGCAACGATTATTGATGTTTGACTATTTTTCCGTGTTTGAAAGTTAGTGAATTATTTGATAATGATGTGGTGTGATTAAATATGATGTTTGCGACGGTTTATTTATAATGAATACTTGACGATATGCGATGCGATGATATGTTTATCTTGATGTGGATGAATATGGCGATGTGGGTTTTATACCAATTTTGATGTGCGATGATGATGTTTTGTTGTGTCGTGTTTGTGATGTCGTGTTGTTGAGTCACATATATTGCATTGGCGACGAGGGCTTTTATGCCAATTGACGAGGGCTTTTATGCCAAAGCGACGATGGGCTTTTATGCCGAATGTCCCTAATTATGGACAAAGCGGCGGGTACCACATGCATAACATAGTCGTGTCTCATGGAGTCGATTATGTTTATTTTTGAGTCTTTTGGCGTTGAGTTTTATTTGATGGCTTATGACGAATTGCGATGTTATATGATACTTTGTTTGTGATGATTTTTGTGTTGAACATAAAGTGAATATATGTGATGATCTCATGATGAGTAAGCGATGAACACAACATGACGGTAAAGCGGCAATATGAGTTATGGCGATGGAGTTTATGTTTTGTTTTGATATGATTATGGTGATTATGTGATGAAATTAAAGTGTTGATTTTATACACTAAATTATGATTTTAAAGTATGTGAGATTTTGATATTTGTTGACATATTCTTATTAATCCTATATTATTTATGATTCCAAAACTATTTATATATTGTATCATGCCTTTAATTATATGTTTTGGAGTATCTCACCCTTTACTTGTTTCGTCGTTGCCTTTATATTGGTAACGTGTAGGTGATCCGCGAGGATGATGAGGATTAGCTCGAGTCTCTTTATTTTGAGTCGCTCTGCTCTAATAGTAGTAACACTCGGGATTTGGGCGACGTTATTATTTTGATAGGATAGTTTATGTATATGTTTGCCGTGAAAAATGGTAAACAACCACTGATCTTCCAAAAGGTTACTTGTTTGGTGACTCGCAGGATCGATCAGATTGATCCTAAGACATGGTTGATTTTTGGAGTTTAAAGGCTTTGAAATAAAGAGTTTCAACTAATCCTAATGGTGATTAATGCAAGTAAAGTAGAGACACTTTAAATAAATTGCATGGAGAAAAGCTTGATAAAGTAAATAAAAGCATTAAAAGGTTGTTAAATAAATGACTTCGACTGAGGTAAATAAGTGAAAGCGGTAAATTGCTTGAATGTAAAAGACTTTGATTAAGGTAAATGGTGTTTCACACATACATTCTCAATGATTCTTTCTCTCACGCTGGGTACTTGAATCTAAATGAGTGACTTGTATACAATGATGAACACACCTAATAACTTCGTGAACACTTAGTATTTATACTAAAAAAACCTAAGTAATTGCTGGGCAGTCACACCGCTTCGTGATGACACCACATGGCACGCTCACAACCTTCGACGCCTACGTGTACGACACGTTGCGCTTGGTAACTGCTGGGAACCGTTTTCTCTCCAACAATTCAAAATTCAAACCGTTCGATCTTGGGCATCAGGGACCCTGGTCGAGAGGTTGCTCCTTCGACATCGAAGACAGCATGATTCCAACTTAGAGGAATTTCTCTAAGTATGTTATCATTCTTTGATGAGCCTTCGATGTGACCAGCTGATCGAAGCCTTCTTGTGTAGGAAACTCTTCTGACTCATAATTAATGATCTATATGATAATAGAACGTGGGTGTCGAATTTAAGAGCCAACAAATTGCCCCCCAAGAATGTCTTATTTCGACGCTTAGAAGAAAGAGGCATTCTTTGATATTCCATTCGACACCTGTCCTTCACTCTCAGCCACAAATTAGTTTGTGTGCTTTTCGTCTCCTACCAACCATCTGACAATCTCAAAAAATCATCATTTCAACTTTTCCCAAGACGTCACTTCAGTAAGGCACCTCGCACGCACGATGGCCTTTCACACGCTGTCATCATGACCATTATCTGAAATCGAGGAAGCATGCTGCAACGTTTCTATTTTTCAGAACTGTTACTGCGCCAAATACGTGCCACGTGCCCCACTCCCGCCTGTGGCATTAAATGACCTCGAGCCCTGTGGTTTTTTCAATCACTATAAATAGCACTAAGTGCCTCAGTTGGACTCTTTACGCTTTCTTGCATCCAAACCTTCAATCGAACGAAATTTTCTGCAAACAACCCTTTGCTTCTTCCTCTCCAAACCCAGTAATCTTTATTCTTCATCCACCCTCATCTCAAACCAAAAAAAGACTTCACGTACTCGTGCTCCCAATGCCCCAAGAGCTAGCATTCTCTCCAAGACTGCTCAACCAGAAACTTTCTCAACCGCTCCGATAGTTAATTCTATGGGAATGTGAAGGGTTCCTGAACCCATGTGTGAGGCTGAGCGTGAAACCTATGGCTCTCAACTGCTGATTCCCGTTGGATATTCCAACCAAGTTTTTGCCATGTCAGGCCCTCTTTCAACATGCATTACTGACCCCACAAAAATTGAGGGTTTCTTCCCCGCGCATGCGGCACTCAAACCTATTGGGTGCTCAAAGAAAGCGAAATATGATACTGAAGATCCTGCGAAAGAGAAAATAGATCTTCGGTTTTTTAACTGGGGGTTAGGGCTTTTCGATCTAGCCCTAGTCTTACACCAGAATATACCGCTTGGCTCCACAAGATGGAGAAGTGCCAGGCTTTGATTTGGAAAGGCATGGGCATTTATGACCTGGTCATGTTGTCCAAAACTGGTCTTAACTACTGTCCCGACATGCTGGTAGCTTCATTGCTGTTTTGGGACTACACTCACTATACCTTCCACTTGCCTTGTGGAATGGTTACGCCCACCCTCTTCGATGTGGCCGCCATTGCTGGTCTTCGACCAACTGGGGACTACTTCGACCCAGAGGAAATGTATGAAGACCAGATTGGGTTTTCTGCTACCAAACCCACCTACACCACTTACACCAATCATTACCATGACAAATCGACAGCTGTGGTGACTGATGTGGAGCACATCGCGTTTCTAGCCCTTTGGCTATCGCGCTTCGTGTTCTGCACGAAATCCCTGCAGGTGACGAAGAAGATGGTCACCCTCGCTACTCAACTTCATCACGGCCAAAACATCTGTTTAGCCGAATTAATATTGGCGAACTTGTGTGAGTCGATAAGCAGTGGAGCGGCTCAATTAAAAGTAATCGAAAATAGAGCCAGCCTGCTGCTTGCTAGTCCCTTCTGGCTACTTCAACTCTGGTTGAATGCCACTTTCGAGTCTTTTCTACCCCAGAAGACTCAAATAAATGAATAGGCTGCTGAGATAGCTAGAAGGCGCGTCGAAGGCACCAGGCTTGCCTTATTGACTCCTACTGAGGATGGGCTGGAACTACAAAAGACCTTCACAAACTTCGTTCAGATGTTTGTGGGGAGGAAGGAATTTACTTCGACCATGGCCCCTTTCGCTGGTCGAAAGTGTGGTCCATGATGGTTTACCAGGCCCCATCCTAAATCACCAGAGGATCCTCACTTTGAAGAGCATACAACAATGTGGGAAGCGTTTCTCACTCCAAGGATAATGTCGTTACGTTTCAAGAGTTCAAAAAATCAGCTGAGCCTGATTGCCTACCAGCCGAATCTTGTCTCTCGACAATTTGGCATTATCCAATCGCTTCCTTCTCCAATTTATCCTCGGGAGAAATCATTGTTGTTCTTTTCTAATGACTACTCTGAAGATGCCGCTACTAGGCATATTAGTAGGTACATTGGTCGGACCGTACTATCATTGTTCGACTACCAACTCAACTTCCTCTGTTCACCAGCTTTTGAAGACTGGTGGAAGAGATATTACGTTGAAGAGTTCCTCGACGAGAAGGACTTTGTAGACGAACTCAAGAATTCCTTCGTCATGGTCCTTGATAAAATAAAGAAATGTACGTTCCCTCTTCAAATTATATTTGTCTTTCCATTTCAACTTATATCTGTCAAATATAACTTGTGAACGTTTTTCTTTCATTTGTTCGAAAATCGGTGGCTAAGAAGGCCACAGACAGCAATCAGGGTGGAGGTTCCTCTACAAAACCTTCAGTACAGGTAAAAAAAATTCCTTGTTTCCCTCTTTGGTTTTAAACATCTTGGTTTCCGATGCTGTGTTTTAAATCGACTTCGTTTGGGATTTTCAGGAACCTGCACCAAAGAAGCGACCCATATTAACGGTCGAAACTTCGAGTGGAGAAGAGGAGGAATCTCCTCCTGTTCCTCTCAAACGAAAAAGGCTGAAATAGGCTGCCCCTGCCCCTGAACCTCGACCTGTGATAAGAAATAAAGTCACAGGGAATAAACCCAGGCCACCCCCTGTGATCATCAAAGAACCCACGGAGGAGGAGCTAAATGTCTTGCTCAGTAATCCTGTTGAGAGCGAAAACTCCAGCCCTGGGGCTGAGGTTCCTGTACATGTAATGCCTCCGACCACTTTTAACTTAAGTGTCGATGATCACCTTCGATTGTACATCTCTCTAATCAGAATATTTTTCCCTTTCTATTTTTAGGAAACGGATGGAACTTCAGCGCCAGCTGGGTATCCTGTTGAAGGTTCCGGTACCTTCGTAAACAGCGCAGGGGAACCTACCTACAATCCTTCTTCTTTCGTCAGTTCTGCTAACGAAGTGAATCAAACTTCAGAGCCGCAGGACTCTGCTGACCATAGCAGACAACGCGAAAAGGAACTGGTAGATGATGAGTTTCTTGCTGAGACAGAGGGTGCCCCTGAGAAGCACCGCCAGGAGGAAGTCCAAGTGGTCAACGAGACAGAAGAGCAACATGATGAAGAGGGTCATGTTGACGCCGATGTTGCTGAAAATGCTCAGCCCCAAGCCACCATTTCCGCAGAAAAGGTTACCTCGACAAAGCCTAGGTCTAAAGAGGACTTGGCCCTCTTGAAGCAAAATGATCCAATTGGCTACCTGAACGCCATCGTCGAGAGCAGGGAAAATTCATCTGACCCTAGTCATGATGCTTCTACTGCATCAGGGAAGTCTACTTCGACTTCTCCTCTCGATGAGGTCTTGAAGAAATTTAAGGCTCAATTCTTCAAGAGGGACCTAATGAAAGCTTTGGAGGGGGATCCTACTGCCCAATCTTGTTTGGGGGCTGTCTTGGGTGCAGTCGATTTGCTTGCTGTTTCTCCAGAGATTTCCAGCTTCATCTTGGAGTTATACTCATTATTGACCAAGTCTCTGCGGACTACAATCGTCGAAGGGGGTTCAACAGCCAACTCGAAACGCTGCATGGCAAGAGTTCTTCTGCTTGGACTGAAGTAGCTGAATCGACTTCTCGAATTGCAGAATTGTCGAAACAGAGAACGTCCAAGCAACAGGAAATCGAAGCCATCGATCAGGATAATGCCTCTATATGGGCGTGGATCGAGGAGTTAGAAGCCAGGTTAAACGCTAATACTAAGCGCAAGGAAGAACTTCTTTTGACTGTTTCAGACGCGGAGAGCCAAGATGAAGTTGCTCGAGGCCTAGAGTTCGCTGAAAGAGCCCAGGCTCTAGATGACCAGATTGCCAAAATCTCTCAGGCGAATGCCTTGTGCAACAAACGACTGGAGTTACAGCGAGCAAAATATCTTCGTCTCAAAGCTTCCGTCCCTTTTTAATTTGCTCTATACTTCATTGACCATGTACTGTAATTTTCTGTAATTTTTGTAGCCATTTTGGTTTATCAATGTTATTTTCCATTTTGGCTTTATGGTTGACTTAATCATTAATTATTATTTATTTTGATCTCTTGGAGCATAGGTTTATATTTTTCAAATATTTGCCGTTTACTCTCAAGAGTCTTTTATCTTCGCTTAACTCTTCGACCTCATATGCTCCACCATAAAAAGTTTGAATAATTTTGAAGGGTCCTTCCCACTTGGGTGACCATCTTCCCATGCTTCGATCTTTTCGATCCATAGGAAGAATTACCATCCAAACTAGTTCTTCAGGCGAGAATGCCTTAGGTTTTACTTTCTTATTGTAAGAGTCTTCCACTCTTTTCTTCTGAATTATCAATAGGTCGAGAGCTCGTAGCCTTTCTTCATCTAAATCTACCAATTTGTCTAACATCATATCCCAATAAACCTCAGAGGGAATATCTTGATGTCTTTGAACCCTTGTTGATTGAAGACAAATTTCTGCTGGCAGTACTGCGTCATGACCGTAAGTTAGCCGATATGGTGTTATACCTGTGGCTTCCTTTGGGGACGTTCGACAGGCCCACAAGATCTGGTCTAACGTTTTATGCCAATTTTTTGGCTTCTTTCCTACATGCTTTTTTATCAGGCCAATCACTATTTTATTCGCCGCTTCGACTTGACCATTTGCCTGCGCGTAATAAGGTGTTGATTTTAGAAGTCTGAAGCCTGTTTATTGCGCGAATTCTTGCATCTTTCGACCAGTGAACACTGACCCTTAATCAGTTGTTATAGTCTCATGGATTCCAAATCTGTAGATAATGTTCTTTTGAATGAATTCAATGACATTTTCTTGGTCTGCGTTAACTAAAGGGATAACTTCGATCCATTTAGTGAAATAATCAATGCCTACCAGTATATACTTCTGGTTCTTCAATGATGCTGGTCGAATCTCTCCAATAAGATCCAACACCCATCCTCTAAAAGGCCAAGGTTTCACTATTGAGTGAAGCTCGCTTGCTGGTACATGTTGGATACCAGTATGGACTTGGCATTCCTGGAAACCCTTCGCGAACTCGACACAATCTTTCAAGATAGTAGGCCAATATAGTCCTTGTCGAAACAACAACCATTTCATCTTATGACCTACTTGGTGAGCTCAACATCCTCCAGCATGCGTAGTCGAAAGGGCTATGTATGCTTCGGTTTCGCTTAAGCATTTTAATAATACCCCTTCAGGCGTCTTTTTGAACAACTCATTCCCCATTAGTACGTAACTTAACGCCCTATTTTTATTTTTCGTTCTGTCAAAGCTGCTGGATTTTGTAGGTAATCTACAATGGGTTTCCTCCAGTCTTGCTCCGATAAATTGTCTATGAACGTAATTTCGAAATTCCTTTAATCGACATATCCTAGTCTTGTCGATTCTAAATCAGTTGGAGACAAGCTGGTTGCTGTTATTTTTTCTCGGACTTCGATTGCTCTTTGTAATCTCGTTTTTGAAATCCTATACCCAGATGCAATTTGTGCCAAATCATTGGCTACTTGGTTTTCCAATCTAGGTATGTGTCGAATATTAACCACTTCGAATTTTTTCAATAAACGATTTGCTATCACAAAGTACATAATGAGATTTTCTCTTATACATTTGTACTCTTTTGTGACTTGCTTAATGACTAACTCTGAGTCTCTCATTATTTCGACTCGAGTTGCCCCCAATTTTAACAATATTTCAAGGCCAGTAATTAGAGCTTCGTATTCAGCCTCATTGTTCGAACAAGTACCTTCTATCTTGTACTTGAATGTTGTTGGAATTTTTTCTGGAGAAATAATTAAGACCCCTACTCTCGTTCCATCTTTATGGCTGGAACCATCGAAGTAAAATTTCCAGGGTTCTATCTCCAAGTAATTTATATTTTCAACCTGAATTGAGTGGTCGACTATAAAGTCTGCTACCACTTGTCCTTTTACTGCCTTAAGAGGCATAAAGGTTAATGAATACTCAGTTAATGCTAGAGCCCACTTGCCAATTCGACTGTGCAAGATGGGTTTTGACAACATGTATTTGAAAACATCAAAATGGGACGAAACATACACATCAACTGGTTTTATATATTGTTTGAGCTTTGTACAAGAGATATAAAGACATAGACATAATTTTTCAACTTCGCTATATCTAGTTTCTGCATCGTTCAAAACTCTGCTAAGGTAGTAAATGGGTCTTTCGACTCCATTTTCATCTTCTTGGGCTAACATGCTTCCCAAAGTTTTGTCAGATGCAGCTATGTACAATCTCATACTCCTATTGCTACAAGGAGGCACCAAAATAGGTGGCTTGGTGAGGTACCCTTTGATCTTGTCGAAGGCATCTTGTTGCTCTTGCCCCCACTCGAATCCTTCCTTATTCAATCTAAGTAAGGGTGAGAAGGATTGCGCTTTTCCACTTAGGTTAGATATAAATCTCCTCAAGAAGTTTATCTTGCCCAGCAGAGATTGCAGTTCCTTCTTGTTCATTGGCGCTTTCGCTTCCAAGATTGCCTTCGTCTTGTTCTGGTTGATTTCGATTCCTTTCTTGTGGACGACGAAGCCCAAGAAATCTCCAGCTTTCACATAGAACGCACACTTCAAAGGGTTCATTTTTAGACCATACTTTCTCATTCTTTCAAATGATTGTCGAAGGTGGTCTATATGGTTCTTCCTGGAAACAGATTTTACAACAATGACGTCAATATATACTTGCATGAAAGTGTTAATAAAATCATGGAAGATAGAGTTCATTGCTCGCTGATATGTTGCCCCAGCGTTTTTTAGGACAAAAGGCATTACTACCCATTCGTAAGTGCCTAAGGCCCCAGGGCATCAAAAAGCTGTTTTCGACACATCTTCTTCAGCAATGAAAATTTGATTGTATCCTGAGTAACCATCGAGCATGCTCAGGTACTCGTGGCCAGCGGCAGAGTCGACAAGCATTTCCGCCACAGGCATAGGATATTCATCTTTGGGTGTTGCAGCATTCAGATCTCTGAAATCTATGCACACCCTCAATGTACCATTTTTCTTAATCACTGGCACAATGTTTGCAATCCATTCGACGTACCTCGTAGTTCGTATGAATTTGCACTTCGGCAGTCTTTCGACTTCTGTTTTGATCTTCGACAGTATTTCTAGAGCGAAGCGTCTTGGAGTCTGTTTGATAGGCTTTTTCCCAGGTTTGATTGGCAACTGAAGTTCTACCAATCCTCTGTCGAGACCAGGCATCTCGTCGTAATCCCATGCAAAGTAGTCCTTGAACTCCTTCAGTAATTGGATCACTTCAACTCTGAGCTATGGGTCTATTTTGGCGCTAATGTAAGTGGGTCTTTTATCTAACCCTTCGCCCAAATCGATTTCTTCTAAAGGATCCTGTGCTAACATTTTGATGTTGTTCGCCAGGGGGTCCTTTTCGAAACCCAAAGGCTCATCATCGTAGATGGCGTCGAGCCTCTGTTCCTGCATTCCTTCTGTCATGATATCGGGAGGTTCAAGGTTGAAATCTTTTCCAGGACCTATATCTGGTGGCTCTTGGTCATTGGCCTTGGTGGCCATATATTTTACTTCGGCTTCAAGAGCCGCTATCATTCTTGTTTCGGCTACGTAAGCCGAAATTCGTTGTAACGCTTGTGGCTCAGTCATTATCACTGAATTCGCTTCCCCAACCAGTTGGCTGGATGTCAGTTAGCCCACTGAAATCAATGTGGGACAAGTCTTCTTTATCCCATTGAAACCCATGATCAGGATGCATGTACAAGGAACAAAAAGCATTTGGCGCTGGCGCCATGTCGAAGTCAGGTGCTGGACATGGCCCAATGTGAGCCAAATTTTTGTCGAAGTTATCTCTCCCTAGGTGATTAACTTCGCCTAAGTAGTAGCTCTGATCTTCTTCTACATTCTCTACAATCCCATCGGGACGCCATAATATCACCCTTTGGTGCATCGATGATGGTACTGCTCCGACACCATGTATCCATTCTCGGCCTAACAGTAGGTTGTAATTTGGTTTCGCCGATATGACCATGAACATGGTTGGTCGAAGGATGGATCCCACTTTTAGGTCTAGTTGGATCACACCCATAGTGGTCCCTATTCCACCTTCGTAGTTTGATAGGACCATATTATGAGGCTTAATGCTTTCATCATTCTTGTCTACTTTTCTTAGCATGAAGTGGGGGATTATGTTGATAGTCGCCCCACAGTCCACCAAGATTTTGTTTACAGTGGCCTCTTCGAGCTTTGCCCTTATGAATAAAGGCTTGAGGTGACATTTCATCGCCTCCGTTGGTGGTTCGAAGAAATCATTTTGCTCTTCAGTGCAGCCATTACCCATGACAAAGTAGCATACTGGCCTATGCTTGGCCATCTCTTGTTCGACTTCCCAGTCGTTTGATTTGACTTCCATTTGGTGGTCGAATTCTCTTGGCAAGACTGAAACTATATTTACCATGATGTCTAATGTGTCGTCGGACTCGAAACTATCTTCGTCACCAGCTTCGTCTTGATCAGGCCATACCAATCTATTGGTTATTGGTTCCCTCTCCAAAGGCTTTCTTTGCTTTCGCTGGGGGACATGTGAACTCGACTCTGGTTTTGGTTCTTTGACAGCCTCTCTCTCAACCTTGCGCCGCCTTTGGTACCTTCTCCACTGGGATCGAGACATTGGGTTCTTTCCCTTGTAGTTACTCGATACTTGAGCAACTTTGGTAGCACCTACATGAGGTTCTTTCTTGAGTGTCAAAGATGAACCTCTTGGCACTTCAAAGGGATGCCACATTTCTTCGTTGGGTCTCTTTCGACTCGATGTTTTGAGCCATGTATTGACTGGCACATTGGTTGGAGGCCTGAAAGTTAGTGGCCTTTTTTCCTGACTTGAACCCTTTTGATTGGTTCTTCTAGGATCGTGTCGAACATCAGAGCCTGCACTTTTTTGGGCATTTCTGCTCCATTTTTTGTTTGTTGCTCTCATACCTTCGATGTGTTCAGCAGCTTTCTTGTCAAAAATAGAGCTGCATCGAGGACACAAGATTACTTCTGATTTCTTCTTCTGGCATTGTTGCAAGAATTCTGCCAGATTTTCGTTCTCTAGGGGGAACGCTGTCTTGTTTGCTTGCTCTTGCCTGATGGCTTCCTCTGAGACTTTTGATTCATAAATTTCGACCATGTTGACATTCATGTTGTCTTTAGTAGCAAGAGTCATCTGCTTCATTTGAGCCTCCAGGTCTTTTGTCTGGCCTTGCACCGCAGCCAAGTAGGAAGTGGGTTTAGTTCTAGATTTTGAGACTCCACCTATTTCCAATTTTGGGCCTTCAACGGCCTTTTGGACTGCTTCGATTGTTTTTCTAGAAAGGTTCCCAGAAAAACTGCCAAATATTGGCATATTGATATGATCTTTGGTGACTTCAACCATAGTTATCCCTGGCCTTTTCACCTGACTCCTGGAAGCTTCGATCACATTCACCTCTGAAGGTTCAGCATAGTGGGCTTCCTCCTGCAAAGGGCTCGAATCCACATTCACGGGGGCCTTATCAGCGAACTTCAACCTCTCTTCTTCGATAGCATTTTGCACGAGATCCCTGAAAAGAAAACATTGAGATGTTTTATGGCCCAGAAAGTTATGATATTTACAATAGCCTCTTTTCTTTCTTTGATCAAGAGGAGGCACTTTTCCCCTGGGGGTATTATCATTTGGCCATCTTTTACAAGTAAATCAAAAATTTCATCACATTTTGTAATATCGAAACTGTAAGTCTTTCTAGGGAACCTATCATTTTCCTTTTCAGACCCAGTGGCGTTTTTTCCACTTGAGGGGACTAGTAATTTGCAAGAGTATGAGGGGACTAGTAATTCTTGGCATGATATGTGATATTTACATTTATAATATGCTTTATTGTTGTACTATTAATCTGCTTCATACTGTTATAAAATATCTTTGTGTGCTTGAACGTATGAATTTGTAAGGTTTAACTTTTAGCTTTTCTGGAAATTATAATTTTTATGTTGCGCCGTCCGTCACACATTCTGTGACGACCGCCAGACATTTGAGAAGTGTGCCGCTCGGCACATATTCTATGCCCCTCGGGACTGACTTATAACCAGCACCGTGTATCTATTTAAAACTGATACCAGATTCATTCCTTTCTTTTCATCTTCTTCCAAATGTTAAACCCTTTTCCATATTCCTCACCCCTACCGTTCCACATTCTCTATTTCCACAATTATCATTAAACACCATTAAACTTCCAATCCCTGCACTCTTTACTGTTTTGTTATTTAAGCACTTGAGGAACAATTATCAAAACCCACGACTTTATATCTTCTTCTCGAAACCAAACCATTCCACCTCCCTTGCATATAATCATGTCTCGAAGATTTTAACACACAAGAGGAGAGCTCGACCTTTCTGGAATCGTGTTTCGAAACGACAAAGCTGAGGTACATTAAGAAGCTCAGTACCAGAAGTTTTATCAATGTTCGGTTACCGCTACACTGTATGTTGATGTTAACTATCTACATGATTTTGGATTGTTATAGAGTGTGCAATGGATGCTTCATAGTTCTGACCTATCTTATGTCTGCACCCGGAACTATCCAACTTATGAATCTTTGACCTTGGAATTTTTGAGCTCTTTCTCGTACAACACCCCAGCAGATGACAACATGTACCTCACGGGCACTGCTAACTTTCGATTGTTTAACAAAGAATAATCTTTGAATAAGAGGCTCTGAGTGATTTGTTACGTTTTCCTTGTGGAGGAGAAGCGCACTACCGAATCCCTCCAAAAGCTGATTGGGCATCGACACATTCAGTCTATGGAAAATTTTAACTGCTGAGCGACCTTCAAGTTAGGAGGGTATTTTTTCTTCTCTATCCATCATCCTTCCATCCGTTACATTCATCGCATCCTTTCCAACACCATTTTCGGGAGGGCAAACAACAACGAAGTTAATTCCAAAGAATTGTTTTTCCTGCACTGCACCTTCACACCTGGTTGGAAGATTAATGCCAGTGTGTTCCTCTTACCACATATCTAGCCTCTATGTGCATGAGGTACTACCCATTTATGTATTGGAGGTTTAGTTGCTTCTATAGAATTTTCTCTGAACTTGGGGGACAAACTAGCGAATCTTCCTTCACTGCCAGCTTTATCGATTCATATCGATAACTGCCGTGCTGGACACCTTATTAAAGGTAGAAAATATGGAAAATACAATCTCATGGTGCGGAACAAAGCCGTTCCAAGTATTATTTTTCCAAATCCCCGGCTTACCAATGTTACAGATATGGATAAGTGGTGTTATGATCTTAAAGCTCCTGCTCCTGGTGAGAATGTTCAAAATGATCAAGCTTGTCCAAGCAATGTTGAGCCAAATGAAATGGAGCAAGTGCTAGAGCAAGACGCTCCCCAGCCTGACACCGACCAACATGTTGCACAAGCTCCTACCGAGAATCTTGCAAGTTCATCATTCGGGCACCAGCCCCGAAGAAGAAGAAATCAGAGGCAGCCAACTACTCTTGATAAAATTTATGCTGAATGTTGCGCCATAACGAGGCTGAAGCTCAACACTATCAGAGGATGGAAGCACATCAAAACGAGATGATGCAAGAAATCCGAAAACTTCAGAGAGATCAACAGGACTATGCCTATTGGCATGACCGTAGTATGTCAGAACTTACCGAAGAGATGCAAGCATTGACTTATCAGGTTGACGGACTGCATGACTTTGTTACTCATGTTAGACTACAAGGATATGGTGTAGAGCCTTTCCAAGGAAGAGATGATGCACGTGGACGAGCATGAGCATGGGCACGTCGCGGAGCACGTGGCCGAGGCGAAGAATAATCATTCATCTCATTTCCTTCCTTCCTTTATCACCTTACTTCATTGCATTGGGGACTATTGTACCCCAAAATTTTCCCTCTCATTTTATTCAACACATGCCCATTGAGGTCCCTAACTTGTTCAAGGATGCCTAAGAGTCGACCAGACAAACTCTCTCCTAAGGCAATGTACCTCAAATTAGGGTTTCCATTTTCATCAGGGTGTGGGAGCTCCAAAGGTCCCAAATGATTTCCATGGTCCTAATATGTTCTCAAGATCATCCATGTCAAGTTTCATGCCTTGCACAAGAAGTTTGCTCAGTCAACTGCTCAGATGCCTGAAAATCAACTGTACTAGGTCAAAAGTTAACTGTGGCCCACATACAGTCAAACTTTAATATTTTTGGTCAACATCAACATTTTGAAGTGATATTCATCATTTTATCAAGGCTTGATCATGATTCCTCAAGGAATGCCCCAAATTCATCAAAACCCAAAAGTTGCTAAATTAGGGTTTCTCAGGAAAGGTCAACCAAACTTTGACCAAGCATAAATTCTTCATACTTTATCAGAAATTTTCCATCCAAGGCTCATTTTAAAGATGATGAAATTCCCTACAACTCATCTTCATCCCACAAGTTCAAAACATGCACTCATCAAAAGATATGAATTTCTACATTATAGGTCCTTTTGAAAAGTCAACAAAAACACCTTTTAGTTCAAAGCTTCTTACATGAACATGGAAGACCCAATTGAGATGAAACCAAAAGGGTTGTTTAGAGGACATCCTAAGAATTATAAGAAGTCCAAGAACACCTCTCTAGGGTTAAAATTGGAGGATATATTCCTTGTCAAAATTGACCATTTTGCAAAATTACCAAAAGTCAAATGTGCTAAAAATGCATTTTTTGTCAAATGGGCCTAGTTTTTCATGATTGAATCTTGTTTGAAACATGGTCCACGACCCAAATCAGCATCTACACTTTATTTTCTTCATTATTCAATTTATTTTTATTATTTATTATTTAAAATTCAAATTAAATCAAATAAATAGCAAAAAATACAAAAGATTGATTTTTGATCTGATTTTTTGTAGGAATCAAATCCAATTAGGTTGGCAAATCATATCAAATCAGATTAAGGAAAATGAAGCAAAATTGGCATGATTATGCTTGTTTTAGAAACATGTAATACAAGAACAAAATCAAATCCAATTGCCATGATTGACAAAGATTTAACTCGTTTTTGTTAACCTAATTTGTTCTAATATATATACTGAACAAGAACAATGCGCAAAAACAAGGATTTGCAGTGGAAAAACCCCATACCAAAACTCAAAAAATTGGACAAAAGTGCTGGATCGTATTTGGACCTAGAAGGCAATTCAAGACGTTCCAACACTCCCAATCGTTTCCTGGACAGCTCCTGAAGCTAATACGATCGTTTGCACGCCTCAAAGCTCCAGGAATCGACACATATTTCTCTCACAATTAGTCACTTTTTCCATATTTGTATCTATTCATTCTTGCATTGTTAACATGTTTTGATTAAATATTTGTGTTCACATGACTGCCTAGAAACTTTCTGTATACTTAATTGTTAGTTTTGACGCATAAACTATTTGTTGCCATTATTAGGGTTTTGTCCTCCGTTTTAGGGATTTATTGTACAGGTAAAATTAAGGCCAGAGAAGGATGCCATCATACTCGTGAGGTCAAAACGAGTTGATTGGCGTAGCTAGAATTGATTTATCATGCTTGCTATGGATTTTTGAAGTTTGCAAGTCTGTAGCCATGGAGGTTGTCCGTAGGTAAAAGTGTTATACCTAAGACAACAGATATGTGAAGAAGACGATAATGTGGCTGAACATCATTGGCTTATTTGAATTTCATGCATTTATTTAACTCATTCACGCTATTTTCTATAATATATATTGTTGTTGTTATATTTACAACTAAGCAGCGTAGCACAGATGGTCAGGGCAAGCGTGGAATGAGTGGGAGGACCTGGGTTCAATCCCAGGTTTCAGCGTTTTACTATTTTCTTAACATTTATATGCAGATTCTATACATTGCCTTTCCAGGAGTCTACCATGCGCTTCCATCATCCAGCCACAGGATTCATCTCTATTCAGATCAAACGCTCAATCAAAGGGAAGTCCATGGTGCACCCTCCAAGAGTGGCTACACAAGATCCAGTGCAGGGATTAGGCTCAAATCTTTGGGCCTAAAGACAAATTCAACATACACCCCCTGATTGCTTCTAACAGGCCCATCTTTTTTCTTTCTTTATTTTATTTTAATTCTCATTTTAATTATTTACTAATTATTTTCTTTACAAAAATAACCCAAAAAAATCATTTTTCTTATTAAGTCAAAAATCACAAAAACATCAAATATCTTTTTTTTATAAAATATTTTATTTCCTTAATTAATTAGATTATTTTTAATTTAGGACAATTTAATTCCTTTTTTATATAATTTAAATTAATTAGAAATTAGGGTTTTAATTTGTACATAACCTAATTAATTTTTTCTCAAAAAATAATAATAACCTAAATATTTTTCAATTAAATTTTTAGGGTTCTTTAATTCTCGCATTTAAATCGCCGCGCGCATTTTAATTCTTTTTTCTATTATTTTATCTGCTTCGGGTTGTAATAGATTTAATTAGGGTTTTAAATTTATGCATCTTTATTTACAGTCAAGATAATTATGTATCTGTGAAAGCCCTGTAATAGCTAGGACTGTAAACTTTCCCGCATTTTAATTTTCACAAACTATAAGCTGCTTAGATGTATGTTAATAGTATTGTATGGAAAGACTAACTGAAAATTAAAACAGTAGATCACCTTAATTGTGCAAAGATAAATATAACAGAATCAAGCACATTCGCACATGCTCACTCCTAGGGTTTACCCCACTCGGTTGCCTCAGAAATAATGGTCGTGTCCCTCGAACATAGGGATACCTTAGCAATGACCCGCGATTCAAAGTCGTCATAAAGATCATAGTCCCTAATTATCCCTCGAGTTGCCTACGAATTGATCTTATGACGATAGTCCCTTCGAAATGCTAAGGTATCCTTACTTGTTGCCTTCAGAGACCATTCCGTCCCTTCGAATGTCCCTAAAAAACTCCAACGTCGATGCTACCTATTTCTCAATAATGGGATAACATTGTCTAAAAGTAAAACAAACAAATTTTTTTTCGAGTAGGTAGATTAGTTCTTAAGTACTTGCTCAAACAAACAAACTTTTTCACACTAAACACTTTTCAAACAAAGTTTTCAAAAACAACTTCGTAACACTCTTGAGGACAAAAACAAGAGTTAAAATGAAGTAAAACAAAACTTTTCAAAACAAGCACACACAAGCAATTTCAAAATAAGAAAATACCTAAGAGCCCATGGAAAACCATGGATAGAAATGGTGCTAACACCTTCCCTTTCTATAATCTACCCCCCTGTACTCATAAACATCTCGAAAAAGGTTTTTTCTGTTCTTTTTCCTTTTCCTAATTGGATAAAATAAAAGTCGGTGACGACTCTTGCTTACTGTAATTCCTCGTTTTATTTAATGTTATATTATATTAATATTTTCGAATTACCGTTTGACGTTTATTTTTGCAACAGAATATTTAAATTAACCGGTATATCTGTTAATATATTCAATGACGTATTATTCGGACCAGTAATTAGTTTATTCGGTCCGATATTTTTTTGAGGGACCGGTAATTATTTTATTCGGTCCGGTATTTATTTTGAGGGACCGATAATTATTTTATTCGGTTCGTTATTTGTTTTGAAGGACCGGTAATTATTTTATTCGGTCCGGTATTTGTTTTGAGGGACCGATAATTATTTTATTCGGTCTGGTATTTGTTTTGAAGGACCGGTAATTATTTTATTCGGTCCGATATTTGTTTTGAGGGACCGGTAATTATTTTATTCGGTCCGGTATTTATTTTGAGGGACCGGTAATTATTTTGTTCGGTCCGGTTTTTATTCCGTTCGGTTCGGTAAAATATTATTCAGACCGATATTTAATTATTTGGAGTTATTTTAATTATTTGGGTTAATAATATTATTTGATATTATTAGTGTTATAACTAGTAGTAAGACCAAGGGCTTTTTAGTATTTTTGCTTGCTAGTGTCTTGTTCTAAGCAAATTAACACTTGTTTTATGTCATAAAACAAAAACACACTTAGAGAGAGAGAGAGAGAGAGAGAGAGAGAGAGAGAGAGAGAGAGAGAGAGAGAGAGAGAGAGAGAGAGAGAGAGAGAGAGAGAGAGAGAGAGAGAGAGAGAGAGAGAGAGAGAGAGAGAGAGAGAGAGAGAGAGAGAGAGCAAGAGAAAGAGGTCTTAGAAGAGAAGAGGAAACAAGAACACAAGAGCTAGCTTGGGTTTTGAGTTGGAAGTACAAGAATCATTTCAAACATCTAAGGTAAGGGGTTTGATTTTCCAATGCTTATAGTTAGGGTTTGATTTGGTATATTTTGGATTTGGGGAAAAATTGATGTTAGGGTTCTTGAGTTTTGTTGAGATAGAAATTAGAAGAGTTAATTAGGTGTTGTTGTTGTTGAATTAGTATTAGGTTAATTGAAATTAGAATGAAACAAAAACTAGTAGCATATGCATTTAAATGAAGTTTAGAAACTAGAAGAACTAGTGGCATGTGCAATTGAAATGGAGTTTTGGAACTAAAAACTAGCAGTTAGTAATTGAAATGATGATAAGCTTCTAAAACTAAGTGCTAGCAGTAGAGTTTAGTTTACATATAGTTTAGAAGAAATAAAAACTTGCAGTATGTTTATTAATTAAGTTTAGTATAACTAAAAGATATAACAGTATACTACGTTTCAATAGCAAACTAGCTAATGCAGTATGTAATGACAGTATAATGAAAACTAGCAGAACTTTAGAAAAATGAAAACTAGCTGCATAGTTTGAAAAGAAAAAACAAAACGTACAGCAGTATATACTTGAATTAAGGAAAACTACTAACTAACAGTATAGTAAACTAAAGTACTAGCGGCATTAGCGTTATATTAATCGAACTGAAATTAAGTTTAAAAAAATTAATTAATTTATGTTCTGTTTCTATTTTCTTAATTTAATATATTAAATATTTATATTAGTTAAATACAAATATGACATAAGTTAGCCGATTTAATTAGAAACCCGATTATGTTCCGATTTCCCGATTTCGACAATTTTGGTGACGGAGCAAGTTGCTTCGAATTTAACGAAAATTGACGTGCTAGCTAATTTTGACGTGTAGAACGTCGTGGTGAGGTTAGTTTTTCGAGATTACGAGTTTTTAATGGAGCAAACCCGAAATAAGTCAATTCACAGTTAAGTTGAACCGGGTTGCATTTTAGTCGGTTTAAGTCACGTATGGACAATCCGATTGCAACATTAATGATTATAATTGATGCTGATTATTGTGAATGACTTTTGCAACGATTATTGATGTTTGACTATTTTTCCGTGTTTGAAAGTTAGTTAATTATTTGATAATGATGTGGTGTGATTAAATATGATGTTTGCGACAGTTTATTTATAATGAATACTTGACGATATGCGATGCGATGATATGTTTATCTTGATGTGGATGAATATGGTGATGTGGGTTTTATACCAATTTCGATGTGCGATGATGATGTTTTGTTGTGTCGTGTTTGTGATGTCGTGTTGTCGAGTCACATACATTGCATTGGCGACGAGGGCTTTTATTCTAAGCGACGAGGGCTTTTATGCCAAAGTGACGATGGGCTTTTATGCCGAATGTCCCTAATTATGGACAAAGCGACGGGTACCACATGCATAACATAGTCGTGTCTCATGGAGTCGATTATGTTTATTTTTGAGTCTTTTGGTGTTGATTTTTATTTGATGGCTTATGATGAATTGCGATGTTATATGATACTTTGTTTGTGATGATTTTTGTGTTGAACATAAAGTGAATATATGTGATGATCTCATGATGAGTAAGCGATAAATACAACATGACGGTAAAGCGACGATATGAGTTATGGCAATGGAGTTTATGTTTTGTTTTGATATGATTATGGTGATTATGTGATGAAATTAAAATGTTGATTTTTTACACTAAATTATGATTTTAAAGTATGTGAGATTTTGATATTTGTTGACATATTCTTATTAATCCTATATCATTTATGATTCCAAAACTATTTATATATTTTATCATGCCTTTAATTATATGTTTTGGAGTATCTCACCCTTTACTTGTTTCGTCGTTGCCTTTATATTGGTAACGTGCAGGTGATCCGCGAGGATGATGAGGATTAGCTCAAGTCTCTTTATTTTGAGTCGCTCTGCTCTAATAGTAGTAACACTCGGGATTTGGGCGACGTTATTATTTTGATAGGATAGTTTATGTATATGTTTGCCGTGAAAAATGGTAAACAACCGCTGATCTTCCAAAAGGTTACTTGTTTGGTGACTCGCAGGATCGATCAGATTGATCCTAAGACATGGTTGATTTTTGGAGTTTAAAGGCTTTGAAATAAAGAGTTTCGACTAATCCTAATGGTGATTAATGCAAGTAAAGTAGAGACACTTTAAATAAATTGCATGGAGAAAAGCTTGATAAAGTAAATAAAAGCATTAAAAGGTTGTTAAATAAATGACTTCGACTGAGGTAAATAAGTGAAAGCGGTAAGTTGCTTGAATGTAAAAGACTTTGATTAAGGTAAATGGTGTTTCACACATACATTCTCATGATTCTTTCTCTCACACTGGGTACTTGAATCTAAATGAGTGACTTGTATACAATGATGAACACACCTAATAAACTTCGTGAACACTTAGTATTTATACTTAAAAAAACCTAAGTAACTGCTGGGAAGTCACACCGCTTCGTGATGACACCATATGGCACAATCACAACCTTCGACGCCTACGTGTATGACACGTTGCGCTTGGTAACTGCTGGGAACCGTTTTCCCTCCAACAATTCAAAATTCAAAACCGTTCGATCTTGGGCATCAGGGACCCTGGTCGACAGTTTGCCTCCTTCGACATCGAAGACAACATGATTCCAACTTAGAGGAATTTCTCTAAGTATGTTATCATTCTTTTGATAAGCCTTCGATGTGACCAGCTGATCGAAGCCTTCTTGTGTAGGAAACTCTTCTGACTCATAATTAATGACCTATATGATAATAGAACGTGGGTGTCGAATTTAGGAGCCAACAGTATACTATCTTATGACTTTATGTATTGATGATAACATGATGATATGTACATTTTGTGAACACATCCATTGTGCTATGAATATTCATATGTTTATATGATGATTTGTGATATGAATCGGTAATATCCGACTTTTGATTTTTATGATGTGCATTATAATGCAAAGTGATGGAAACACGAATATGTGATACCTCAATTTATGTTTGGATGAAATTTTGAAACTCTGATTTTATTATTTAATTACGAGGGGTAGAATTGGGGTGTTACATTAGTGGTATCAGAGCCGGTCGATCTGTCCGGCCAAGTTGTTGAGTTTGTTGTCTTCTATCAATCAAGTATTGTTATTTGTTGATTCTAATCCTTGTTTTGTTGTGAGCAGAAGTTGTTATGGCTGGAAGGAACGCTGGTAGGAATGATGAGGCTCTTGTTGCTGCTATGCAGGCAATGGCTCAGGCTTTCCAAAACTCGCCGAATGCTGACGAGAACACTGGGTCTCGTAGTTTGGCGACCTTCTAAAGAGAGAATCCTCCTAATTTCCAAGGAAAGTATGACCCCAAAGGTGCTTTGGCGTGGCTGAAGGAGATTGAAAGAATCTTCCATGGGATGGATTGCACTCCTGTGCAAAGGATCCATTATGGTACTCATAAACTAAGTGATGAAGCGGATGACTGGTGGGTTGAAATCCGTCAGAGGCTTGAGGTTGCTGGTGAGGAAGTGACATGGGAAGTTTTCCGAAGGGAATTCATGAGGAAGTATTACCCGGAAGATGTTCGGGGAAAGAAGGACATAGAGTTCCTTGAATTAAAGCAAGGAAGCATGTCTATCACTGATTATGCTGCAAGGTTCACTATGTTGGCCAAGTTCTATCTGCATTATGATGGGCCGAATGGCGATTTCTCTAAATGCATCAAGTTTGAAAATGGTTTGCGTCCAGAGATTAAGAAAGCTGTTGGTTATCAAAAAATCTGTGTCTTTTCGGATTTTATTGATAGTTGTAGGATCTTTGAGGAGGACAGTAATGCTCATTATAAGATTATGTCTTATAAGAGAAACAAAGGTCAGCAAAGCCGTGGAAAACTGTATGATGCTCCAGCTGGTAAAGGGAAACAGAAAGCGTTTCTTGGGCGAAGAACTAGTGGGGGAGATGCTCCTGCTAGTATTGTTTGTTACAAGTGTGGGAAACCTGGCCACAAAAGTAATGTTTGTCGAAGCGATGTTAGATCTAAGGAGAATGAGGTGAGATGTTTCCGATGTGGAGAAGTGGGCCATATGACTCGTGATTGTAGACATAAGGATGTGGTATGTTTTAATTATGGCGAGGGAGGTCAAATTAGTGCTCAATGTAAGAAGCCTAACAGGACTCAAGGAGCAGGAAAGGTGTTTGCTTTGCGGGTTCTCCGACGGAAAACGAGGATGGTCTTGTTCGAGGTACTAGTTTCATTAATAGCTTTCCCCTTATTACTGTTATTGATACTGGTGCTACTCACTATTTTATTGTTGTTGATTGTGTAAAGAGATTGGGTCTCACTTTGTCGTCTCTGGATAGAGATATGGTGGTAGAAGTTCCGGCTAAGGGAATGGTTACTACTTCTTTTGTGTGTGCAAGTTTCCCTTTATAAATCTTTGATAGAGACTTTGTGGTGGATCTTGTTTGTTTACCGCTTGTCGGGTTGTACGTGGTTTTAGGTATGGACTGGTTAAAAGCTAATTATGTCCATATCAATTGTTATGACAACACTGTGAGGTTTTCTTCCTTAGTAGAAGAAAAACAATCTATGTTGGTATCGACGAAGCAGTTGAATGAGTTCATGAAGGATGAGGCGTTGGTTTTCTTGTTGATGGCGACCCTTTCTGTAGAGAGTCAAGCTGTGATTGCAAACTTTCCGGTGGTGTGCGATTTTCCCGAAGTATTCCCTGATGAGATTCCTAGTGCACCTCCAGAAAGAGAAGTTGAATTTTATGTGGATCTTATCCCTGGTACCAGACCTATCTCTATGGCACCATACAGGATGTTCGCATCTGAGTTAGCAGAATTGAAGAGCCAATTAGAAGATTTGCTCGAGAAGATGTTTGTTAGGCCTAGTGTGTCACCGTGGGAAGCTCCTGTGTTATTGGTGAAGAAGAAAGACGGTGGCATGAGACTTTGTATTGATTATAGTCAGTTGAATAAAGTGACTATCAATAATAGGTATCCACTTCCTAGAATTGATGATTTGATGGACCGATTGGTTGGCGCTTGCATGTTTAGTAAGATTGATTTGAGATCGGGTTACCATCAAATAAGGGTGAAAGAAGAAGATGTTCAGAAAACTGCTTTCAGGACGAGGTATGGACATTACGAATATTCAGTGATGCCTTTCGGTGTCACTAATGCACCGGGACTATTCATGGAGTACATGAATCATATTTTCCATCCTTACTTGGATCGTTTTGTGGTTGTTTTCATTGATGATATTCTGGTTTATTCTAAATAGGAAGAAGAGCACGCAGAACATTTGCACATCGTGTTGGAAGTTCTGAAAGAGAAGAAGCTTTATGCTAAGTTGTCAAAGTGCGAGTTCTGGTTAAGTGAAGTGAGATTTTTGGGGCATGTCATTTCTGGTGATGGCATTGCAGTTGATCCTTCTAAAGTTGATGTTGTGTTGAGATGGGAAAACCCTAAGTCTGTTACTGAGATTAGAAGTTTCTTAGGTTTGGCTGGTTACTATAGAAGGTTCATTGAAGGTTTTTCTAAGTTGGCGCTTCCTTTGACAAAGTTGACTTGTAAAGGAGCTGCTTTTGTATGGGATGTCAAGTGTGAAGAAAGTTTTGTTAAATTGAAGAAAAGGTTGACAATGGCTCCGATCTTGATTCTACCTAATCCTGAAGAATCGTTTGTTGTTTATTTTGATGCTTCTAAGATGGGTTTAGGTGGTGTGCTTATGCAAAATGGAAAAGTGGTTGCTTATGCTTCTAGGAAATTGAAGATTCATGAGAAGAATTATCATACGCACGATTTGGAGCTTGCAACGGTTGTTTTTGTGCTTAAGATTTGGAGGCATTATCTTTAAGGTTCTAGATTTGAAGTATTTAGTGACCATAAAAGGTTGAAGTACTTGTTCGATCAGAAAGAGCTTAATATGAGACAAAGACGGTGGCTTGAATTGTTGAAAGGTTATGATTTTGGATTGAATTACCATCCGTGTAAAGCTAATGTGGTGGCTGGTGCTTTAAGTCGAAATACTTTGCATATGTCACTTTTGATGGTGAAAGAGTTGGAATTGATTGAGTAATTTAGAGATATGATTCTTGTAGTAGAAGTGACGCCGAAGAGTGTTATCTTGGGAATGTTAAAGATCAATAATGATTTCCTTGTTAGTGTTAGAGAAGCTCAGAAGCTCTATGTGAAACTTGTTGATTTGTTGGTTGGTATTGGACAAACTGAAAATGAAGATTTCAAGTTGGATGCTCAGGGTGTATTGAGGTTCCGAGA
Source organism: Vicia faba (assembly GCA_948472305.1). Taxonomy (NCBI): domain Eukaryota; kingdom Viridiplantae; phylum Streptophyta; class Magnoliopsida; order Fabales; family Fabaceae; genus Vicia; species Vicia faba. The sequence goes on along the minus strand of OX451739.1, from coordinate 94,524,886 downwards.
TAGGATTTGTATTCCCGATGATGTGGATTTGAAGAGAATGATCTTGGAAGAAAGTCATAGAAGCAATTTGGGTATTCATCCCGGAGCGACCAAAATGTATCAAGATTTAAAGAAACTATTGTGGTGGTCAGGCATGAAGAGAGAGGTGGCTCAGTTTGTTTATGCTTGTTTGACTTGTCAGAAGTCTAAAGTGGAGCATCAAAAACCTGCAGGGTTGATGCAACCGTTAGAGATTCCAGAATGGAAATGGGATAGCATTTCTATGGATTTTGTAACGGGGTTACCGAATACACCAAGAGGACACGATGCAATTTGGGTGATTGTTGATAGGCTTACGAAGTCGACTCACTTTATTCCTATTAACATCACTTATCCCGTATCGAAGTTGGCGGAAATTTATACGCATGTGATTGTGAGATTACATGGTATTCCTTTGTGTATTGTTTCGGATAGAGATTCGAGGTTTACTTCTAAATTTTGGAAGAGCTTGCAAGAGGCTTTGGGTTCAAAGTTGAGGTTGAGTTCGACTTATCATCCTCAAACTAATGGTCAGACGGAAAGGACGATTCAATCGTAGGAAGACTAGCTACGTGCTTGTATTCTTGAACATGGTGGTTCATGGGGATACATATCTTCCTTTGATGGAGTTTACTTATAACAACAGTTTTCATGCTAGTATTGGAATGGCACCGTTCGAGGCTTTGTATGGTCGGAGGTGTAGAACTCCTTTGTGTTGGCATGAGTCGGGTGAAAGTGTGGTGCTTGGACCAGAATTGGTTAGAGAGACTACTGAGACAGTGAAGATGATTAGAGAAAAGATGAGAATTTCTCAAAGTCGACAAAAGAGTTATCATGATAAAAGGAGAAAAGACTTGGAATTTCAAGATGGTGATCATGTATTTTTGCGAGTTACTCCTACAACCGGCGTTGGGCGAGCATTAAAGTCGAAGAAGCTAACTCCTCGCTTTATTGGTCCTTACCAAATTACTAGTAAAGTGGGAAAAGTGGCTTATAGAGTGGCGTTACCGCCAAATCTTTCGAACTTGCATGATGTGCTCCATGTGTCGCAACTTCGTAAGTATGTTCCGGATCCTTCACATGTGATTGAGATGGATGATATTCAAGTGCGAGACAATCTTATGGTGGAGACGATGCCTTTAAGGATCGAAGATCGTGAGATGAAGTCTCTTCGTCGCAAAGAGATCTCCTTTGTTAAAGTTGTTTGGATAGGAGCAGCTGGTGAAAGTGCGACGTGGGAGTTAGAAAGCGAGATGCGGGATTCCTATCCCGAGCTTTTCGAGTCAGGTAATTTCGAGGACGAAACCTTTTAAGTGGAGGAGAGTTGTAACGCCCCGTTTTATTTAATGTTATATTATATTAATATTTTCGAATTACCGTTTGACGTTTATTTTTGCGACGAGAATATTTAAATTAACCGGTATATCTGTTAATATATTCGGCAACGTATTATTCGGACCGGTAATTATTTTATTTAGTCTGGTATTTGTTTTGAGGGACCGGTAATTATTTTATTTGGTCCGGTATTTTTTTGAAGGACCGGTAATTATTTTATTTGGTCCGTAATTTGTTTTGAAGGACCGGTAATTATTTTATTCGGTCCGGTATTTGTTTTGAAGGACCGGTAATTATTTTATTCGGTCCGGTATTTGTTTTGAGGGACCGGTAATTATTTTATTCAGTCTGGTATTTATTTTGAGGGACCGGTAATTATTTTGTTTGTTCCGGTTTTTATTTCGTTCGATTCGGTAAAATATTATTCGGACCAATATTTAATTATTTGGAGTTATTTTAATTATTTGGGTTAATAATATTATTTGATATTATTAGTGTTATAACTAGTAGTAAGACCAAGGCCTTTTTAGTATTTTTGCTTGCTAGTGTCTTGTTCTAAGTAAACCAAACACTTGTTTTATGTCATAAAACAAAAACACACTTAGAGAGAGAGAGAGAGAGCAAGAGAAAGAGGTCTTAGAAGAGAAGAGGAAACAAGAACACAAGAGCTAGCTTGAGTTTTGGGTTGGAAGAACAAGAATCATTTCAAACATCTACGGTAAAGGGTTTGATTTTTCAATGCTTATAGTTAGGGTTTGATTTGGTATATTTTGGATTTGGGGAAAAATTGATGTTAGGGTTCTTGAGTTTTGTTGAGATAGAAATTAGAAGAGTTAATTAGGTGTTGTTGTTGTTGTTGAATTAGTATTAGGTTAATTGAAATTGGAATGAAACAAGAACTAGTAGCATATGCATTTAAATAATGTTTAGAAACTAGAAGAACTAGTGACATATGCAATTGAAATGGAGTTTTGGAACTAAAAACTAGCAATTAATAATTGAAATGATGATAAGCTTCTAAAACTAAGTGCTAGCAGTAGAGTTTAGTTTACATATAGTTTAGAAGGAAAAAAAACTTGCAGTATGTTTATTAATTATGTTTAGTATAACTAAAAGATATAACAGTATACTACGTTTCAATAGCAAACTAGCTTATGCAGTATGTAATGGCAGTATAATGAAAACAAGCAGAAGTTTAGAAAAATGAAAACTAGCTGCATAGTTTAAAAAAAACAAAACAAAATGTACAGCAGTATATACTTGAATTAAGGAAAACTACTAACTAACAGTATAATAAACTAAAGTACTAGTGGCATTAGCGGTATATTAATCGAACTGAAATTAAGTTTAAAAAAATTAATTAATTTATGTTTTTGTTTTTATTTTCTTAATTAAATATATTAAATATTTATATTAATTAAATACAAATATGACATAAGTTAGCCGATTTAATTTGGAACCCGATTATGTTCCGATTTCCCGATTTCGGCAATTTTAGTGACGGAGCAAGTTGCTTCGAATTTAACGAAAATTAACGTGCTAGCTAATTTTGACGTGTAGAACATTGTGGTGAGGTTAGTTTTTCAAGATTACGAGTTTTTAACGGAGGGACCCGAAATAAGTCAATTTACGGTTAAGTTGAATCGGGTTGCGTTTTAGTCGATTTAAGTCACGTATGGACAATCCGATTGTGATGTTAATGATTATAATTGATGCTGATTATTGTGAATGACTTTTGCAACGATTATTGATGTTTGACTATTTTTCCGTGTTTGAAAGTTAGTGAATTATTTGATAATGATGTGGTGTGATTAAATATGATGTTTGCGATGGTTTATTTATAATGAATACTTGATGATATACGATGCGATGATATGTTTATCCTGATGTGGATGAATATGGCGACGTGGGTTTTATACCAATTTTGATGTGCGATGATGATGTTTTGTTGTGTCATGTTTGTGATGTCGTGTTGTCGAGTCGCATTGGCGACGAGGGCTTTTATGCCAAGTGACGAGGGCTTTTATGCCAAAGCGATGATGGGCTTTTATGCCGAATGTCCCTAATTATGGACAAAACGACGGGTACCATATGCATAACATAGTCGTGTCTCATGGAGTCGGTTATGTTTATTTTTGAGTCTTTTGGCGTTGAGTTTTATTTGATGGCTTATGACGAATTGCGATGTTATATGATACTTTGTTTGTGATGATTTTTGTGTTGAACATAAAGTGAATATATGTGATGATCTTATGATGAGTAAGCGATGAATACAACATGACGGTAAAGCGACGATATGAGTTATGGCGATGGAGTTTATGTTTTGTTTTGATATGATTATGGTGATTATGTGATGAAATTAAAGTGTTGATTTTATACACTAAATGATGATTTTAAAGTATGTGAGATTTTGATATTTGTTGACATATTCTTATTAATCCTATATCATTTATGATTCCAAAACTATTTATATATTTTATCATGCCTTTAATTATATGTTTTGGAGTATCTCACCCTTTACTTGTTTCGCTGTTGCCTTTATATTGGTAACGTGCAGGTGATCCGCGAGGATGATGAGGATTAGCTCGAGTCTCTTTATTTTGAGTCGCTCTGCTCTGATAGTAGTAACACTCAGGATTTGGGCGACGTTATTATTTTGATAGGATAGTTTATGTATACTATCTTATGACTTTATGTATTGATGATAACATGACGATATGTACATTTTGTGAACACATCCGTTGTGCTATGAATATTCATATGTTTATATGATGATTTGTGATATGAATCGGTATATCTGACTTTTGATTTTTGTGATGTGCATTATAATGCAAAGTGATGGAAACACGAATATGTGATACCTTAATTTATGTTTGGATGAAATTTTAAAACTCTGATTTTATTATTTAATTACGAGGGGTAGAATTGGGGTGTTACAATGATGATCAAGGCATGTATTGTTGCTTCAGTTACAAGTTACTTGTGGTTTAGACATCAAAGTTACGGTTCTTATTGAGAGTGCAAGTTGGGTTTGGACATGATATGAAGATTGGGAATTAAAGGGCAAGGCGCATGGTTACTTGAGATACAAGTTACTAAGGTCATGCTTGATTTCTTAAATTTCAAATTACGAAGTGAGGAGTATTATTCAAACCATTCAAGTGTAAATTACTATTTTCAATCAAGATTCAAGAGTTTGTTTGATTTCCATACAATAAATTCATCATTCATAAAAATTGACTCAAGTTTTGTGTTCAAGTTACATTTTTGGACAATTTGCAAAAGGGATTACAAGGCAAAATACAAGTTAAATCACAAGTTACAATTGTTGTTTACAAAAAAAGAGATAAATGTTTGTTTCTTCAAATCTCTTTGCTTCATCTTCAAGCCACTCATCCACTCCTCGCCATGGCCTTTTCGTCTTTTAAACTTGCCTCGATCGTCCAATTCTTGTGTTCATGCAATAAGAAAAAGGAGAAAGTTAGCAATAATCAACATGTGAAAAATTCCAAACAATTATTTGTCAAATAAGAAAGATCGTCATTAGGGTTTGCATTTGGAATCAAAATTTAAAAGGGCTTTGTTTTTATCATAGGCTATCTCCTTCTACTTATGCAAATCACAAAACGGTGTGGGTTTTGGTTCACAAAAGGGAAAAGAAATATGCAAATATTTTTAAACTGCTATACAACAAAACAAACTGCAAAAGCAAACTCAAAACAGCAAATATAGAAGTAACAGCGGGCAGTGTAACACCCCATTTCTACCCGGCGAATAATATTAAAATCAGAGTTCAACATAAATAGGATGCTACATTTACAACTTAAAATCAAACTTCATTTAATCGCATACAAACAGATACATAACACTTAACTCGGATGAACCGATAACAACCTGATTTATTCTTCAAAATCAAACAACTTTTTATTGACAAGCAGCAGAATCTACATACTCAACTTCAATTCACTTAACATCTTTTATTCAACTAAATCAACCTCAAGACAATAGTTATTTCATGTAATCATCTTAAAAATTCAGCAACTGAAATATTAATCAATAACTAAACATCAAGCGTTCATCCCCCCGAGTGCTACGTATCAGAGCGACAACACCTACTCAAACAAACGAGGTAACAATTATCCTTATTGATTACCTGCACGTTACCAACAGAGGGCAACATTCAAACAGAAGGGGTGAGATATTGGAAAATATAATAATCCATGTGATAAATAATATATTAAATCAGATCATATAAAATCACCACTTCACAACTTACAAACAACTTTAATTACAACAAAACATCAACACGACATAACTACTAATTCACATCTTTTAGATAATACTTGTCACAACAAGTCAACAACATAAAGCAACAACAAATATATCATCCCCACAACTTAAGATGCAACATCAACTGCGACTCAATTACAATGCACATGCATGTGGTACCATTGGAGCAGAACTCCCATCTTAAAAATCTGCCAATAAATAGAGGCATCAACAAGACATAAAATAGAGGTAATTCATCATCATTTAAAATTCTCTACAACTTCGCATTATCAACAAAAATTCACAGAGACAATCACAACAACATAATATCTCAACATAAATCAACATTGGCCATAAGCCTAACAACTTAATAATAATTCAACATTGGCCATAAGCCTACAACTTGATATTTCAACAACAACAAATATATCATCACCACAACTCAAGATGCAACATCAACTGCGACTCAATTACAATGCGCATGCATGTGGTACCATTGGAGCAGAACTCTAATCTTAAAAATCTGCCAATAAATAGAGGCATTAACAAGGCATAAGCCTTCTTCGCAGCTTGCGAATCCAGGCCATCACAGAGTATGCAAATGTATGTGACTCAATGAATGCACCATCACATACTCACAACAATCATCATCCATCGCAAGGCATAAGCCCACATCACCATTATTACTAGTAAATAGAGGTAATTCATCATCATTTAAAATTCTCTGCAACTTCGCATTATCAACAAGAATTCAGAGACAATCACAACAACACAACATCTCAACATAAATAAACATTGACCATAAGCCTTACAACTTAATAATAATTCAACACTGGCCATAAGCCTACAACTTGATATTTCAACAACAACAAATATATCATCACCATAAATCAAGATGCAACATCAACTGCGACTCAATTACAATGCACATGCATGTGGTACCATTGGAGCAGAACTCCCATCTTAAAAATCTGCCAATAAATAGAGGCATCAACAAGGCATAAGACTTCTTCGCAGTTTACCAATCCAGACCATCACAGAGTATGCAAATGTATGTGACTCAATGAATGCACCATCACATACTCACAAAAATCATCATCCATCGCAAGGCATAAGCCCACATCATCGTTATTACTAGTAAATAGAGGTAATTCATCATCATTTAAAATTCTCTGCAACTTCACATTATCAACAAGAATTCACAGAGATAATCACAACAACACAACATCTCAACATAAATAAACATTGGCCATAAGCCTAACAACTTAATAATAATTCAACACTGGCCATAAGCCTACAACTTGATATTTCAACAACAACAAATATATCATCACCATAAATCAAGATGCAACATCAACTGCGACTCAATTACAATGCACATGCATGTGGTACCATTGAAGCAAAACTCCCATCTTAAAAATCTACCAATAAATAGAGGCATCAACAAGGCATAAGCCTTCTTCGCAGTTTACCAATCTAGGCTATCACATAGTATGCAAATGTATGTAAATCAATGAATGCACCATCACATACTCACAACAATCATCGTCCATCGCAAGGCATAAGCCCACATCACCATTATTACCAGTAAATAGAGGTAATTCATCATCATTTAAAATTCTCTGCAACTTTACATTATCAACAAGAATTCATAGAGACAATCACAACAACACAACATCTCAACATAAATCAACATTGGCCATAAGCGTAACAACTTAATAATAATTCAACACTGGCCATAAGCCTACAACTTGATATTTCAACAACAACAATTAGCGCAACGTTAGCGTAAGCCTAAAACTTAGTACGTCACAACAACATGTCAACAACCATTTGACATTGGCCATAGGCCTATAACACCCTAAACCCTAAACCCTAAACCCTAAACCTCCAATATACCATCATTCAAAATTTGTGTAAAAAGCACAATAACTTTACATCATAGAAAGATAAAGAGAAAAGGAGATATGGCTTTGAAAGATATCACCTAACTAAAACTAGTGCAAACTTTGCTGCCCAAAAATTTGTCCAACCTGCACACAAACACCAAATAAAACAGGCTAAAATTTACACCGAAATATGCAACCTAAAGCCTACATCCCAACATGTTTAAAGTCAGCCTACCACATCTATTCAAATTTCACCAATTCCCTCCAATTCCACCCCTTATCTCAATATAATACCAACAACAGACACAAGGGCCAGAAGGAGGAGAAGAGAAAAAATATACAACAAGAAATATCACAGCATACCAACAACAGAATAAAAACCAGTAAAACAAAAAAAGATTGCAACAATAAAAAACTGCAGCAAAGAGCCAACCCAGAAATCATCATCATCATTTTTCCAAATAGAAAACCAACCATTTGCCACGCTGTTCACACAGACCAAATACACAAGGAAATCTAAATCCAAAACACAGAGAGATCTTCACCTCTCTCTCATGATTCATACTCCCTGCGATTTCCTTTTTTCCCTTTAACTCGCTTCAACACCGCCTTAATTCTCCATCCATCACATTCATCATATTCCCGTAACCCTCTTCTCCGCCTGCTCACTCCGTAACACCCTATTTTTCCTCGTCAATCTCCTCATGAAAACTGAACACAATCACCGTCCCAGTCGTGACGTGGTCATCACTCTTCAATCCGTCGTAAACCCATTGTTTCCTCCTTCTTCCAATTCCCGAACATAACAACTATAACCATCATCAATCGCAAAGCCACTCCAACATATCCTTCATCATCCGTAAGTTCACTATCATATAATCACCTTACTCACCGAACCACCACCTCCCTTCTCATCTTTTTTCTTAAAGCCCCAATGAGCCACCACTAAACCCCACAGAAAAACTAACCCAGATACCAACCGTCGTCATCCCTCGATCGACCGTCCGTAGACTGGGGTTTGTGCACCAGAGTTGGATCTAAAGGTCTTTCCTGTTCTTTTCACCCTTTCCTTTATTGGATAAAAGAAAATTCGGTGGCGGCTCTTGCTATCCGCAACACTTGTGATAAAATGCAAAAACACCCAAGTCAGTTCTCCCACTATATTATAACTGGAAAATTGGGATACGATTTGCACCTATTCTGTGAAAATATTGTGTTTGAGAACTTGTTTCTATGGCAGTCAATCTTTCCTTTGTCTTATGGAGTGTGTCCTCTAAATATAATGGATGATTTTTGAAGTTAACATTCTCGGAAGGAAACATGTGCAATCAAAGTTGTGATACGGTGGCCAGAACCGGACTGTTTTAGGAATGCTGGTTTGCGTTTTGTGTTTGTGTATGCACAATGTCGCAGTAAGCAAGAGTCTCCATTGACTTTTATTTTATCCAACAAGGAAAGGAAAAAAGCACAGAAAAATTCCTTTTTTCGAGATTTTCTGAGTGCGGGGGGTAGATTATAGAAAGGGAAGGTATTAGTACCCTTTCTATCCGTAATTATCTACGGGCTCTCAGGTACTTGCTCATCATTTTCAAAATTGCTTCTGCGTGTTAATGTGATTTGAAAAGTTTTTGTTTTGACTTCGATTTAACCCTTGCTTCTGTCTTCAAGAGTGTTACGAAGTGTTTTTTGAAAGCTTTGTTTGAAAAGGAGTGTAAGTGTGAAAAAGTTTGTTTGGATTGAGCAAGTACTTAAGAACTAATCTACCTACTCGAAAAAAGAATTGTTCTATGTTTGTTTCCTTTAGACAGCGCCATCCCACTATTAGTGAGTAGGTAGCACCGTCGTTGGAGTTTTGAGGGTCAATTCGAAAGGGATGTACGATGACTAAAGCAATGTTAGGACGTATTAGTAGTAACTCTAATGTCTTAGATCAATATTCGAGGCAACAATATCCGAGGCAACCATTTCGAGGCAACTTTTCTGAACGGGACTTTGATCTTTTTTTAGACAAGAGAGCGACCACTAAATTATGCTATACTTAATGACCATTTACCGAAGGCAACCGAAGTGGGAGTGTACCCTAGGAGTGCGCATGTGCGAGTGATTTAATTTCAAGTTCATTATCTTTGCACATTTAGGGTTAGCTAACCGTTTTAAAGTTAATCATACATTCTTGTCATGCATCCCTATTATTCATACATCTAACAGTTAATATTTTGCAGAATTTAAAGTGCGGAAAGTAAAAGCTACGCTATTACAAGGCTTCGGGTATTTACATAGCCAAAAACAAACCCTTAAAAAAACGATAAATGAAAGCAAAAGGTCCTAATTAATCTATTACAACTTGTAAGCAATTACATTAATATGGAAAAATAAAACAATAAAGCGCGCGCGATGGGTTAAGAACGAGAGAGAATTAGGGTTTTGACCCCTTCTAACCTAATTGAAAGAAAAAATTGTTTTTGTTGTTTTTAATTGTTTTTTAAGAAAAAGAATTAGGTTTTAAAATTAAATACAAAATTAATTAGCTAATTAATCAATTAAAGAAAATAATTATTTAACCTAATTTTGTGTTTTTGGTTATTTTAAGAAAAAAAGAAAATATAATTAAGTTAAAACCCTAATTGTTCTAATTAATTTTAATTATTTACAAATGGAATTAAAATTACCCTAAAATTAAGTAACCTAATTAAATTAAATGATTTTTTTGATTAAAAAAAAACCTAAATCTAATTGGATGAAATATTATTTTGTGATTTTTTTGATAAAAAGAGAAATAATTTTTATGTTAGTAAAATAAATAAATAAATTAAATAATGGAAATATAAAAAGAAAAGAAAAGAAACTTGGGTCTGAGAAAGAAGTTTGGGGGGTGTGAGCATCAATTTCTGGGCCCAAAACCAATAACCCACGTTGACTTCCAAGATCTCTTGCTTTACGTTGACTGAGGGCTTTGGTCGATTTTCCTCTGGTGGCCCTTAGATCTGGCCTTCTGGACACATGGCTGATGGGATGATGATGGACTATGGTGGCCCTTGGCCTTGTGTGCGCGCTGGATCATGGAAAGACAAAATATGTGAAATAATGGGGGGACCTGGGATTCGAACCCAGGCCCTGAAGCACTTTCCAACGCCTGGCAACCAACTGAGCTAGCTTTTTTTGTTGAACATATAATACACAATAATCACAATATGAAATAATGTAAAAAAGGCGCAAGAATTCAAATGAACCAATCCCATGGTGTGACGCTAGTCATCTTCTTCCTTTCTCCGTTGGTAAAAGTCACAGACTTTTACCTACGGACATCATCCGTCACTATAAACCTGCATACTCTCAAAATCAATCACAAGCAAGATAAATAATATTTAAGGCCACCAATCAACTCGTCTTGATCTTCTGAGTGTGATGGTGCCTCTTTCATGGCCCAATTTTACCTGTACGCAAATATCCCAAATAGGAGCAACAAACCCTAAAAATGGCAAACTCTAATACAGTCCATGAAAACGCAATTAAATGTTACAGATAGTTTGCAAATGCTTCAAGGAGTAATAATCTATAATTATTTCATGCAATAAGTATCAAAATGATGAAATTCGAATTCAAGAAAGAACCAAGGTCGTGGCTGACTTACAGTGTGTTTTGGCGTTGGAAAAGACTTGTTCTTGATTGGTTTTGCTTGCTTACACTCCCAGGAAGCGATTGGGATGGTTAAAGAGTCTTGAAAATGTCTGGCACTATGAATTCGACTCAACACTTTTTGTGTTTTTTTTAAGTTTGTTCTGACCTCTCACGCCTCTCTCTAGCCTTGTTTTAGGTCTGCAAATGTTCAATATATATCAAGGATTGGATTAGGGTTCAAAACATGATCTCAATCTTCCTCCATTATTGATTTTGATCTTGATTTGATTCACTTAAAAACCCTTCCAAAAATAGGCTAAATTCAATCTTTTTGTGCACACCAAGGCTTTGCATGAATTCAATCTTTTGCCAACTGGATATAAGACCTGAAACATGCACAATATCTTGAGTTTTTAATGTTTTAGATTTTTCATGATTTGTTTTGATTAAAATTGATTTAATTCAAATAAAAATCAAAATAAATAATAAAAACAAGATAAAGACAAGTGGCAAGAGCTAGAGCTCGTGGACCATGCTACCAACTCAAAACAAGTGCAAAAAGTTAGGCCCATTTAGCAAAATTTGCAATTTGAGGCATAGTTGACTTTTGACAATTTTGCAAAAAGGGTCAACTTCACCAATGCATAACTTCCTCAATTTTGACTCTTTGAAGGTGTTCTTAGACTTTTTAGAAAGCTTGAGATGTCCTATAAGCAACCCTTTTGGTATCATCTTAATTTTGTAATCCATGTTCATGTATGAAGCTTTGACAAAAAAGGTGTTTTTGTTGACTTTTCAAAATGACATATAATGACCAAATTCATAACTTCTTGTGAGTGCATATTTTGAACTTGGGAGCTGAAGATGGATTATAGGGCATTGCATCCTCTTCAAAATTATCTTTGGATGGGTTATTTCTCATAAAGTATGAGAAAGTTATGCTGGGTCAAAGTTGAGTTGACTTTTCCTACAAAACCCTAATTTAGCAACTTTTCAGTTTTGATGAATTGTGAGCAATCCTTGATGAATCATGATCAACCCTTGATCAAATTATGAACTATACTTTAAAATGATGAGGTTGACCAAAAATCTTGAAGTTTGACTGTACATAGGCCACGGTTGACTTTTGCCCTAGCACGATCGATTTTCAGGCCTTTGAGTAATTGACTGAACAAATTTCTCTGCAAGGCTTGAAACTTGTCATGGATGATCTTGAGAACATATTAGGACATTGGTGAGCATTTGGGATCCCTTGGACTCAAGTATGTTGATGCAACATGAAAATCTAATTTGATGTAGACTGCCTTAGGAGAGAGCTTGTCTGGTCAACCCTTGGACTTTCTTGAGCAATTTGAAGATCTCACTTGAAATGTATTGAGAAATATGGGAGGGCAAATTTTGGGGTACAACAGCTGCCCCTGTTCAATCTTCTTAAACCTGAGGATGTAGATTGGCTTGTCTGCCTTTCGTGATCCGAAGGTGGAAGATGATTGAACACTAGAGTGCCCAGAAATTTGCACTCGCATGAAGTGGTATATGTCTTGTGATGTCGGGAATGGGCTTAAAGATGCAATCCGAAGGAGTGTCGATCGCATAAGAGATTCCTTAGCGAGAGCTTGTATACCTGTTTGTTGAGGAAGATTCCGCTGGGGAATGTTGTTCTCTGTCTTGAAAAAGTAGAATTTTTAGGAGCTTCGGTCGTCCGTTATTCTACTGGGGAATTGTCTCTTAGTCGAGGAGGTGAAAATGTACTACTATCTGGTCGTGATCCAGGCTTCATAGTGATCAGATCGACTGCTATCTGGTCGTGCACCAGGCTTTACAGTGACTTACTGGGGAGATGAGATTAAACTTGTTATCCGGTCGTAATCCAGGCTTCACAATTTCTCAATTCTGATCCGGTCGTAATCCAGGCTTCAGAAGGAATTAAGTTGTTATCTAGTCGTGATCCAGGGTTCAACTTGAGTTTAGGGCACACTAATATTCGGTCGACTCCGGGCTTCTTAGTATTTGTCTAGGTAAACTGCTATTTGGTCGAAATCCAAGCTTCGCAGTGTCTTGTACTGTTATCTAGTCGTAATCCAGGCTTCAATCCTTTTATCATTATCTGGTCGTAATCCAGGCTTCACGATGCTTTATACCATTATCTGGTCGAATCTAGGCTTCATGGTGTTCTGTACTGCTATCTGGTCGTAATCCAGGCTTCACAATACCTTACTTCTTATCTGGTCGTAATCCAGGCTTCAGAAGAAATCAAGTGGTTATCCGGTCGCCTCCGGGCTTCCATTTGATTTTTGGGCCTACTAATATCCGATCGAATCCGGGCTTCTTAGTATTTGTCCAGGTAAACTGCTATTTGGTCGAAATCCAAGCTTCACAGTGTCTTGTACTGTTATCTGGTCATAATATAGGCTTCAGTCCTTTTATCGTTATCTGGTCATAATCCAGGCTTCACGATGCTTTATACCATTATCTGGTCGAATCCAGGCTTCATGGTGTTCTGTACTGCTATCTGGTCATAATCCAGGCTTCATGGTGTTCGGAGGAATCAAGATACTATCCGGTCGAATCCGGGCTTCATAACTTGTGTTAAAGATGTACCACTATCTGGTCATAATCCAGGCTTTGCGGTGTCTTTGGCTGCTATCTGGTCGTAACCCAGGCTTCACAGAAACTTATATTGCTATCTGGTCGTAATCCAGGCTTCATAATAACTTGATGAGCTGCTATCCAGTTGTAATCCGGGCTTCACGGCTAATGTTTATGATAAACCACTATCTGGTCGAATCCAGGCTTCATGGTATGCTGGGGATTAAACTATTATCCGGTCGTTCTCCGGGCTTTATAGCTTAAAGATAAACCACTATCTGGTCGAATCCAAGCTTCACGGTGTCTGATACTGCTATCCTGTCGAATCTGGGCTTCACAATATGATGGAGTAATCAAGATACTATCCGGTCGTACCCGGGCTTCATAGCTTGAATTTTGTGAGAATTTGATTGTATCTTTCCTGAAAGGTAAATGTTAGCTGTATGTAATGCATGGTATGTATCAGGCAATGATGTTCTCAAAATAAATGAGATTGTGTTGTATGATGCGTATGTGCATGCCATGATGTATGGATATGCCAAAGTTCTTGTGATGTTTTCTAGCTGGGGAAAATAAATCCCGGATTACTGCTGGAGAATACAAGGAGTTGAGTTCTTCGTTCTCGCTGGGGGTAACGACCGAAGATGATTTGAGAATAAATTGGCGAGAGAATGACTCTGTGGGGAAGAGAGATGCTCTTCTAGAAGATTTGCTGATTTGGAGAAACCAACTCAGCTGGGAATGAATTACCATTGCTGGTGATAATGGACCCTATCGGGGGATTGAGTTTTTGTCTATGGAAGAAATAAACTCCACTGGGGATAATCTTCTATTGCTGGTGATAGATAAATTCTGCTTGGGGAGAATTTTTCCAACTTATTCGTGATTATGAACTTCGGCTGGGGAGAGTCGTCTCCTGCTTGGGAAAGCTAACACCACTGTCTTTGGATACTTCTTACTCTGCGAGGAGTGTAGATGTTACTGGGACGCATGCTGAGAATACGACAACGACTTCGTATCAAGACTTTTCTGCCACTGTACCTGCTGCAGAAAGTGCATGCGGAGGCCTTGTGGATTGAGTGTCATCCCAACTTATGAGGTGCCTGGTAACTGCCGATCGGAATGATAAGTCTTCTACTGATAGGCAAGTGACAAGATAACGGGACATATTCGTACGCTTTAATCCCAAACTTTGCCTGGACTGTCTTTTCAGATTTTCAGTCCACTGGGATACTCTTTTTTTCCCAAGCCGCCCTTTCGAGTTTTCGATTTTCCGGGTGTACAAATTTTTCATTTTTTATCCATAATTTTTGCCCAAACCCTTTTGGTTCGCCGGGATGCCCTTATTTTTGCCTAGGCCAGTCAACCTAGCAGGTCTTTGTTCATGCGTAGTATTTTCTGACTATGGCCACGCTCTCAGGGTGTAGGGAGTTGTCGTTGTCCATAGTAGTAAGTGTTTCCACACTGCCAAAAGATGTTTATTTTATCGTACAGGATTTGTTATCGGAATTCATGTTGAATGCCCCAAGTGATTCAGATGGAGATCTGCCCCTGGCTATTTGGCATCCTTGAGAGATTCCTTGAATATTGACTTGACTGCCCCAGATGATAGACGATGGTCATGTCGTGCCCCTTGGTTGGAAGCGTTTTTCCACTTTAGGTGATCACTTTTGTTGGAGAAGGTTTTTGTTCACTAGATATTCGTCATGCGAATTTCTCTGCTGCTGAACAAATAGTCATATGCAAACAATGTTATTTTAAGAATGCAAAGCTTACGTCTGTCTTGAAGTTTTGAAAATGCAGTTTTTTTATAGAAAAAATAGAATTTTGCAAAGATGTGATATCAACTCAAGATTTGTAACGGACTTTCAGGAGTCAGGATACCTTTTGTAACAGTATGCTTTCGAACTAACCCATGCTTCAGCTAGGACTTTTAAGGGTTATAACGTGGCCTGGTTCATGGTTTAATAAACAAAGGATAAAGGCTCAAATTTTATTTGTACCCACCCGTTCTTCGTGATGTTCTTTGATCCTAAACTCAGCTAATTGTGCATTTAGATCCCGTTTGAGTCTTTGCTCTGATATTCCAGTGATGGTTTGGATACTGACAGTTTATTTTGAATAGGCAGACATTTCTTTTTGTTGAGGGTTTGTAGGACCTCTTTCTTTTTTATTTTATTATCCCTGTCTTTTGCCTGAACTGTTTCTTTTTGTGATTACAGTCAGCGGGATGCCCCATTGTTTTTTCTTAAGTCTCCTTCATAGGTTTTGACTTAATGGGCTTTTATTTTGAGAGATAATTAATGTTTGTCTTGACGATTATAGGGAACCATCACCGTCTTTTATTTTGGAAGGACTTCTTTGATACCATTCATTGCGCACCTGGATTAACTGAGAAAACTACCCTGCCCCAGGTTGTGATTAAGGGTTTTAATTTGTGTGAAAAGAAAAACTTCTACTTCTTTGGCTCAAAGGGGTTGACTAGGGATTATCTTTCTTATAACTCCACTATTTAGGATTTGAAACAACGCCTGTACATTGTCAACGGGGTCTGTTCAAAAGCATATTGTACAGATTGTGGTATCATTTTCGTCATCCTCCCTCTAACGCTTAGAGTTTTTAATCGAGAGTTGAATATCACAAAAGGAAATAAGAACGCATTTTTGAAATAATGAATACGAATGAATTGATTCAAGACAAACATGTGCAATGTATTGATGAAATAACGAGGTTTGATATGAATAAATGTTCAAACAAATCAAAAGAAAATTACACATTGAAAATTCTAATGAACGAAAAGTCTTCTTGTGAGAACTTGTCACTTCAGATGGTATGCCTTGGAGGGATGGCAGAAGACTCAGCCTGACCATCTTGTGCGAATTCTAACGCTCCTTCATCAATCAGGTCTTGAATTTTATTTTTCAATGCCCAAACAGTCATCAGTATTATGCCCCGGGCTGTTGGAATGGTATGCACACCTTGCATCAGGATTGTAGTTGTTCCATATATTCGTCCTTATTGTCTTCAGGACTTTTCTTGACCCAGTTCCCAACAAGGGGTGTTTTCAACTCTTCCTGCCCCTTGGATAGGTTTAGGAATATTTCCCTTAACTAAGCTTCTTGAGTTTGAAGATCTATGTTATCTTGTTTGAGAGCCATTGCTGAAATAAACAGCGAGAACATGAGAGACTTGTACTGGAAGACCTGTTATGCAATGATATGTATGACATGTGTATGCAATGTTTTCAAGGATCTCGCGGGGTAAACAAGAAACTGTTAGAATTTGGTTGCAGCTTGATTGAAGAAACTTCGTGTCGTTAAAAGTCCTTATTCAAGAGTCAAGCTCACCATATCGAGTGGGTCATAGCCACTGACTCAAGTTATCGTGTTTTGATCTCTAGACGATATTAACTAGAGGAAAATAAATCCCCTTGTCCCTTACTAGACATCTAATTTACCATAACCTGCATCACAAACCCTTGAGATCCTTGAAATGGTTAAGGAAATGTTAAGGCATGATGTTATGATGTGTATGTTATGCGTTTAAGCAAAAGTACGAGGTGATGTAAGCAAGTAAACTCGGCAAGAAATCCAAGTTATTGGATAAGGACTATAAACAAAACCTGCAAGGAACTCATGTTGTCAGATAATAAAAATGTGCAAGTAGTTCAAGTTGAAAGCACACAAGTCACACAAACAGCCTTAGGTTTAGGCTTGCATGGGTTTTAAGGTAGTACCCTTTTAAAGTTTAGTTGGTTCAACCAGTCCTAGAAAAGTAACCGGGTTCTAGAGGATCTCAATATCACTGACCATCCTCCATCGGTCATGGTTTCAGCTTACACAATCTTTTCTTGCGGTCGGAACTATCTCGAGAGTATGGTCTCAATGAGTGTAGCATCGAGTATCAACCAGTTCTCAACTTTACACCGAGGCCGGATATCTCACTACTTTCTAATGGCCAAGTTGGTCGATTAAAGGTTCTAAGGTTAGTTGATGCTTAACGACACACGCAGCGGCCCCGTATTCTCCTCGTTTCTTCATAGTCTATTGCTACTTACCTAAAAGGTGTCCCCAGATCTGGGTTAGGATCTATAGTAACTCCCAAACAAAACCCTTAAAATTAAAGCAAACAAAGAAATTAAGAGAAGCAATTATGATGAACTAGATTCTAAGGTATACCCCACTTATAAGTTCCCCAGCAGAGTCGCCAGTTCTGTGATACGGTGGCCAGAACCGGACTATTTTAGGAATGCTGGTTTGCATTTTGCGTTTGTGTTTGCAAAATGTCGAGGTAAGCAAGAGTCGCCACCGACTTTTATTTTATCCAACAAGGAAAGGAAAAAAGCATAGAAAAATTCCTTTTTTCGAGATTTTTTGAGTACGGGGGTAGATTATAGAAAGGGGAGGTATTAGCACCCTTTCTATCCGTAGTTATCTACGGGCTCTCAGGTACTTGCTCATCATTTTCAAAATTGCTTCTGTGTGTTTGTGTGATTTGAATAGTTTTTGTTTTGACTTCGATTTAACCATTGCTTCTGTCTTCAAGAGTGTTACGAAGTGTTTTTTGAAAGCTTTGTTTGAAAAGGAGTGTAAGTGTGAAAAAGTTTGTTTGGATTGAGCAAGTACTTAAGAACTAATCTACCTACTCGAAAAAAGAATTGTTCTATGTTTGTTTCCTTTAGACAGCGATATCCCACTATTAGGGAGTAGGTAGCACCATCGTTGGAGTTTTGAGGGTCAATTCGAAAGGGACGTACGATCACTAAAGCAATGTTAGGACGTCTTAGTATTAACTCTAATGTCTTAGATCAATATTCGAGGCAACAATATCCGAGGCAACCATTCCGAGGCAACTTTTCTGAACGGGACTTTGATCTTTGTTTAGACAAGAGAGCGACCACTAAAATATCCTATACTTAATGACTGTTTACCGAAGGCAACCGAAGTGGGAGTGTACCCTAGGAGTACGCATGTGTCAGTGATTTAATTTCAAGTTCATTATCTTTGCACATTTAGGGTTAGCTAACCGTTTTAAAGTTAATCATACATTCTTGTCATGCATCCCTATTATTCATACATCTAGCAGTTAATATTTTAAGGAATTTAAAGTGCGGAAAGTAAAAGCTACGCTATTACAAGGCTTCGGGTATTTACATAGCCAAAAACAAACCCTTAAAAAAACGATAAATGAAAGCAAAAGGTCCTAATTAATCTATTACAACTTGTAAGCAATTACATTAATATGGAAAAATAAAATAATAAAGCGCGCGCGATGGGTTAAGAACGAGAGAGAACTAGGGTTTTGACCCCTTCTAACCTAATTGAAAGAAAAAATTGTTATTGTTGTTTTTAATTGTTTTTTAAGAAAAAGAATTAGGTTTTAAAATTAAATACAAAATTAATTAGCTAATTAATCAATTAAAGAAAATAATTATTTAACCTAATTTTATGTTTTTGGTTATTTTCAGAAAAAAAGAAAATATAATTAAGTTAAAACCCTAATTGTTCTAATTAATTTTAACTATTTACAATAGGAATTAAAATTACCCTAAAATTAAATAACCTAATTAAATTAAATGATTTTTTTATTAAAAAAAACCTAAATCTAATTGGATGAAATATTATTTTTTGTGATTTTTTTGATAAAAAGAGAAATAATTTTTATGTTAGTAAAATAAATAAATAAATAAAATAATGGAAATATAAAAAGAAAAGAAAAGAAACTTGGGCTTGAGAAAGCAGTTTAGGGGGTGTGAGCATCAATATCTGGGCCCAAAACCAATAACCCACGTTGACTTCCAAGATCTCTTGCCATGCGTTGATTGAGGGCTTTGGTGGACTTTCATCTGGTGGCCCTTAGATCTGGCCTTCTGGACACATGGCTGGCGGGATGATGATGGACTATGGTGGTCCTTAGCCTTGTGTGTGCGCTGGATCATGGAAAGACAAAATATGTGAAATAATGGGGGACCTGGGATTCGAACCCAGGCCCTGAAGCACTTTCCAACGCCTGGCAACCAACTGAGCTAGCTGTTTTTGTTGTACATATAATACACAATAATCACAATATGAAATAATGTAAAAAAGCGCCAAAATTCGAATGAACCAATCCCATGGTGTCACGCTAGTCATCTTCTTCCTTTCTCCGTCGGTAAAAGTCACAGACTTTTACCTACGGACATCATCCGTCACTATAAACCTGCATACTCTCAAAATCAACCACAAGCAAGATAAATAATATTTAAGGCCACCAATCAACTCGTCTTGATCTTCTGAGTGTGATGGTGCCTCTTTCATGGTCCAATTTTACCTGTACGCAAATATCCCAAATCGGAGCAATAAACCCTAACAATGGCAAACTCTAATACAGTCCATGAAAATGCAATTAAATGTTACAGATAGTCTGCAAATGCTTCAAGGAGTAAGAATCTATAATTATTTCATGCTATAAGTATCAGAATGATGCAATTCGAATTCAAGAAAGAACCAAGGTCGTGGTTGACTTACAGTGCGTTTTGGCGCTGGAAAAGACTTGTTCTTGATTGGTTTCTCTTGCTTACACTCGCAGGAAGTGATTGGGATGGTTAAAGAGTCTTGAAAATGTCTGGAACTATGATTTCGACTCAGCACTTTTTGTGTTTTTTTTTTAAGTTTGTTCTTACCTCTCACACCTCTCTCTAGCCTTGTTTTAGGTCTGCAAATGTTCAATATATATCAAGGATTGGATTAGAGTTCAAAACATGATCTCAATCTTCCTCCATTATTGATTTTGATCTTGATTTGATTCACTTAAAAACCCTTCCAAAAATAGGCTAAATTCAATCTTTTTGTGCACACCAAGGCTTTGCACGAATTCAATCTTTTGCCAACTGGATATAAGACCTGAAACAAGCACAATATCTTGAGTTTTTAATGTTTTAGATTTTTCATGATTTGTTTTGATTAAAATTGATTTAATTCAAATAAAAATCAAAATAAATAATAAAAACAAGATAAATACAAGTGGCAAGAGCTAGGGCTCTTGGACCATTCTACCAACTTAAAACAAGTGCAAAAAGTTAGGCCCATTTAGCAAAATTTGCAATTTGAGGCATAGTTGACTTTTGACAATTTTGCAAAAAGGGTCAACTTCACCAATGCATAACTTCCTCAAATTTGACTCTTTTAAGGTGTTCTTTGACTTTTTAGAAATATTGAGATTTCCTATAAGCAACCCTTTTGGTCTCATCTCAATTTGGTATTCCATGTTCATGTATGAAGCTTTGACAAAAAAGGTGTTTTTGTTGACTTTTCAAAATGACCTATAATGTCCAAATTCATAACTTCTTGTGAGTGGATATTTTGAACTTGGGAGCTGAAGATGGATTGTAGGGCATTGCATCATCTTCAAAATTATCTTTGGATGGGTTATTTCTCATAAAGTATGAGAAAGTTATGCTTGGTCAAAGTTGAGTTGACTTTTCCTACAAAACCCTAATTTAGCAACTTTTGAGTTTTGATGAATTGTGAGAAATCCTTGATGAATCATGATCAACCCTTGATAAAATGATGAATGATACTTAAAAATGAGGAGGTTGACCAAAAATCTTGAAGTTTAGCACAATCGATTTTCAGGCCTTTGAGCAATTGACTGAGCAAACTTTCTCTGTAAGGCTTGAAACTTGTCATGGATGATATTGAGAACATATTAGGACATTGGTGAGCATTTGGGATCCCTTGGAATCAAGTATCTTGATGCAACATGAAACTCTAATTTGAGGTAGACTGCCTTAGGAGAGAGCTTGTGTGGTCAACCCTTGGACTTCCTTGAGCAATTTGAAGACCTCACTTGAAATGTATTGAGAAATATGGGAGGGCAAATTTTGGGGTACAACAAAAGTCATTATTTGTTTCCAAAACAATTGAAAATCTTTCCAAAACATGAAGATCTCTTTCATTCTTCATCCCTCACGGTTTTGTTATGTTGGATATGTGGTCTTGGGCTTCAAAATAATCTAAAACAAAAGCCCACATGCCTTGTACATTTATTTAATATTTATTTAATTTAATTTTGAATTTAAATGAATAAAATCAAAATAAATGAAATAAAAAATTAAAATAATGCATGAATGGACTTAGGGGTCCCTAAACATGTCATAAACACGTTTGAACTTCAAAAGTTGGGCCCATTAGCCTAAAAGTCCATAATTTCTCAATTGTGGTTTCATGCATTTTCTCAAAATATCTCAACTTGCACCCATCATAACTCTCTCAAATTTTGTCATATGAATGTGACCTTGGACGTTTTGGAAAGCTCAAGATGTTCCATACAACTCTCATGTTGGTCACTTTATCATTTGAAGTCTTTAACTTGATGTAAATTACTTTGACAAAAGATGTCTTTTTGTTGACTTTTAAAATGACATGTAATATTTTGGCCTATATCTCTCAAATGAAGAATTTTTGGCCTTGAGCTTATAGAGACAAAGTTGTAGAGAATTGAATTTCCTTCAAAATGGGCTTTGGTTGAGAAATTTATGATGAAGCACGTGAAAGTTATGCTTGGTCAAAGTTTAGTTAACTTCTCCTTAAGAAAACCTTAATTAGTGTTTTTTGACTTTCGATGAATCTTGAGTTTTCTTGATGACTCGTGATCAACCCTTGATAAAATTATGAATGTGACTTCAAAATCTTGATATTTACCAAAAATCTTGAGTTTTGACTGTATGTTGACCACAGTTGACTTTTTATCCAATATAGTTAATTTTCAATCATCTGAGCAATTGACTAAGCAAACTTATGATGCAAGGCTTGAAACTTCACATGAGGATTCTTTGAAGCATATTAGGAACCATAAAGCTAACTTGAGGCATTAGAAGCTCAATTTTCTCTGAGAAAACAAAAACCCTAATTGTAGGCCACTACTTAGGAGGAGGGTTCATTTGATCAATTCTTGAATAGTCTTGAGTGTTTGAGACCCTTAGGAACATGAGGAGGTGTCTTGAATAAATTTGTCTTGAAAAATGGAAGGGTATATTTTGGTATACAACAGCTTCCCCTGATCAATCTTCTTAAACCTGAAGAGTTAGATTGACATGCTCACCATTCGAGGTCTGAAGGTGGAAGAGGATTGAACACTTAAGTGCCCAGAAATTTGCACTCACATGTGCATGAAGTGACATTATTGGTTGATTATACTGCTTGAATGGGCTTAAAGATGCCATTCGGAGAGGTGATAGAGTGTCGGTGAAGATGGGCTTACAGATGTCATCCAAAGTAACCACTGATAGGAGTATCAGAATGAATCTACGCCTGACTGTATCTGAAGAATGCTTTTCAGAAAATCTCTAAGGAAAATGCTCTCCAGAATTCGGTCTATAGGGGGAACGCTTTTCAGAACGAAGCCCCTGAAGGAGATGCTTTTCAAAATAAACCTCTGAAGGAAATGCTCGTCAGAATTCGGTCTCTGGGAGGAATACTTTTCAGAATAAACTTCTGAAGGAGAATCATTTAGTCATGCAGATAGTCGCCCCATCCTGTTTTGGGAATTGATCTACAATCTGTTTTTCATTGGTAAGCATGTCTTGTTTCTGGAATTCATACCGCCTGTTCATATAGATAGTTGCCATATCCTTTTTCGGGAATTAATTTGCGACCTATTTTTCGTTGGTAAACTCGTCATGTTTCAGGAATTCATATCGCCTAGTCATATAGATAGTTGCCCCATCGTGTTACGGGAATTAATTTGTGACCTATATTTTTTGTTGGTAAACTCGTCCTCTTTCGGGAATTCATATCTTCTGGTCATATAGATAGTTGTCTCGTCCTATTTCAGGAATTAATTTGCGACCTATTTTTTGTTAGTAAACCCATCCTGTTTCGGGAATTCATACCGCTTGGTCATATAGATAGTTGCCCCGTCCTATTTTGAGAATTAATCTGCGACCTATTTTTTTTGTTGGTAAAGCCGTCCTATTTTGGGAATTCATATCGCCTGGTCATATATATAGTTTCCCCGTCTTGTTTCAGGAATTAATCTCTGACCTGTTTGAAAATTGTTGATGATATTCGTATGTTTGGGAACTTTACCTAAAAAGACAAAATTAGCTTTATTCAATGTCATGATGTATGTAATACATTGTGTAATGATGCTCTCAAAATAAATAAGAATGTTATATGCATTTTGGTATGCATATGCTATGATGTATTGTGAAATGATGTATGGATGTAATATATCGTTGAAGCATATTGGTAGCTCCTTGTAACAATGTCTAGCGGGGAAAATAAATCCCGGACTGTTGCTGGGGATGAACAGAGTGATTCTTAAATTTCTTCTGGGAATAATTTTGTTGGGCATTCCCGCTTTCTGTTTGAGGATACTCCATCGGGGATTTTCGACTTCTGCTTAAGGATAGAGGCATTCAAGGAGAATCGGTATATCGTCGTTCTTTTTGTTGAAGGATTTGATTTTTACGTACCCTAACAGGGGATAAAAAGAGATGGACATTCCTCTAGTGTGCTACCATAGCAACTCTTCTGGGGATAGTGTGATACGGTGGCCAGAACCGGACTGTTTTGAAATGCTGGTTTGCGTTTTATGTTTGTGTTTGCAAAATGTCACAGTAAGCAAGAGTCGCCACCGACTTTTATTTTATCCAGAACTAGGAAAGGAAAAAAGCACAGAAAAATTCCTTTTTTGAGATTTTCTGAGTACGGGGGGTAGATTATAGAAAGGGAATGTATTAGCACCCTTTCTATCCGTGGTTTTCCATTGGCTCTTAGGTACTTGCTCATCATTTTCAAAATTGCACGTGCGTGTTTGATTTGAAAATAGTTTTTGACTTCGATTTAACCCTTGCTTCTGTCTTCAAGAGTGTTACGAAGTTGTTTTGAAGACTTGTTTGAAAAGAGTGTAAGTGTGGAAAAAGTTTATTTTGTTTGAGCAAGTACTTAAGAGCTAATCTACCTACTCGGAAAAAATAATTGTTCTATGTTCGTTTCCTTTAGACAGTGCTATCCTACTATTAGTGAGTAGGTAGCTCCGTCGTTGGAGTTTTAAAGGGTCGATTCTAAAGGGACGTATGATCACTAAAGCAATGTTAGGACGTATTAATAATAACTCTAATGTCTTAAGGTCAATATTCGAGGCAACAATTCTGAGGCAACTTTTCCGAGGCAACATTTCCGAACGGGACTTTGATCTTTGTTTAGACAAGAGAGCAACCACTAAAATACCCTATACTTAATGATCGTTTACCGAAGGAAGCCGAAGTGAGAGTATATCCTAGGAGTGCGCATGTGCAAGTGATTCAATTTCAAGTTATTTATCTTTGCACATTTAGGGTTTACTAACCGTTTTAAAGTTAATCATACATTCTTATCATGCAACCCTAATATCATACATCTAACAGTTTCATATTTTGCGGAAATTAAAGTGCGGAAAGTAAAGCTACGCTATTACGAGGCTTCGGGTATTAATTTACATAGCCAAAAACAACCCTAAAAGAAACGATAAATGAACGAAAAAAGTCCTAATTAATCTATTACATCCCGTGGGCAATTACATCAATATTGTAAAAATAAATAAGCGCGATGAATCGAGAACGAGAGAGAAATAGGGTTTTGACCTCGTCTAACCTAATTAAAATAAAAAATTATTTTTGTTGTTTTTGATTATTTTTAAGAAAAAGAATAAGGTTTTTAAAATTAAATATAAATCTAATTAGTAATTAAGTTAATTTAAATAAAATAATTTACATGGCCTATTTTTGTATTTTTGGTTATTTTTAAGAAAAAAAATAGAATTTAATTTAAACAAAACCCTAATTTCTAACTTGTTTTAATTTATTTACAAAATAATTAAAGTTACCCTAAAATTAAATAAACTAATTAAATTAATTTTTGTATAAAAAATAAATTCTAAATCTAATTGGATGAAAACATTATTTTATGGTTTTTTATGAAAAAAAGAATTAATTTGGTGTTAATAAAAATAATTTAAATAAAATGAATTAAATAAAAGAAAGTATAAAAGAATAGAGAAAAGAGATATTGGGCCTGGTTAAACAGCAATTTGAAGGGTGCTGATAGCAACTCTTGGGCCCAAAAGAAATTGATCCATGTTGACTTGCCCGTTCCAGTACTATGCATTGACTGGGGTGTATCATGGTCATCACATGATGGCCATCAGATCTGGCTTCCTGGACATCTGGTTGGTTGGATGATGAGGGTACATGGTGGTCTCCCTGCCTTGTGTGCACGCCTGATCATATGAAGAAAAATAATGTGAAATAATGGGGGGACCTGGGATTCGAACCCAGGCCCCATGGCTTTCTCCACTAGCCTCTTTACCAACTGCGCTGCACATGTTTATTGTACATGAAATAATAATAAATGATAATATATAATGATGTGGGTTAGTGGGAAAAGAGCGCCAAAATTCAAATGGACAAGTAAGATGGTGCCACGCATATCGTTCCTGTCCTCTCTCCGTTGGTAAAAGTCAGAGACTTTTACCTACGGACGAACGTTCGTCACTACAACCTTTGCTTGTTTCAAAATCTCCCATGGGCATGATAAATGGAGTCTAAGGCCATGAATCAAACCGTCTTGGCTTGCTGGGCATTATGGTGCCCTTCTTGTGGACCAATTTTGCCTGTACACAAAGACCCTAAAACGAGACCAGAAACCCTAATAATGGCAAATCTTTATAGAGTTAGAAAAAATGCAATTAACGGTGATGAACAGCTTACAAATGCTTCAAGGAACACGGATATGTATGTAATTCATGCTAAAAGTGCCAAAATCATGTGCTTCGATTTCAAGAAATAGCCATGGTCGTGGCTGACTTACAGTGAGTTCTAGCGCTGGAAAATGCTTGTTCTTGATTGGTACAGCTTCCTTGCAATCCTAGGAATCTAATGAGATGGCTAGGGGACCTTGAAAACGTCTAGAAGTGTGAATTCAAGTCAGCATTTTTTGGTAAATTTTTCAAGTTTCGTTCTTCCTTTGTGCGCCTCTAAACCTTGTGATTTTGGTCTGCAATTGTACACTATATACCACTGATTGAATTAGGGTTGCAAAAGTGTTCTCAATCTTTATCAATCATGGCTTTTGATCTTGATTTGATTCACTTGAAAATCTTTCTAAAAATAGGCCAAAACCAATCTTTTTGTGCCCACCTATGCCTTGCACGAATTGATTCACTTGCTAGCTGGATATAGGACATGAAATGTGCACAAGATCTTGAGGTTTCAATGATTTAATTTTTTCATGATTTGTTTTGATTTAAATGATTTAATTGAAATAAAAAATCAAAATAAATATAAAAAAATAATATAAAGATAAATGGGAATATCTAGGGCTCGTGGACCATGGTACCAACTCAAAACAAGTGCAAAAAGTTAGGCCCATTTAGCAAAAATTGTAATTTGAGGCACTTTTGACTTTTGGCAATTTTGCAAAAAAGGTTAACTTCACAAATGCATAACTTCCTCAATTTTGTCTCTTTTAAGGTGTTCTTTGACTTTTTAGAAATCTTGAGATGTCCTCTAAGCAACCTTTTTGGTTTCATCTCAATTGATTCCTCCATTTTCATGTATGAAGCTTTGACAAAAAAGGTGTTTTGTTGACTTTTCAAAATGACCTATAATGTCCAAATTCATAACTTCTTGTGAGTGCTTATTTTGAACTTGAGAGCTGAAGATGGATGGTAGGGAATTGCATCCTCTTAAAAATGAGCTTTTGATGGGTCATTTCTCATTAAGTATGAGAAAGTTATGCTTGGTCAAAGTTGAGTTGACTTTTCCTGCAAAACCCTAATTTAGCAACTTTTGGGTTTTGTTGCATTGTGAGAAATCCTTGATGAATCATGATCAACCCTTTATCAAATGATGAATAATACTTCAAAATGAGGATGTTGACCAAAAATCTTGAAGTTTGACTGTATGTGGGCCATAGTTGACTTTTGCCCTAGCATAGTCGATTTTGAGGCCTTTGAGCAATTGACTGAGCAAACTTTCTCTGTAGGGCTTGAAACTTGACATGGATTATATTGAGAACATATTATGACAATGGTTAGAATTTGGGATCCCTTGGACTCAAGTATCTTGATGCAACATTAAACCCTAATTTGAGGTAGACTGCCTTAGAAGAGAGTTTTTCTGGACAACCCTTGGACTTCCTTGAGCAATTTGAAGACCTCACTTGAAATGTATTGAGAAATATGGGAGGGAAAATTTTGGGGTACAACAGCTGCCCCTGTTCAATCTTCTTAAACCTGAGGATGTAGATTGGCTTGCTTTCCTTTCGTGATCCGAAGGTGGAAGATAATTGAACACTAGAGTGCCCAGAAATTTGCACTCGCATGAAGTGGTAATTGTCTTATGATGTCGAGAATGGGCTTGCAGATGCAATTTGGAGATTGATGACGGAAGATGGGCTTAAAGATGCCATCTGAAGGAGTGTCGATCACTTAAGAGATTCCTTAGCGAGAGCTTGTATGCCTGTTGTTGAGGAAGATTCCGCTGGGGAATGTTATTCTCTGTCTTGAGAGAAAAGTTGAATGTTAGGAGCTTCGGTCGTCCGTTATTCTACAGGGAAATAGTCTCTTGGTCGAGGAGGTGAAAATGAACTACTATCTGGTCATGGTCCAGGCTTGATAGTGATAAGATCGACTGCTATCTGGTCGTGCTCCAGGCTTTACAGTGACTTACTAGGGAGATGAGATTAAACTCGCTATCCGGTTGTAATCCAGGCTTCACAATTTCTCGATTTTTATCTGGTCGTAATCCAAGCTTCAGAAGGAATTAAGTTATTATCCGGTCGTGATCCAGGCTTCAACTTGAATTTAGGGCACACTAATATCCAGTCGACTCCGGGCTTCTTAGTAATTGTCCAGGTAAAACTGCTATTTGGTCAAAATCCAAGCTTCACAGTATCTTGTACCGCTATCTGGTCGTAATCCAGGCTTCACGATGTTTCATACCATTATGTGGTCGTAATCCAGGCTTCATGGTGTCCTGTACTACTATCTGGTCGTAATCTAAGCTTCACAATACCTTACTTCTTATTTGGTCGTAATCCAGGCTTTAGAAGAAATCAAGTGGTTATCTGGTCGCCTCTGGGCTTCCCTTTGACTGTTGGGCCAACTAATATCCGGTCAAATCCGGGCTTCATAGTAATTGGCTGGGTAAACTGCTATTTGGTCGTAATCCAAGCTTCACAGCGTCCCTCACTGTTATCTGGTCGTAATCCAGGCTTCAGTGTCTTTTACCGCTATCTGGTCGTAATCCAGGCTTCGCGATGTCTTATACCATTGTCTGGTCAAATCCAAGCTTCATGGTGTTCAGAGAAATCAAGATACTATCTGGTCGAATCTGGGCTTCATAACTTGTATTAAAGATATACAACTATCTGGTCGTAATCCAGGCTTCACGCTGTCTTTGGCTGCTATCTGGTCGTAATCCAGGCTTCACAGAAACTTATATTGCTATCTGGTCATAATCCAGGCTTCACAATAACTTGCTGAGCTGTTATTCGGTCGTAATTCGGGCTTCACAGCTTGTGATTATGATATACCACTATCTGGTCGAATCCAGGCTTCATGGCGTCATGTACTGCTATCTGGTCGTAATCCAGGCTTCACAGTAACTTGTTGGGGATTAAACTATTATCCAGTCGAATCCGGGCTTCATAGCTTACTTTTAAGAGATACCACTATCTGGTCGTAATCCAGGCTTCGCGGTATTCTGATACTGTTATCCGGTCGTTCTCCGGGCTTCACAATATGATGTAGAAATCAAGATACTATACGGTCGGATCCGGGCTTCATAGCTTGAACTTGGTGAAAACTTGATTATATCTTTCCTGAAAGGTAAAGGGTTAGTCGTATGTAATGCATGACATACATAAAGTAATGATGTTCTCAAAATAAATGAGATTGTGTTGTATGATGCGTATGCGCATGTCATGATGTATGGACATGCAATGTATTTAGGATATTCTCTAGCTGGGGAAAATAAATCTCGGATTGCTGTTGGAGAATAAAAGAGTTTCACTCGCTGGAGATAATGACCGAAGATGATTGTGAGAATAATCCTGCTGGATAATAAACTGACGAGAACATGACTCTGTGGGGAAGAGATGCTCTGCTAGAGGATTTGTTGATAACCTCAGTTGGGGATGGATTACCGTTGCTGGCAACGATAAACTCTGTCGGGGATAAAATTTCTGTTTATGGAAGAAATAAACTCCATTGGGGATGGTCTTTCATTGCTGGTGACAGCTGAACTCTGCATGGGGAGAATTAACACCATTGTTTTTAGATACCTTTTACTCTGCGGGGAGTGTATGCATTTTTAGTCATATTCTCTAGCTGGGTCTATCACCGTACCGGGTGGATAGAGCAACTGTGAGGTTTGGACATTTCTGTTTGCCCATGTTCCTGATATTATAAGTAATCGTCTTTTGTTTCACATGTAAATATTCATGAGCAGCAATTATTGTCAAATGCATATATCAAAAATGAACATTGGACGTTCTTGTAAAACAAAACAGAAAAAGAAAAACAACTTTGAAATTTATTGTAAAATGAATTGTATTGATTTTGAAGTTGGCCTGTAAATAGGCGTTTTTGTACAAGAGGCTGACGTCCTAGTAAGAGAACGCCGCCGAAAGATAGAAATTATACAATTTGTGTAAAAGAAAGAAAAACAGCTATGTGAATAATCCCACTGGGTTCCAACTCTGCTATTGCCCTTATATCCTCGAGAGTCTCATCACTTTGCTACTTGGCTGAAGGTAGATCAGATTGATTAGTGTCGTCCGAGCTTGTTAGTCGATACCGAAGTCTGGTTGTAAGATGATCCAATGAGACATAGTGTTACACTTTGATCCCTAATTTTTTCCTGGACCGCCCTTTCGGGTTTTCAGTCCACCGTGATACCCTTTTTTGCCCAAGCTGCCTTTTCAGGTTTTCGACTTGTCGGGTGTACAATTTTTTTCATTTTCATCCTTTACTTTTGCCCGAACCCTTTTGGTTCACTGGAAAGCCCTTATTTTTGCCTAGGCCAGTCAACCTAGTGGGTCTTTGATTATGTGTAGTATTTTTTCACTATGTCTGCATTGACGGGGTGAGGAAGGTCGTCACCATCCATGGTGGTTAGAATCATAGCTCCTCCTGAGAAAATGTTCTTAACCACAAATGGCCCTTCATACGTAGGGGTCCATTTTCCCCTGGGATCACCTTGCGGTAGTATGATGCGCTTTATCACAAAATCCCCAACTTGATACTCTTGTCGTCTGACTTTCTTGTTAAATGCCTTGATCATTCGCTTTTGGTACATCTGACCATGACAAATAGAAGTAAGTCTCTTTTCATCGATTAAGTTCTGTTGATCAAGCCAGGTCTAGATCCCGTCTTCACTTAAACCTGCATCCTTCGTAATCCGGAGAGAGGGTATCTGGACCTCAATGGGTAAGACTGCCTCCATGCCATACACCAAAGAGTAGGGTGTTGCCCATGTTGAAGTCCGTGATGAGGTACGGTACCCATGAAGTGCAAATGATAACATCTCATGCCAGTCTTTGTATGTCACCATTATCTTCTGTACAATCTTCTTGATGTTCTTATTAGCCGCTTCAACAGCCCCATTCATCTTCAGCCGGTAGGGAGAAGAGTTGTGATGCTGTATCTTAAAATGCTTGCAGAGCTCGGTGATCATCGTATTGTTGATATTTGTACCATTGTCTGTAATGATCCTCTCTGGTACACCATATCGACAGATCAAGTTATGCCGAATAAACCGCGCCACGACGTTCTTGGTTACGTAACAAAGGAAGCTGCCTCGACCCACTTTGTAAAGTAATCAATAGCCACCAGAATGAAACAATGCCCGTTGGATGCAGTAGGTCTGATTTCACCAATCATATTGATGCCCCACATTGCAAAGGGCCAAGGGGTTGTCGAAACATTCAGAGGAACTGGAGGTACATGCACCTTATCAGCATAGACTTGGCACTAGGCTCCAGATTTGCACCTATCTTGACCTCTTTCTTGTCTTCCTCTGTACCCAAATTTACTGATTCCACTGGCTCTTCATGAGGTTGTATGGCCCTCTCTTCCTATAGTAACAGTCTAGCAAGTTCCCCAGGCACCTCACAATCATCCTCACGTTCGTCCTCGGCTTGGTTGATCGGACTTTCAAAGTCATAACTTGTAGTAGAAGAGTCGTTATCAGTGGGATCCAGAGTGGATGTGGATCTGCATTATTATATGTGAGTGTGTGTAAGACAATAGCTGTTTTAATAAAGTGCAAGATAGAAAAAGAAAAAATAAAGAGCGCAAAATTTGTAATGCAAGAAAACGTCCAATGCTTTATTGATGATATATGAAAATGACAATTAATAAGCCCTCACAAACAAAGCCAAAGTGCCTCGGGCAAGGCACCGAGCCATAAAGTTTTAAACTGTCTGTTACAAATTTCAAAAAGAAAAGTCTATTACTGTGTAATAAAAGAAACGGGCACGAAGTCCTTCGCTGTCCAATTGTTCAATCCACCGTCGGTAGTCAGGTAGATCCAGCTGTCGAAATCTGACTCTTCCTCATCCTCTTCAATTGCATTCACTCCCAGATTACTGATGCGCAGAGGAGGTCTTCCAATCCATGCACGCCGAACAGCCCTTTGAGCTTCTGCAGTAAAACCCAAACCAAACTTGTCAGTCTTGTGTGCGAAGTCAGGGAGTTGGCCCCAATTTGCACACTCACCTTTTTCAATCACAGCCCTAGCATCCTTGAGGGAAGCCATCTTCATTGGAGATTTGTCAACAGCAACTTCAGTCGACGCCAAAGTCTGTGGGACTTCTTCAAAGTTTTGACACGGGGTTTCGATGAACTCTTCATCCATCTCCACATACCGAAAAGAGTTAAGGTGATTCACCATGTACTCCTCCTCACCCTGCACCATAACGATCTTCCCTTTTACTGGATATTTCAACATCTGATGAAGCGTAGAAGTCATTGCCCCAGCCTTATGAATCCACGGGCGACCCAGCAAATAAGAATAAGATGGTCGGATGTCCATTACATATAACGTAGATGCAAAAGTCTGAGAGCCAACTTTAACAGGGACGTCCACCTCCCCGTGCACCATCCTTTTGGACCCGTCAAAGGCCTTAACCACAATATTACTCGTCTTCAGAACCAACCCTTCACAGTCCAGCGGATCTAATGCTTTCTTGGGTAAAACATTTAATGAGGACCCAGTATCCACCAGTACATGGGCCAGAGTAGTGCCCCTGCACTCGATTTAGACATGCAGAGCATCATTGTGATTCCTTCCTTTGGCAGTCAGATCTGCGTCGGAGAAACCCAACCTGTTGTCAGCGGTCAAACTAGCCATACAGTCTTTGAATTGATCAACAGATGTTTCCTGCGGCACATGCGCAGTTTTAAGGAAAGCAATTAAAGCCTTTGCATGGGCTTCCGAGCACAACAATAAGGATAACATGGAGATCTTCGATGGGGTCTGCCCCAGCTGCTCGACTACGTTGTAGTCACTCTTCTTGATAATCTTCAGAATTTCCTCTATCTCCTGTCTAGAGGTTTCTACAATGACTTTCTTAGGTGCCTCCATCCGGTCAGGCTCACCTATGACTTCTTTGCCCCGAGTGTCAGATGACTCGGTCACAGGAGTGACAACTGGAGTAAGAATAGGAACAGTGGCTGATGTACTTGCAGACAGAATAGCAACAGGCTTTTGAACAGTCGGAGGGGAGATCTCAGGAGAGAAAAGTCTTCCACTTCTGGTGACCTTGCTAGACCCGACAATATTGCCGACATCAACATCAGCTTCTTCAACCTTCAAATCTTGTTTGATCCCATGATAATACACATCGGCCCCATAGTTCCACGGGACAGCCTTATCCGAAGTGTATGGGATAGGACCAGGAATAGTAATGGTCAATGGAGCAACTCTTGGAACGGATATAATCCTAACAGGCTTTCTCGAGGAAGCCTTGGGAGGTTGGCGGAAATGGTTATGATGGAAACATCTTCAACAAGAATCAACGGAACCAAAGTTTTCTCGAACAGGATCTCTTTGTTATCCATCAGGCGCTGAACACCTGATTTCAGTAAATAGCAACCAGCAGGCAGGATGGAACATAGGTGGCAACCTTTGCCACAACCCGGAAATAAATCAGCCAACAATAGGTTCTTCTTAACTGTCATCAACGGAGTGGAAATATCTTTCACAGAGGTCACAAATAAGTCATAATCCACAGCATTTACTCCATGCTTGGGTATAGGAGCAGTTATGACGTTAGGCTTTTCTGGTGCGTCAAACTCAATCTCTTTAGCTTCAATCAAATCTTGCACCTTATTCCTCAAGGCCCAGCAGTTGTTTATATCATGACCCGGGCTATCAGAGTGATAGGCACAGCGGGCGTTTGGATTATACAGCAGAGATGTGGTGCTGGGATTCTTCGGGGCTTCCCTCAGAGTTACCAGGTTGGTTTTCAACAATTGCGGTAGAATTTGGGATAAAGCCATACTGAGCCGAGTATACTGTCTTTGTGGTCTCTCTACTCTTTACTGATTGTTGCGTTGTGGGGCAACGGTGGGTCTTGATATTACTACCGCATTAACTGCTTGGCGGCGCTCAGGTCAGTTTTGGATCCTCGAGCTGTATACTGCACTAGCTTCTTTCTTGAAAGGCTTCTTTTTTGTACTTGATGAAGCACCTTTCTGTATCTTGCCGCTTCTGATACCAGCTTCAACTCTCTCCCCAGTCAAAATCAATTCAGTAAACCCAAATGATGAACTACCGATCAAATGATTGAAAAATGGACCAGACAAAGTCCCAAGAAACATATCCACCAACTCCCTATCAGACAGAGGGGTTGGACTCTTCCAGTCAGATCTCTCCACTTCTGAGCATAGTCCTTAAAACCTCCGCTTGCACCCATAGACATACCCTGAAGTTGAGTATGCATAGGAGCAAGGTCGGCATTATCTGGTATTGCTTGTAAAAAGCAGCAGCAAGGTCCTCCCAGTTGTGGACATTAGTTTCTTCCAATTGATAAAATCATTCAAGCCGAGTCCCTGATAGACTATCTTAAAAGAAATGCACCCATAGGTTTCTATCGGCAGTGTAAGGTTGGATTTTTCTGACGCACGAGCGGAGGTGGAGCTTTAGACAGGATACTCCATCGTACTTAGCAAAAACTGGAGCTTTAAACTTGTGAGGGATCACCACTCCTGATGCTAGCCCCAGATCTCCAAAGTCCAAACCAGGTATTTTCTGAATCTCCATTGCACTCAGACGGTCTTCAAGTTGCTTGTATCTATCCTCAGCAGGAGGATACTGTTCTTCAGCAAAATCAGTGTCATTATCAGAGACCACAGGACTAGGACCCTTTCCTTCCTCTTGATTCTCTCCTCCTCCAGATTAATGAGACAGATCAGCTTCATGTTGCAAGCTATTCCCAAATCTATGGCCCATGTTCAGAAGAACCACCTTCTTCTTCTTCTTCTTCTTCTCCTTCAGGATGAGAGTCTTCAAATCCTGTTGCCCTTTGGCCAAGTTCAAGAACATCTCTTGGAACTGAGCATTATGTGCTTAAAGAGCTTTGATAGCTTAATCAGTAGGTATTTCAGAAGACATTTTGTGCTGAAATAAACAGCGAAGAAGATAAGAAACCTGTAATGGTACCTGTAATGAGGTGCATGGTAATGGAATGCATATGAAATGATTTCGAAGACTTTGGGAGATTTAAATTTGCAAACCAGGAAATAAACAAACTTTATTAGATTAACTTGTAAAATGTTTAACAATGCCTTTAAGGCGTTACAAAAGAAATAAACTGAAAATGAATCTAAACTAGAAACAAGCAAAAATCAGAAATCCCATGGTTGCTTTCCCTTCGTGCTAACATAATCATTGATTGTCTTTTCATTCTCAAGTTGCCTCGTGAGCTTCAAGATCTTCCTTTCCTGCTCATGATACTTCTCCCGGTAGGTATCCCTTTCTTCCTTCAGTTGAATCCAGGATCTCTTTAATGCCCCAAGATCAGTAGGCATGTAAGGATAAAATACTGTATAAGGAACGTCCTCTTCATTGGTATGCTCCACAATCACTGGCAAAACAGCTTCATAAGGCATCCCAAGCTTTTGATCCCGAGCTCGAACCCACTAGAGATATGGTTGCATAGGGAGAGAGTCCTAGCTCATGAGGGTCAGACCTGTTCACCATGCCCCAAGCTCGTATAAACCTGCGGCGATGCTCACCAACGTCCTCCTTATAGTCAAATGCAATATCTGTCAGAAGTAGCTCATGAGGACCGTCTCTCCGAGCGCAACCAAACTGTCGTAAAGCCAAACAAGGACTGTAGGTTATTCCCCCTCTAATTCCAAGCAACGGGACGTTAGGGTATTCCCCATATTGATCAATGATAGCTACTCTTTCCATGTCCTTAGAGCTCCAAAGAATATCCGTGTGAGCAAGGGACATTATCCTGTAAGCCCAACCTAAACCTTCCTCATTCTTTAATACAGACTTGGGGAGGTGTGAAATAAACCACCTCACCAGCAGCGGCGTGTAACACACGAGGGTCCCTCTTCTTCGCACGGTACGAGTATAGAGAGCATGCAGAATATCACCCAGAAGAGTAGGCACAGGATTGCGAGACAAGAAGACCTTAACCGTGTTCACATCTATGAAGGAATCTGGATTCAGGAAAAGAACCAAGCTGTATATGAGGAGAGCCAAGATGTCTTCGAAAGCCTGAAAGTCTAAATTATCCCAGAACTGTTGAGCTTGATCCATCAGAAACTTGGCCAAGAAACCTTTAACCCTGCTTCGTGTCTCCCAATTAGATACTACATCAGCCCTTTTTAGATGTAATGCTGAAGCAATGTCCTCGGGTCTAGGAACCTCCTCCAAACCTGTGAAGGGTGTCTGCTCGAGGATGGATATGCCCAGTAAGTCAGAAAACTCCTCCAAAGTGGAAACTAGTTGATAATCTGGGAAGGTGAAACAATGATACACCGGATCGAAGAACTGGAAAAGCACACTCATCATTTGCTCATCCAACTTTGAAGTGACCAAGCTAAGGAGAGGACCATGTCTTCTAATGAATGAAGAAGTATCAGGAACCTTTGATACTAACTCTCTGAGTTGAGTAGGTATTTGCACGAAGTTAACTTGAATGGTATTTCTGCGCACTAAAGCCATTATCTGCAAAATAGAACAAAGATAAATTCCCTCGGTCTTCGAAATGGTTAGTGTAATGAAGTATGCATGCTATGTCATGATGCATGATGTCATGATAAAACACACAACAAGTATAGCAGGTAACAGACATGGTAAAGGCAAATAAGTCACACAATAGCCCTTAAGTTTCAGGCTTGCATGGAGTCTAGGTACTACCCTCTTGAAGTTCAGTTGGTTACAACATGTCCTAATAATAGTAATCGGGTTCTAGAGGTTCTCAATATCACTGGCCATCCTCCATCGGTCATGGTTTCAGCTCACGCAATCTTTTCTTTCGACCGGAACTATCTCGAGAGTATGGTCTCAATGAGTGTTGTATCGAGTATCAACCAGTTCCCAGCTTTATACCGAGACCGGCTATCTCACTACTTCATATGGCCAAGTTGGTCAATTATAGGTTCTAAGGTCAGTTGATGATTAATGACCCATATATCAGCCCCGTATTCTCCTCGTTTCTCCACAAGGGATACCGGTACCAACCAATGTGCCACATCAATGTAGCTACTGCTTCAACCGTATCGGTCTATGTCGTACAGTTCCCTCATAGTTTATTGCTACTTACCTAAAAGGTGTTCCCCATATCCGGGTTAGGATCTATAGTAACTCCAATACAGACCCTCAAAATTAAAGCAATCAAATTAAACAATAGAAGCAATTATGATGAACTAATCCTAAGCTATACCCCGCTTTATATTCCCCAGCAGAGTCGCCAGTTATGTGATATGGTGGCCAGAACTGGACTGTTTTGAAATGCTGGTTTACATTTTGCGTTTGTGTTTGAAAAATGTCGCGGTAAGCAAGAGTCGCCACCGACTTTTATTTTATCCAACTAGGAAAGGAAAAAAGCACAGAAAAATTCCTTTTTTGAGATTTTCTGAGTACGGGGGGTAGATTATAGAAAGGGAAGGTATTAGCACCCTTTCTATCCGTGGTTTTCCACGGGCTCTTAGGTACTTTCTCATCATTTTCAAAATTACTCGTGCGTGTTTGATTTGAAAAAAGTTTTGACTTCGATTTAACCCTTGCTTCTATCTTCAAGAGTGTTACGAAGTTATTTTGAAAACTTGTTTGAAAAGAGTGTAAGTGTGGAAAAAGTTTGTTTTGTTTGAGCAAGTACTTAAGAGCTAATCTACCTACTCGAAAAAAAGAATTGTTCTATGTTCGTTTCCTTTAGACATCGTTATCCTACTATTAGTGAGTAGGTAGCTCCGTCGTTAGAGTTTTAAAGGGTCAATTCGAAAGGGACGTACGATCACTAAAGCAATGTTAGGACGTCTTAGTAATAACTCTAATGTCTTAAGATCAATATTCGAGGCAACAATTCCGAGGCAACTTTTCCGAACGGGACTTTGATCTTTGTTTAGACAAGAGAGTGACCACTAAAATACCCTATACTTAATGATCGTTTACCAAAGGAAACCGAAGTGACAGTATATCCTAGGAGTGCGCATGTCCGAGTGATTCAATTTCAAGTTATTTATCTTTGCACATTTAGGGTTTGCTAACCGTCTTAAAGTTAATCATACATTCTTATCATGCAACCCTAATATCATATATCTAACAGTTACATATTTTGCGGAAATTAAAGTGCGGAAAGTAAAGCTACGCTATTACAAGGCTTCGGGTATTAATTTACATAGCCAAAAACAACCCGTAAAAGAAATGATAAATGAACGAAAAAAGTCCTAATTAATCTATTACATCATGTGGGCAATTACATCAATATTGTAAAAATAAATAAGCGCGATGAATCGAGAAGGAGAGAGAAATAGGGTTTTGACCCCGTCTAATCTAATTAAAAGAAAAAAATTATTTTTGTTGTTTTTGATTATTTTTAAGAAAAAGAATAAGGTTTTTAAAATTAAATATAAATCTAATTAGTAATTAAATTAATTTAAAGAAAATAATTTACATGGCCTATTTTTGTATTTTTGGTTATTTTTAAGAAAAAGAAAATAGAATTTAAATTAAACAAAACCCTAATTTCTAACTTGTTTTAATTTATTTACAAAATAATTAAAGTTACCCTAAAATTAAATAAACTAATTAAATTAACTTTTGTATAAAAAATAAATTCTAAATCTAATTGGATGAAAACATTATTTTATGGTTTTTTATGAAAAAAAGAATTAATTTGGTGTTAATAAAAATAATTTAAATAAAATGAATTAAATAAAAGAAAGTATAAAAGAATAGAGAAAAGAGATATTGGGCCTGGTTAAACAGCAATTTGGAG
This sequence comes from Vicia faba, assembly GCA_948472305.1. Classification (NCBI taxonomy): domain Eukaryota; kingdom Viridiplantae; phylum Streptophyta; class Magnoliopsida; order Fabales; family Fabaceae; genus Vicia; species Vicia faba. The sequence goes on along the minus strand of OX451739.1, from coordinate 94,485,681 downwards.
GGTGTTGATAGCAACTCTTGGGCCCAAAAGAAATTGATCCATGTTGACTTGCCCGTTCTAATACTATGCGTTGACTGGGGTGTATCATGGTCATCACATGATGGCCATCAGATCTGGCTTCCTGGACATCTGGTTGGTTGGATGATGAGGGTACATGGTGGTATCCCTGCTTTGTATGCATGCCTGATCATATGAAAAAAAATAATGTGAAATAATAGGGGGACCTGGGATTCAAACCCAGGCCTCATGGCTTTCTCCACTAGCCTCTTTACCAACTGCGCTGCACATGTTTATTATACATGAAATAATAATAAATGATAATATATAATGATGTGGGTTAGTGGGGAAAAAGCTCCAAAATTCAAATGGACAAGTAAGATGGTGGCACGCAGGTCGTCCTTGTCCTCTCTCTGTTGGTAAAAGTCGACTTTTACCTACGGACGAACGTCTGTCACTACAACCTTTGCATGTTTCAAAATCTCTCATGGGCATGATAAATGGAGTCTAAGGCCATGAATCAAACCGTGTTGGCCTGCTAGGCATTATGGTGCCCTTCTTGTGGACCAATTTTGCCTGTACACAAAGACCCTAAAACGAGACCAGAAACCCTAATAATGGAAAATCTTTATAGAGTTAGAAAAAATGCAATTAATGGTGATGAACAACTTACAAATGCTTCAAGGAACGCGAATATGTATGTAATTCATGCTATAAGTGCCCAAATCATGTGCTACGATTTCAAGAAACAGCCATGGTCGTGGCTGACTTACAATGAGTTCTAGCGCTGGAAAATGCTTGTTCTTGATTGGTACAGCTTCCTTGCAATCCCAGGAATCGAATGAGATGGCTAGGGGACCTTGAAAACGTATGGAAGTGTGAATTCAAGTCAGCACTTTTTGGTCATTTTTTCATGTTTCGTTCTTCCTTTGTGCGCCTCTAAACCTTGTGATTTTGGTCTGCAATTGTACACTATATACCACTGATTGAATTAGGGTTGCAAAAGTATTCTCAATCTTTATCAATCATGGCTTTTGATCTTGATTTGATTCAATTGAAAATCTTTCTAAAAATAGGCCAAAACTAATCTTTTTTTGCCCACCTATGCCTTGCACGAATTCATTCACTTTCTAGCTGGATATAGGACCTGAAATGTGCACAAGATCTTAAGGTTTCAATGATTTTATTTTTTTCATGATTTGTTTTGATTTAAATGATTTAATTGAAATAAAAAATCAAAATAAATAGAAAAAAATAAGATAAAGAAAAATGGGAAGAGCTAGGGCTCTTGGACCATGGTACCAACTCAAAACAAGTGCAAAAAGTTAGGCCCATTTAGCAAAAATTGTAATTTGAGGCACTTTTGACTTTTGTCAATTTTGCAAAAAAGGTCAACTTCACCAATGCATAACTTCCTCAATTTTGACTCTTTGAAGGTGTTCTTGGACTTTTTAGAAAGCTTGAGATGTCCTCTAATCAACCGGTTTGGTTTCATCTCAATTGAGTCCTCCATGTTCATGTATGAAGGTTTAACAAAAAAGGTGTTTTTGTTGACTTTTCAAAATGACCTATAATGTCCAAATTCATAACTTCTTGCGAGTGCATATTTTAAACTTGGGAGCTGAAGATGGATGGTAGGGAATTGCATCCTATTAAAAATGAGATTTGGATGGGTCATTTTTCATAAAGTATGAGAAAGTTATGCTTGGTCAAAGTTGAGTTGACTTTTCCTACAAAACCCTAATTTAGCAACTTTTGCGTTTTGATGCATTGTGAGCAATCCTTGATGAATCATGATCAACCCTTGATCAAATGATGAATAATACTTCAAAATTAGGATTTTGACCAAAAACCTTGAAGTTTGACTGTATGTGGGCCACAGTTGACTTTTGCCCTAGCATATTCGATTTTTAGGCCTTTGAGCAATTGACTGAGCAAACTTTCTCTGTAGGGCTTGAAACTTGACATGGATTATCTTGTGAACATATTAGGACAATGGTGAGCATTTGGGATCCCTTGGACTCAAGTATCTTGATGCAACATGAAACCCTAATTTGAGGTAGACTGTATTAGGAGAGAGTTTGTATGGACAACCCTTGGACTTCCTTGAGCAATTTGAAGACCTCACTTGAAATGTATTGAGAAATATGGGAGGGCAAATTTTGGGGTACAACAGAAAGCAACTTTTATTAAACCTTTCTGGAGAAGATAATTTTGTTAGGGATTTACGGTGTTGGAGTAATAAACTTTGTTGGGGAATTAAATTTTGTAGACCGTGTTGAGGAAATAAACTCTGATGGGGATTGGAAATTCATAGGCTGCACTGAGGAAGTCTCCAATGTATGCTTGGGAAAAGATAAAACTTCCTTATATGCTAGGGGACCTATTTGGGAAGATGATCATGCCAAGCTATCTATCAGGGATATGGAGGTGAACTGTTGGAAGATGCCCTAATTTCTGTCTGAGGGCATATTAGACTTGTTGGGGAATATATCTCTATTGGGGATGATCTTGTGAAGATAGATATGTAGATATGATTCCATAGAGATAATCCCTAACATTTTCCTGGACTGTCTTTTCAGATTTTCAGTTACTCGGGATACCCGTTTTTTGCCCAAGTTGCCTTCTCATGTTTTCAACTTGTCGGGTGTATAATTTTATTTATATGTCCCTAATTTTATCCTGGACCCTTTTGGTTCATCGGGATGCCCCTATTTTTTCCTAGGCCAATCAACCTAGCGGGTCTCTTTTTCATTCTTAGTATTTTTTACTATGTTCGCGTTCATAGGGCGCGGGGAATTTTCACTATCCATGGTAGTAAGTGTTGTAGCACTGCCAGAAAATATTTTCTTGATCATACGTGGCCCTTCGTATGTGGGAGTCCATTTGTCCCTGGGATTAGTCTGGTGCACCCCATGTTTGAATTTATTGATCAACCATTGATTACCAGGTTTCTGATAGTCTTGACCTTCCTCGGTATTTTTCTAAGAACTGTCACGGCAAAATGACACCATCTGATACTACTGACATAGACAAGCAATTTGGTGATACCGATGATTCAATTTTCATAGTGGCTTTTGCTGAAACTCATGATCAATGTAACATGCCCCAAGTGATTCAGATGGAGATCTGCCCCTGGCTATTCAGCACTTTTGAGAGATTCTTTGAATCTTGACTTGATTGCCACAGATGAGTTGGAAAATAACATGTCATGCCCCTTGATTTATAACTAATTGTGTCCATGAAAGGCCTGTTATTGGAAGTGTTTTTCTCTTTGACCCATCCTCTGATGTAATTTTATCCATTGGGAGGATTTTTATTCAATGAATATTCGTCATGTGAATTTCTCTGCTGTCAAACACTTAGTCATATGCAAACAGTGGTATTAAAATGCAAAGCTTATGTCTGTCTTGAAGTTTAAAAAAATGCATTTTTTTAGTAAAACAAAATTTGTAAGAATGTGATATCAACTCATAATTTATAGTAAGCCTTACAGGAGTCAAGATACCTTTTTAAACAGTATGTTTCGAACTAACCTATGCTTCAGCTAGGACTTTGAAGGATTGTAGTGTGTCATGGTTCACAGTTTAAGAAACAAAGGATAAAGGCTCAAAGTTTATTTGTACCCAACCCATTCTCCATGATGTCCTTCAGTACTACACTCAGTTAATTATGAATTTAGGTTCCAATAGAGTTTGGAATTATAGCACTGAAACTTGGTGATGGTTCAGAATCTGAAAGTTTATTTGAGAAGACAGTCATTTTTTCTTGTAACATCTTTCTTTTGTTGAGGATTTGTAGCGACCTCTTTTTGACTTTATTATCCCTAACTTTTGCCTGAACTGTTTTATTTGAGATTACAGTCAGCGGGATGCCCTAGTTTTTTGCTAACTCTCCTTCATAGGTTTCGACTTAGCGGGCTTTTCTTTTGAAAGATAATGATTTCCCGACTTAATGATTACGGGGAACCATCACCGACTTTTAATTAGGAAGGATATCTTCGATACTACTTGTTGTGTATGAAGGAAAAGATTGTGTTTGAATGCATAACTGAATTAACTGAGAAACTACCCTGCCCCAGGTTATGATTAAGGGTTTCAATTTGCATGAAAAAGAGAAATCCTACTTCTGAGGCTCAAAGGGGTTGACTAGGGATTAACTTTCTTATATCTCCACTGTTTAGGAATTGAAGCAACGTTTGTACATCGTCAGCAAGGTCTGTTCAAAAGCATACTATATGAGATTATGGTATTGTTTTCATCATCCTCCCTCTAAAGGCTTTTAGCTTTTAACGAGAGTTGAATATCATAAAAAGGAAGTAAAAAGCACAGTTTAAATATAGTGAAAATGAATGGATTAATTCAAGACAAACATATGCAATGCATTAATGGAAAAAAAATAAAGTTTGACATAAAGATAAGTGTTCTAACAAACAAAAGAAATTACAACTGAAAATTCAAATGAACTGGATGCTCCCAATCTTAGTCATGATTTGGCATGGGAGCAGTGATCATATTAGGAGTCTTAGGAGGGTCAAACGCAATCTCCTTAGCATCAATCATATATTGAATCTTGTTCTTCAACGCCCAATAGCCATTTTTATCATGTCCATGACAATTAGAGTGGTATGCACACCTTGCATTGGGATGATAGCTAATAGCAGAAGTATTAGGATTCCGAGCAGGATCCTTCAACGTAATCAACTATGCCTTCAACATGTGTTGCAACGCTTGAGACAACGGCATATTAATTTTGGTGAATTGTCTCTTGGGTGCATCCGGCCTATGTTGATTACCTTGTTGTTGATGTTGCATTGGTGCGGGATTGGAAATCATTACTGCCCCCACAGATTGATGGCAGTCACTTTTACTACGACCTTTCTGGCCATATAGAACATTAGCTTCTTTCTTCTCGTTAAATGACTTCTTCGCAGTACTTGAAGATGCATCCACCTGAGTTTTTCCGCTTCTGATTCCACTTTCAACATGTTCCCCTGTTAATATTAACTCGGTGAACCTGGATGAAGAGCTTCCAATCAGATGATTAAAGGAAGGACCTTTCAAAGTTCCCATAAACATGTCAACCAATTCCCTGTCAGCTAAAGGAGGTTGAACCCTGCTTGCGAGATCTCTCCATTTTTGGGCGTACTCTTTGAAGCTTTCATTATAGCCCATGGACATACTCTGCAATTGCATACGATTTGGTGCGAGATCAGCATTATACTGTTACTACTTGTAGAAAGCAGCATCCAAATCTTCCTAGGTATGACTATTGGTCCCTTCTAGTTGATAGAACCATTCCAACTGTGTTCTAGACAGGCTCTCTTGAAAGAAGTGAACCCACAATTTCTTGTTAGCAATGTGTGGTTGGATTTTCTGAACATATGACCTCAAATGTAGCTTTGGGCAAGAAACACCTTCATACTTAGCAAAGGTAGGAGTTTTGAACTTAGGATGAATGACGACTCCTGAGACCAAAACCAATTCTTCGAAGTCTAATCCAAACACCTTCTCGATCTCCATAGCTTTCAGACGCTCTTCTAACAGCTTATACTTCTCATCAGCAGGGGGATATTATTCATCCAAATAATCTTATTCCTCTTTAATAGAGTATTTTACAAAACCATGATTGATATTTTCCCCATGCTTATCACTTTTATCGTTGTCATCATGTTCATTATCATTGTCCTTTGGGATCTCGATCTCCTTGACCTGTTTAGCCGGACCTCTGAATCTTCTCCCTATGTTCATAATGCCAATGGGTTTCTTTGTCTTCTCTTTGACGATGAGTGCCTTCAGTTCTTCTTGCCCCTTGGCTAAGCTTAGGAACATCTCTTGGAACTAAGCATTCTGAGCATGGAGATCTTTCATTGTTTGTTCGAGAGATATTTCTGCTAAAATAAACAGCAAGGAGATGAGAAACAAGTCTTAGAAACCTGTTATGCAATGACATGGTATGTAGATGTGTATGCAATGTTTTCAAGGGTCTTTAGGGAATCTAGTTTGAAATATTATAAATTGAATTTAGTTGCAGCTTTGTCTGAAGAACTTTGAGTTTTCATCTTTGAACGTCCTTCTATAAGAATCAAGCTCACCATATCAAGTGGGTCATAGACTCTAACTCAAGAAAATGAACTTTGATCTTGACGGCATCTGGCTAGAGGAAAATAAATTCTCTTGCCCCTTGATAGAAATTTGGCTTATAACAATCCTGTAAATATTGCACCATACATCCCTAAGATCCTTGAAATGGTTAGTAACATTGCTATGTTATGAAATGATATGATGTGTATGCCATGCACTAAGCAAAAGCATAAGGTGATGAGAACAAATGAATTTATACAAATAAATCATGCGAGGAATTCAAGTTGTTAGATAGTGAATACAAATAAGTCACACAAGTAGTCGTAGGTTTAAAGGCTTGCATGAAGTCAATAGGTAAGTTCCCTTCCCACAACTGAAGTTTAGTTGGCTCAACCTGTCCTAAAATAGTAATCGGGTTCTAAGAATCTCATATCACATATCTTTCTCGAAGGCTTTATTTTAGTACGGCAACTGATTTTCCACCAAATTATCCTGAGAGTCAAATCTCAATGAGCGTAGCTTCGAGTATCAACCAACTTTGGATTGCACCAAAGTCGACTATCTCACTACCTTCTAATGGCCAAGATGGGTCAATTAAGGTTCTAAAAGTAAGTTAGTGTTAATGACACCACGCGGAAGCCTAATGTTATCCTTGACTAACTCAAGTAATATCATTACAAACCAAAGTGTCACACTAATTGTAGCCATCATATTAACCATATCGGTCTATGCCATACAGCCTTTATGATCTATTGCTACTTACTTAAGGCATCTCTAGGTCCGGGTGTAAGACCTTTCAAATAATAAACCCAATCAAACCCTAAAAGTTAAAGCAGACAAAACACACAATTTAAGCAAGTAAAGTGATCTAAACTCTTAAGGTAACCCCTCTTTTAAAATTGTCCCCAGCAGAGTCGCCAGTTCTATGATACGGTGGGAGAAATGACTTTTTTAGAATTTTTACCACAAATGTTGCGGATAGCAAGAGTCGCCACCGACTTTTATTTTATCCAATGAGGAAAGGTTAAAAGAACAGGAAAGACCTTTGAAAGATTTTGATTTCAGGGGGTAAGTTATGAAAAGGGAAGGTGTTAGCACCCTTTTCATCTTTAGTTATCTATGGGCTCTTAATTGCTTAGCTCACTTTAATCTTGCTTTGTGTGTGTGTGTGATTTGAAAATATTTTGAATGTCAATTGTGAGGCAGACTTTGTAATAATTCTTGTATCAGTCCTCAAGAATGTATATAAAGTGTTTTTTGTAAATATTTGTTTTGAAACGTGAGGTGTAAAAATGAATTTGTTTGTTTGAAACTGTTATGAGCAAGCAATTTGTTGAATCTTACCCACTAAAGGTCGTTCTTGTTATTTTCCTTCTCCATTAGAGATAATACTATCCACACCATTAGTTGGTAGGTAGCCCTATCTATTGGATGTGAAGGGGTAGGTGTAGGGTCGTCGTATGGTCATAGAAAGCAACATGTAAGGATACTTTAGCAATTCGAAGGGACTATCATTATTTTTCTCGTAGGGTCATCGAAGGAACTAGATCATTTTGTAGGCAACTCGAAGGGTCATCGAGGGATTATGATCTTTATTCGAAAGGGACCATGGAGATATTGTTTAACTGAGGGTCTTTGCTAAAGTATTTTCATTTTCATGGGACGTGACCATTAGTATCGCAAGGCAACGAAGAGAGGTTACCCTAGAGGTGAAGTGTGCAAAGTGTATTGGTTTCAGTTATGTTATCTTCAAAATTAAGGTTATCTATGTTTGATTTTATTCTTATCATGCAAGCCTATTTACTAGCAGTTATATATATATATATATATATATATATATATATATATATATATATATATATATATATATATATATATATATATATATATATATATATATATATATATATATATATATATATATATATATATATATATATATATATATATATATATATATATATATATATATATATATATATATATATATATATATATATATATACAAACATATAAAGGCAAAAGATAAAGCGAGAATGTAAATCTACACTATTACAGCGCTTTGGGAGAGTTACATAAGTAAAAACTTCGCGAGAAATTTAAACTAAGCTATTAAATTATTTGTACATCCTATACAATTGTCTAAGAAAATAAATAGCAAAAAGAATAAGAAAATGTTGGAAAAAAAGTTTAAATGCCCTAAAAATCTAAGTTCATATTTTTGGTGTTTTTTATGAAAATAATTTAAGTGTTAATTAATAATAATTAAAATCCTAATTCTAATTGATTTTAATTAATAAAAATCCTAAAATCTAATCGTCCAAAAAATCAATTAATTAATTTACACCCTAAAACTAAATTTTTGTTGATTTTATTATATGGCTTCTTTCTAATTTTTTTATGTATAAGTTTTGATTAAAAAAAAGTTAATTAATAATAAAATAACAAATAAAAAAAGGAAAATGAAGAAAGTAAAGCAAAAAGGGTTTTGGCATCACTGAGGTTCGAACCCCTTCTCTTCTCTTCACGCGCTTGGTTCTAATTTGTTCTATATTTCTTGTTTAACACATATGGACATATGAAACTTATTAATAACACAAGGGTTAAGAAATTTGAAATTAGAAAATTCTTACCACCAGTGTGATTGAGGGGAGGCGTTTTGGGCACGCTTGAGCGTGGTTATGGACTTGAGAAGGTTCCTGGGGATGTCAGGATGATGATTCGAGGCTTCGTTTGGATTGAGAATGGCTGGAAAACTAGGATACGATTTGCACCTATTCTTTGAAAATTTTGTGTTTGAGAACTTGCTTCTATCGAAGTCAATATGTCCCTTGTCTTATGGAGTGTGTCCTCTATTTATAATGGACGATTTTTTAAGTTAACATTCTTGGAAGGAAACGTGTGCAATCAAAGTCACTATTGTTTCCAAAACAATTCCAAAACTTTCCAAAACATGAAGATATCTTTCCTTCTTCATCCCTCGTAGTTTTGTTATGTTAGATATGTGATTTTGGGATTTCAAAATTATCCAAAACAAAATCCCACATGTCATGTACATTTATTTAATATTTATTTTATTTAATTTTGAATTTAAATGAATAAAATCAAAATAAATGAAATAAAAAATTAAAATAATGCATGAATGGACTTAGGGGTCTCTAAATATGTCATAAACACGTTTGAACTTCAAAAGTTAGGCCCATTTGCCTAAAAGTCCATAATTGCTCAATTGTGGTTTAATGCATTTTCTCAAAATTGCTCAACTTTCACCAATCATAACTCTCTCAAATTTTGTCATATGAAGGTGACCTTGGGCTTTTTGGAAATCTCAAGATGTCCCCTACAACTCTCATGTTGGTCACTTTTTTATTTGAAGTCTTTAACTTAATGTAAATTGCTTTGACAAAAGATGTCTTTTTGTTGACTTTTAAAATGACATGTAATGTTTTGACCTATATCTCTCAAATGAAGAATTTTTTTCCTTGAGCTTAGAGACAAAGTTGTAAAGAATTGAATTTCCTTCAAAATGGGCTTTAGTTTAGAAATTTCTGATGAAGCATGTGAAAGTTATGCTTGGTCAAAGTTTAGTTGACTTCTCCTTAAGAAAACTTTAATTAGTAATTTTTGACTTTTGATGAATCTTGAGTTTCCTTGATGAATCATGATCAACCCTTGATCAAATGATGATTGTGACATCAAAATCTTGGTGTTGACCAAAAATCTTGAGTTTTGACTTTATGTTGACCACAGATGACTTTTTATCTAATATAGTTAATTTTTAATCCTTTGAGCAATTGGCTGAGCACACTTGTGATGCAAGTCTTGAAACTTGACATGAGGATTCTTTGAAGCATATAAGAAACCATGAAATTCACTTGAGGCATTAGAAGCTTAATTTTCTTTGAGAACACCAAAAACATAATTGTAGGCCACTGCTTATGGGGAGGTTCATCTGATCCATTCTTGAATAGTCTTGAGTGTTTTGAGACCCTTAGGCGCATGATGAGGTATCATGTATCAATTTGTCTTAAAAAATGGGAGGGAAAAGTTTGGGGTACAACACTAACAGTAATATAGCACATAATAATAGTAGAAAGTAAAAGCGGAAATGTAAACCTAATACTATTATAAAGCTTTTGGGCCGTTACATAGTAAGGAGTGCGAGAAATAAAGTCCTAAGCTATTACATACTAGGAGCAATGACATAATAAGGAAAATGCAAAAAATAAAACTATGATATTACAATTACACGCGTCATGTACACTTTATCTAAGAAAATAAAAAAATAAGATAAAAAATAGAAAAGAAAATGTTTGGTTGATTTTTTATGAAAAAATAGTTTAATGAGAATTAGTTAAGTAAAACCTAAAAATCTAATTAATTTTAAAATAATAAAAAAAGTTAATTAATTAAATTAATAAAAAAACAAAATTTAATTGTTATAAAACATTTAAACCTAATTTAATTAGTGTTAGGAAAAAATAAGTAGGGTTAGTTAAAAGGTTATTAGGGTTTAACTAAAAGAATTAGGGTTTATCAGGTAAAAAGAAGAAAATAGGGTTAGGAAAAACAAAGAATGTTGGGGGTGGGTGTTGAACCCACGCCCGTTGCCTTCACAAGTGCCTCCTCTACCATCAAGCCACATTGTTGTTGGTGTTAATATAACCAACACGTTTCACAATATATGAAACCTGGAAAAGTAATATGAGAAACTAAGAAATTTCGCAAAAGGCATGGATCGAACTCATGCCCTATTGCAGTAATGCCTTAACGTGCGCGCTTCTACCACTGGGATGGCTATACATTCGTTCATTTTATCAAATCAAAATATATAATATAAATTAAAATAGGATGACTGGAGAAGCGCCGGAGCCCTAGCTCCAGTCGTATTCTCCAGCGAGTTCGTTTTTCATTCTTGCAAAATAAAGCACGTCAATGATTCAGAGGTACCCTACCCTCCTAATTTGGGCCTTGTTAATTCAATGGAGTCGTTGGTTTTGGCTAAATCTCCCTGTAGAAAGAGATATGAAACAAACAAAGTCAAACGGTGTAAACATGGCAACATACGATTCAGCCATTATGGGGGCCATGTGATGGCTCAATCCTGCACATTGACATCTCAGAAGCATGACATTGGTGTTAGTTTCAATTAAAGCATGAAGAAAACAAAAAATACGAATTTACAAAAATATGGAAATCGAAGATGCATGGGATGCTAATTTCGTGTGATTTAAATTATCAAGATTAATCCATTCTTACCCTACAATGCTTTAGGTATTGATTAAAAAGGTTGGTTTGCTTTGAGAGAGGTTGTAACTAGGGTTTGTAGTTTGCTCTAGTTTGTGAGAATTTTTGGAGTTTTTGAAATATGGTTTCTTGAAATATTTTCATGGTCCTCTTATGTCTGAATATAAGGTGTATTTATATTTGAAAATTAGGTCAAAATGATGGGCTTGGACCTTGTCATGAAAGCCTTGATTTTTATGTAATATAATTTTGAATTTAAATAAATAAAATCAAAATTAAATGGAATAAAAATCAAAGGGGTGTATGAATGGATTCATAGGTTCACTATGAGTTAAAAAACACGCTTGGACCTTGAAACATAAGCCCAATAGCCCAAAAATTCAAGTTTGATCAATTTAGGTTTCATGCATTTTCTCAAAATTTCCCAACTTGCACCAATCATAACTCTCTAAATTTTTATCATATGAAGGTGATCTTAGACTTTTTGGAAAGTTCAAGATGTCTTCTACAATCTCTATGTTGATCATATTGTCTTTTCCAGACTTTATCTTGATGTAAGTTGCCTTGACAAAAAGTGTATTTTTGTTGACTTTTCAAAATGACCTATAATGTATTGGTCCATATCTCTCAAATGAAGCACTTTTTAGACTTGAGCTTAGAGAGACAAATTTGTAGAGAATTGAATTCCATTCAAAATTAGATTTGGTTGAGAAAAATATGATGAGGCATGTGAAAGTTATGCTTAGTCAAAGTTCAGTTGACTTCTCCATAAGAAAACCCTAATTTAGTAACTTTTGGCTTTTGGTAAATATTGAGTTTTCTTGATGAATCATGATCAACCCTTGATCAAATGATGAATGTGACTTTAAAATCTTGATGTTGACCAAAAATATTAAAGTTTAAGTGTATGTTGACCATAGTTGACTTTTTGTCTAATATAGTTGATTAATCATTTGAGCAATTGACTGAGCAAACTTGTGATGCAAGACTTGAAATTTGGCATGATCATTTCATGAGACATATGAGGAACCCTGAAATCCACTTGAGGCATTAGAAGCTCCAATTTCCTTAAGAAAACCAAAACCCTAATTGTAGGCCACTACTTAGAAGGAGAGCTTGTTTGGTCAACCCTTGAGTAATCCTGAGCAATTGAAGATCATAGGAGCATAAGGAGATATCTTGAAGAAAATGGGAGGGAAAATTTTGGGGTACAACAACAAGAAAAAGTCGTGCGACCTATACAATTTCTCTAAGAAAATAAATAGCAAAAGAAAATAATAAAATAATTTGTTTATGTTTTTTTAGAAAATAATTTGAAGTTAATTAAATAATGAGAACCTTAAGTCTAAATAATTTTAATTAATAAAAATACCTAAAGTCTAATTAGTTTTAATTTTAAGAAAATATTAACTAACCTAATTAATTAGTAAATAAAATGTCAAAATTAATTATTGATTAAAAAACCTAAACCTAATTTATTAGGGTTTTAAAAAAAGATTAAAATGGATTAATGGTTAATTAAGAAAATAATTAAGAAAAGGAAAAACAGTTAGGGTTAGAAATCAAGGAAATTAGGTTAAACAAAAAAGGGTAAAACTGCATGGGGTGCGGGTTGAACCCAAGCCCTCCTAGCCTTCTCACTGCCTTGCTTGCCACTACGCCAGGCGTTGGTTTATTTGGAAATAGGCGCTGCACAATATGGTGAAAACATGCATGAATTAAAAAATAACAAAAAAGTTGCAAAAGGCATGGATCGAACCCACGCCGTTAAAGACCAAAGCCTTAGCATGTGCATTCCTGCCACTAGGGTGGTTGTTTCATCCGGTATCATAACTGAAACGAATAAATATATTATAAACAAAAATAGATGGACCTGAGAGGTGCCGGAGCCCTAGCTCCGATCGTCTTCTCCGATGAGTTAATTTTTCCAACCTACGAAATAACACACGTTAGTGATCAAAAAGAACCTTACCCCTCTAAATCAACCCTTGCGAATCCATTGGTGGTGTTAGTTTTAGCTAATTCGTCCTGTACAGAAAGATATGAACAAGATAACACAAAATGGTTCAAACATGGTGATGCACGATTATGGCATCATGGGACTCATGCAAGAGTTTATACTTGTGTTATTACATCTAGGAACACATTAGAAACGTTAGCTCATATCAAAACATCACAAAAATTAAAATACAAATTTCATGTAAATGCAAAATCGGTGATGCATTTAACGCATGTTTTTGGCCCTTTTGATCATCAAGGATGATCCCAACTTACTTTGTAATGTCTCAGGAACCGATTTGGATGGTTGCTTGGCCTTGAGAATGGTTGGAAATTGATTTTAAGTTTTACCCTAGTTTTGGACAAAATTTGAGATTTTAAACCCTTATTTCTTGCACAGCTTTTTTGTGTCTTGGGTGTATGAATGAGTTATGCTTATATAGAGGAAGAAATCAGGTTAAGACATGGGCTTGGACCACATGTAAAACAATATTTTGATTTTGTTTAAAAATAGGTTGGAATAAGACAAAACCATAAAGATTTATTTCAAGAATAATTCCACACGGTCTCTAATGTAATCTTGGGCCTCCAAAATATTTGAACCAACAACCTTTTATGCTTTATACCTCCACTTAATAAATGATTTGATTTAATTTGCATTTAAATTAATAAAAATTCAAATAAAAGAAATAAAAATTATAAAAAATATAAGAATGGGTTTGACGGTCCCCTAATATGTCATGAACATGTTTGAACTTCAAAAGTTGGGCCCATTAGTCCAGAAGCCCAAAATTGTCCAATTGAGGTTTCGTGCAATTTCACAAAATTATCCAACTTGTGCAACTCATAACTTGCTCAATTTTTTCATATGAAGGTGATATTGGACATTTTAGAAAGCTCAAGGTGTATCCTATAACTCTCATGTTGGTCATTTTTCCATTTGAAGATCTTATCTTGATGTAAATTGCTTTGACAAAAAGTGTCTTTTTGTTCTTTTAAAATGACCTGTAATGTTTTAGCTCATATCTCTCAAATGAAGCATTTTTTGGCCTTGAGTTTAGAGAGATGAAGTTGTAGAGAATTGAATTTTCTTCAAAATGAGCTTTGGTTAAGAATTTTTGACGAAGCATGTGAAAGTTATGCTTGGTCAAAGTTCAGTTGACTTCTCCTAAAGAAAACTCTAATTTAGCAACTTTTGACTTTTGATGAATCTTGAGTTTTCTTTATGAGTTATGATCAACCCTTGATAAAATGATGAATGTGACCTAAAAATCTTTATGTTAACCAAAAACCTTGAAGTTCGACTGTATGTTGACCATAATTGACTTTTTATCCAATATAGTTAATTTTCAATCATCTGAGCAATTGACTAGGCAAATTTGTGATGTAAGGCTTGAAACTTGATATGGGGATTCTTTGAAGCATATGAGGAACCATGAAACTCACTTGAGGCATTAGAAGCTCAATTTTATTTGAGTAAATCAAAACCCTAGTTGTACACCACTGCTTAGGAGGAGGGTTCATCTAATCAATCTTTGACTAGTCTCGAGTACTTGAGCACCTTGAATCAATCGGTCTTTGAAAAATGGGAGCGAAAATTTTGGGGTACAACACATAGATTGGAAGGTTGAAGATGAGAGAAAATTAGGCTAATTTTATGGTATCATCAAGTTGGAATGATGCATGAATGATATATTTATAGTTGGACTCTTTTTGGGTAAAAGAGGGTAGTTTCAGAATGAAAAAATAATGAAAAAATGACCCACAAAATAGTATGTGTAAACCTGAAAATGTTATGTGTTGACATATGCAAAACAATAGATTTTTGCTTTAAAAATGCAGTACATGTGTCGAGCTAAAAATTGTATGTGTCGACACATGTGTCTGTGTTTTAAAGCAGAACTGCTGAAAGCTTTAATATTGTAGTACATGTGTCGATCTGAAAAAGTTATGTGTCGACACATATTGAAGCTTTTAAGAAAATGCATAAATGCAGAATTTATGTGTCGACACATAGAAATTTCAGATTGACACATAAATGCTGATTTTGAGCAAAAATTGATTTTTTATGATTGGGATCAATTTTAAAGTTGTTTTAAATGATTCTTAAGACCTCTAATGCAAAGGGGTGCCACAAGACACAAGGGTGCCATCCACCATACTGAAATGCCATCTTTATGAGTTTTGACATCATACAAAACATCTAATAGTTAAGTTGCACTCACAAAAATAACTCCATTATAAATCCTTCAAACATCATCATTCATCGTCCTTCATAAGTTATTATTCAAAACAACTTAGAAGTATTAAAACAACTCATAATATCATGTCAACAAAAGAACCCAATGTTCAACTCAAGCATTCCCAACCCCGATGTTACGTATCAGAGCAAAACCCTCTTTATTCAAATGAAAACTAAATAAATAACTCAAAATTTATCCTCACGCTTCTAGGAGCTATTTACGATCACCTGCGCGTCACCCACGTGGAGGTAACACTCAAACAGAAAAGGTGAGTAATCACAAATCATTACAAAAGATATACGGAATAGATATAATAGTCACGGACGCCTCATCATGAAATCCACATATCATCATATATCACATAATATGCTCACACTTTCATATTAAAATATCATTTACAACATCATTATATCATTAAATCAACAATCATCACCAAGGCATCATTTTATTCATAACTTAAACACAAGCATCACTTAAGTCACAACATCCTCAAAACACCATTTAATCAACAATCATGCAATGTCACATAAGATGTAATGCAACAACATTGACTCATGCATGTGGTACCAATTATTTGATTAACACTGGGTCATCACCCTCCAAATATCCCCACCATAGGATGGATTCCCTCTTGGAACTGGAGCACAACATAAAACACACTCAATTTTAAACAATGGGATTGATGCCAACAGTTGTACCCCAAAATTTGCCCTCTCATTTATCAAGATTATTCTCACAAGATCTCTTTGACTCAAGACTGGATTAGGGTTTGACCAGCTCAAGACCTCTCAACATGCACTGATTACCCAAAATTAAGGTTTGAGATTGTACAAATATTTCTGGACTATCAATGCTTCATATGACTTTCAAACATCATTATGGACCCCTAAGATTACTCATGACAAGTTTCAAGCCTTGAACCACATTTTTGATCAGTCAATTGGACAGTTGACCTAAAAATTAGTTGTATTGGGGAAAAAGTCAACCATGGCCAATTTACAGTCAAACTTCATAATTTTTTATCCACTTCAACATTTTGGACTCATATGTATCATTTAATCAATTTTGGACCATAATTCCTCAAGAAATTTGATCAAATCATCAAAAGGGCAAAATGGTCAAAATTAGGGTTTTGACTGAGAAAGGGCAATTTTTAATTGTTGACCTAGAAAATGACCAATTGATTTGAATCATGATTTTAAGGGTTCAATTTTATTATCTTTACCTAATAACATGGTTCAAAACATTGCAATTTCATTGGATTGACAGATGAAATTTGCAGTCAACTGATCAAAAGTCAACTGTATACTGAAAAGTCAAACTTTGACTTTTTGGTCAAAATCAAGTTCCAAGGATCACAATTCATCAAAACATGTCAAAATGTGAAACTTGTTCATCAAGAAATCAAAGATTGAAGATTTGGTTTTGAAATTTGAATTTTTCTTAACTTAGAAATTTTTCTAAGTATAGAAAATTTCTTATTTTTTCTCAACTTTAAGCCATTTTTTCACCATGATACAAGATGATTCAAAGAAAGTTCCCAACATGAAAGTTGTAGATCTCCATGAAATCTACAACTTTTCTTCACACATTTTTCCCTAAAGATGCTTGGATCCCAAGATATAATTTTGTGAATACATGCCCATGAACTAAAATAACTTAGTGAAATTTTGCCCTAATTTAGGCAGGTTTTTGACCTAACTTCATGGAGATTTTTCATCTAGTTCCAAGAGTAATATTGAAATGCATTTCAAAGATGAGTTATATATCACATTTCCAGCTTTCAAAAATGTCCAAGAACTCCTTGAGATCATTTTTGAGTAGGGAGAATCGAAGAGATGAAGTTGGCAATTTCTCACTTTGATTTCAAGCCATTTCATGAAGAACAAAATTCAAATCTGAACCTATGTTGCCTAATCCTTACTTTACAGGTCTCAAACTTGTTTCTCACTTCATAATTTAATGCTTACACAGATGATAAAGCCTTAATCCAAGCACAAGAGTCTTTGTCCAAGCTTTAATTCCATAAATGGCACAAAGTTGTCATTGCCATTTTGGAAAAGCATAACTTTTGCAACTTTTCACTTCTTGAGCATTGGACCTGTTTTCTCTGCACACACAAGTCCTATAAACCAAAAAAAAGTTGCCTAGAACTTGTACCAACTCCAAGCAGGCCTATACAAGCATGTAGAGAGTGGTCTCTTCACCTTTCTTAAAAAGCAAGTAAGAGTGCAAAAAGGCTATAGCTGAGAAATCTGTTGTAGAGTGAATGAAAAACTTTCTCTATACTTATACACAAACACATTACAACTTGGAACACGATTTCTCAAGGCCAAAAACTCTCCAAAACTCCCTATCACCAAAAACCTGTCAAAAACTTGCAGTTTGAAACCAAGCATAGCAATCCAAAAATTTACTCGTGTGTTTCAAGTTCTAATCACTCAAACACTTAACCTACCTCATATATAAGTGTTCCAGACCATTATTCCTTCACTGTAACACCTCCTTCTCCATCTGCCATTTTTGTTTTTCAAGCTTGCAGGTTGACTTGGACAGAGAGATCCAGGCACTTTCTAAGCAAGGTAAGGATTGGAACACACTCAGGGAGGTTCAGGCAAGCTAAAGGAATCTTCAGGCCTTCATAAATCTCACTCAAACTCCATTCACGATCTCAGCTGAAAGAGGTAAGAACTCCAACTTCAATCTCTTCATACAGGCATCTATTGGCCATGATTTGTGAAGATAAAATGTAGATATCCTTGTGCTAAAACTAACCATGTTCATAAATTTCATTTATATTCATTGTGTATAGAGAATTTTAGAATTCAAATTTCTGTAAAAATTAGGTTTGAAATTAGGGCCTTTTAAATTCGCATTGATCTTTGATTGTTAGTTTACATGATTTACATGGTTGAAATCGTGGGAAAAAGTACTATCATTTTCATGTTGGAAGTTTCCATTTTCATGGAGAAATGAGAAAGATACAGAGGTTCTGGCCATCTTGAGGAAGAAGATGAAGTACAGGGCAAGGAGGCTTTATATGTTATGTTTTTCTTGTTTCATTTAAACTAACGGATGTACAGCCACCCCAGTGGTAAGGCAGCGTGCTAAAATGCTTAAGGTCACAGGTTCAAGCCTTGGCGTTGCCTTTTTCCATTTTTTCACATTTTTCATCCATTTTTTTGGCTGTTTGCAGCGTGGGCTTCAACATTTGGGCTTTGTGTTTTTTTCTAACATGCTAACTCCTGATTACTCAGGGCACCTCTGGCCCAACTATTTTCATTTATTTATTTTATTTTCATTAAATATATTTTTCTTAACTTATTAAAAATCATAAAAAATGTAAAAATGATAAATATTTTATTTTGTTTATTTTATTTTATTTTCTCATAAAAAATATTTTTTTTTAGTTATGTATTAACTATTTTTTCCTAATAAACTTGTAAGTAAAAAATAGAATTAGGTTAATTATCTATTCTTTTTCTCACACTTATAAATATTTATTTTAACATATTAAAAAGACTAAATATTTTCATAAATACTATTTATTATTTTAAGACAAAAAATACACTAAAATAATACTTAAAGAATTTTATTTTTTAAAAAATTAGAAATTAGGGTTAACCACATTTTCCAGAAATATTTTCCTTTTCTTAAATTATTAGGATTAGGTCAAAACTCTTTTGCATATGAAAAACAAAGCAAAAACCTTTTTCTTGCATATATATATATATATATATATATATAAATATATATATATATATATATATATATATATATATATAAATATATATATATATATATATATATATATCATTGTATATTTAAATTAGAATTTTTTTTATTAATAACCAAGTATTAAAAAAATATTTCGCAAATAACCGGGTTTCGGAAAAAATTACGCAAATAACCATGTTTGAGATGGCTCCACAAAGGAGGAGCCATCTCATTTGGCGCATCCTCCTAATTTTTTAAGGGAGGCGCCATCTCATTTGGCGCCTAAGGGCAAATGGCAAGCCCTAAGCCAAATGAGATGGCGCCTATGTGTAAAGCTAGGGCAAAAAAAAATTTTTTTTTTCCTTTCCTGCGCGTTGCGTATTAGACAGAGATAACCAAAATTGAATTTTTATTTGAAAAAAAATAATTACATTCTACTGTTTTACATTTAAATAACAGTAAAAAAATAGATACAAAAAATACTGAAAAAAAAAAAGATACATCAATGATCCCCAGGAACCCGGTAATGACCCCCTGTCCCGCATCCCCGTCCTCGCCTTTCTCTTGCTGGGTGCCGTCTCGTTTCCTGTTGCGGCAAGGTCGATGGCCCAGCGAAGTCAATGCAATCCGAATCCATAAAATCCGTAAGATCTCCATATCTCGAAGATCCGCTCTGGTACAGTCGGTTACCCATGCCCTCGAAGTTTGGTCGTGTTGGCGGTGGGTGGGGTTCCATGGTTGGTCGGTAGCATTGGTCGTCTGAGTATGGGGGGTAGAAAGGAAATGGATCTTGGGGTGTTTGGTACTGTGGATGTTGGGTTGTTTGGTGATATGGTGGTTGATGGTAGGTTTGGTCGGGTTGGTCGTAATCTTCTGACATTCCCATATCAGGGCTTAGGCTGGATGTTGAGGGCCCCATATTGGGATATGTGGAAGACTGAAATTGTGTATGGGGTATGTGGGTTTGCTGGTATTGGGGTTGGTATTGTGGTTGGGTTTGAGGCATATCTGGGTATTGGTAGTTTGGCGGTGACTGTGGTTGGTAGTACGGCATTTGGTTGTAGTTGTGTTGTGGTGGGGATTGTGGTTGTGTGTTTGTTGGTCTGTTTCTTCTTGGGGGTGGGTTTGAGGTTGAAGGATTTTGGGTTTGTTGGTGGGGAATCGAGGGTTGTGCCCATTGTGTGCGTGGGTCAACCAAGTACCTCGGATGAGACACGTGCATATCTGGGTTACTAACCGACCTGTACCACGACATATATTGATCGGTGTGTCGCATGTTACCTTGAGTAAGGAAAACAGGGGATTGCAAGATGAAGCGGTGACGCCTTTGCCACATTTTACACCATTCTGGAGCAAAGTCTTTCCAGCTGGTTAGATTCCACTGGGCGTCGACCCTTTTTAGATGCCAGGGGGACAAATCTGTTGGGTCACTCGGTATCTCTTGGATCATTCCGAACTGCATCTTCACGCGGTCGCTGTGGTGCATCTCCACAATGTTGAACCGAATGAGTGCAGTCTTTGAAGTCCAAGTTGCTGCATCCTCTGGATTTGGAGAATGGTCCAGACCCAAATATGGTCTCCAGACGAACTGCGATAAAATTTAAATCAGGTAAGCGCAAAAGTAATGTATAAATAAATAAAATGAACAAAAGTTAAAAGCTACGACTTACGTCATCTGGGCCTAGGTGATCCAACAGATTCCGGTAGAGTGCGACATTGAATCTGGGATTCTTGCCGTAATCCATACCCCTCACGCAGTACCTATAGGAAATGAGAAACATGTTATTTTTAGCATATATTTTGGAAAGAGAAGAATAGTTATAAATGCTATAACTTAATGACTTACTTTGTTGCGTAAGGGAAACCAAAAGTGTTGTTGTTGATGGGGTTTAAGGACTCCATCCTCCACCAACCCCAGGCTTGTAGTAAAAATGCGCACCCATAAAATGTACATTTTTCCTTGACTGCGTTTTTGCACAAGGAACTGTACAGGTGGGCTAATACTGCAGAACCCCAACTAAATTTTCTAGTTTTATCAAAATTGGTTAGTAAATGTAAGTACATGAAATTTACACTATTTCCCGTACTTTCGGGAAATAAAAAAGTACCAAAAAGTATCATAATATACGTTCGGGCTTTTACTACTCGGTCATTTTCTGAGGAATTTTCATTTAATTCCATACTTGCATAATGCCGTTTCAGGTCAGTGAGTAGTATTCCCTGCCCTCTTGCTCCACCACCTTCTACCATGTCCCTACCCAACAGTTCTTCACACTGTGAGTTGGGTTGTTGAACCGACCCGTTCACCGCTTTACCGTCAATAGGGAGGCCCAGTAGCATGTAGACATCTTCGAGAGTGATGGTACATTCACCTATTGGTAGGTGAAATGTATGGGTCTCCGGTCTCCACCTCTCCAACATTGCAAGGATGAATTTGGAGTCAATGGTGCAGTTGGAGATCTTTATCACGTGTCCAAAACCTGCATATTCCAGATAAGGGACGATAAAAGGGTCGGGGGCCAGGTATTTGTGCGAACGGATTCTGAATCTTTGTGTATCCTGAGATCATAATTAAACAAGAGTAAGATTAATTAAGATGAACAACACGTTTTTTAAAGTATGAAAAATGTATAACCAAAGAAGAGACTTACAAATGCAGCAATGTTTTCCCTTGTGCCTCTGTGAGTATCTCCCATTGTTAGAAGGGCCATTCTTCAGAACGCTTGAGTGAATGAAAGACTTAGGAAGAAATAAGGAGTATGAGAGACTTAAGAAATATTTCGTAGCAGAGAGTGAGAGAGTGAGAGTTGTGTGGGTGTGAGATATGTTTCATAAGGTATGTATTTATAGGCAACTAATTCTGATGTAGTGGTTGCATGCCTGCGAGGTGTCACATTTGCATGCTTAGGGAGTTACACATATGCATGCATGCATTTACAAATAATGTAAGGTGTCACTCTTGCAGGCTAGGTGGCAGCCTAAGCCCATGCATGTAATACGATTGGACAGTAAGGGAGGCGCCATCTCACTTGGCGAAATAGTACAAAAATGAATGTTGTCGCCACCCCATTTGGCGAATAAGAGGTGTCACGTTTTACAGCATTGTCACAGGCTAGGTGGCAGCCTTTGGGATGCCTTTCTCTGTTGCATGCAAGGCCATTGGAGCTGACGGGTGGCAGGCTTAGACAAAACTTTTATGTGTGTATTATAGGGCCAGGCTAGGTGGCAGCATAAGCCCATGCATGTAATACGATTGGACAGTAAGGGAGGCGCCATCTCACTTGGCGAAATAGTACAAAAATGAATGTTGTCGCCACCCCATTTGGCGAATAAGAGGTGTCACGTTTTACAGCATTGTCTCAGGCTACGTGACAGCCTTTGGGATTCCTTTCTCTGTTGCATGCAAGGCCATTGGAGTAGACGGGTGGCAGGCTTAGACAAAACTTTTATGTGTGAAGAATAGGGCCAGGCTAGGTGGCAGCATAAGCCCATGCATGTAATATTATTGGACAGTAAGGGAGGCGCCATCTCACTTGGCGAAATAGTACAAAAATGAATGTTGTCGCCACCCCATTTGGCGAATAAGAGGTGTCACGTTTTACAGCATTGTCTCAGGCTACGTGACAGCCTTTGGGATTCCTTTCTCTGTTGCATGCAAGGCCATTGGAGTAGACGGGTGGCAGGCTTAGACAAAACTTTTATGTGTGAAGAATAGGGCCAGGCTAGGTGGCAGCATAAGCCCATGCATGTAATATTATTGGACAGTAAGGGAGGCGCCATCTCACTTGGCGAAATAGTACAAAAATGAATGTTGTCGCCACCCCATTTGGCGAATAAGAGGTGTCACGTTTTACAGCATTGTCTCAGGCTACGTGACAGCCTTTGGGATTCCTTTCTCTGTTGCATGCAAGGCTATTGGAGTAGACGGGTGGCAGGCTTAGACAAAACTTTTATGTGTGAAGAATAGGGCCAGGCTAGGTGGCAGCATAAGCCCATGCATGTAATATTATTGGCAGCCTTGGGGGGTTGCATCACTTACTTAATTGAAATATTTTGCCTTAGGTTGAACATAACATTCATTCACATAAACTGTAAAATTTTCCAACCTTCGAATCAGTCATCTAACCTTCAAACATTCCAGCATTCATACCTTCATATAATCAATAAACCCAAAACATTCCCACCTTCATACCCAAAACAATTCTACACAATGGCCTCTTCACCACAATTTGTTGTCAAAGCACATTTCAACGGTGAGACATACATGTGTCCCACAGTTGGGTTTTTGTTTAGAAACACCGACAATGTCCGATTTCTCTTAAACGGGAAAGCAAATTTCTCCTACTTTAAGAAAAGATTGGAGGCCAAACTTGAACGAGGCCCTACATCCCAGATATTTTATCAGAGTCCAGTCTTTTTTGGAAACAACCAAGTCATATTTTATAAGGTTGCAATTCAAGATGACGAGGATTTCCAGAACATGATTTCCAGCCATGTCTATTCTGGAAACGACTCTATTGAGTTGTACGTTCTGTTTCAAGAGCCTCCGGTGACACAGGAGGTAGAGCCTCCGGTGTTACAGGAGGTTGATCCTTTGGAGAATGAGCAAGCCGAGGTGGATGCAGTTGATGATGAAGAAGAAGATAACGAGTTAGAGTTCGATGAAATGGTGAACGACGATTCTGACGATGATGGCATCCCAAGTATTCCTACCGACAAAATATACACACCACCTACGCACATGACAAACTTCAACATGGGCGGAGATGAACCTTCTACGGACTTGTTTTTCCAACCGTATATGCAATCAGATGAAAATTTAAAAGAGAAGGACAAGTTTCGTAATAGAGAGGAATGCATAAGGGCCATCAAAAAATTTCACATGCTCAACTCGGTTGATTATAAGGTGGATCGTGTAAACCCGGAAAGGTACAAGAACAAGTGTGTCCACCCTGACTGCATGTTCAAGCTGACCGCTTCATACAGACTAAGGGGTGACTGCTGGGTCATAGGTTCCATGACAACCCATACTTGTGTAAGTTCCACTCAATCACAAGACCACCGAAAACTCAACCATGATCTAATTTGTCAAGAAATCCTACCCCTGGTGAGCAACGACCCTTCTTTGAAGGTGAAAACAATCATCTCCCACATCACCACAGTTTTTAATTACACTCCGTCTTACCGTAAGGCGTGGTTAGCAAAGACTAAGGCGATTGAAAGGGTGTATGGAAACTGGGAGGAGTCATACCGAGAACTTCCCCGCTACCTCAATGCACTAAAGACATATTCTCCAGGTAGTGTTTATGTTCTGGAAACATTGCCCGCTTACGCCCAAGATGGTAGTGTTCTACATGGCAACGGAATATTCAGTCGCGTCTTTTGGGCATTTCAACCATGCATCGAAGGGTTTGCATCATGTAAACCAATTCTACAGATAGACGGGACTTGGTTGTATGGCAAGTACAAAGGCACTCTTTTGATGGCAGTTGCACAAGATGGCAACAATAACATTTTCCCCGTTGCGTTTGCCCTTGTCGAGGGGGAGACCGGTGGTGCTTGGAGCTTTTTCCTGAAAAATCTTCGTACACACGTGGCTCCTCAACCGGATCTATGTTTGATCTCGGACAGACATGCCTCTATTGAAAGTGCCTATAATAATCCGGCAAATGGTTGGCATGACCCTCCCTCTACGCATGTCTATTGCATCAGGCATATCGTCCAGAATTTCTCGAGGGAGGTCAAGGACAAAATATTGCGGAAAGCGGTGATGAATGCGGGATACGCACTGACACAGCCCACATTCAAATATTACCGCAACGAGATCCGTTTGTCTAACCCAGAAGCCGGTACGTGGATCGACAACATACCGGTCGAAAAGTGGACTAGGTCATACGACAATGGCCAAAGATGGGGGCATATGACAACAAATCTCATTGAATCAATGAATGGGGTATTCAAGGGCATACGAAACCTCCCCATCACTGCCTTGGTGAAATCCACGTATTTTAGGATGGCTGCGTTATTTGCCAAAAGAGGTGAAATGTGGTATTCGGTCTTGCAATCAGGACAATTGTGGAGTGAAAGCTGTATGAAATACATTAAGGCTGAAAGTGCAAAAGCCAACACTCACATGGTTACACGGTTTGACCGCCATAGCCACAACTTCATTGTGAAAGAGACAATTGACCACAATGAAGGCCTGGCAAGACAGGAATACAGGGTCATTTTACCTTCTCAATGGTGCGATTGTGGCAGGTTTCAAGCTTTTCGTATGCCTTGCTCTCATGTCATTGCCGCTTGTGCGCATACCCATCAAGACGCGCTTCAACTGCTATCAAACGTTTATAAATCTGAAACGTTGCTAACTGTTTACAACAACAACTTTCCTTTGGTGGCAAAACCGGACTATTGGCCTGAATACAGCGGTGATATAGTTTGGCACAATGACCAAATGCGAAGGAACAAGAAGGGTCGTCCCAAAAGCAGGCGCATAACAACAGAAATGGACGATCTTGACAGGTTGGAAAGAAAGTGTGGTTTATGCCGTCAGGTCGGACACAATCGCAAAAACTGTCCGAATCGGGCGTCTGGCTCGACCACATAAATTTTGTAATACAATAAATCTTTTCAATATTTGTGTTGTAAACATTATGGGTTTTCCGTTAATAAAACTGTTCACACAATTTAAGAAATTCAATATAGGAAATTACATTAGGGTTTTCGCGTACAACAATGATTAACGATAATCAATCTAGGAAATTAAATTAGGGTTTTCGCGTACAACAATGATTAACGATAATCAATCTAGGAAATTACAACTGTTAACACAATTTCATCTGACCCATGCATCATCAGCATTACATCACTGTCTGTTTTGACTTCCTCCAACCACACATTAGGTCTTCCTGTCGCATGCGAGGTTGTTGTTCGTTTTCGCTGGATCCTTCGAATTTTTTCCCCCTCGGCGATGTCTCCATCTAGCCACCGCATCAACTCCCGCTTCAGACGCTCCATGGAGTGAATGTGCCAGAATTTCATTTTCATCGCGGGTTTCGTGGCGGAGAATATAACGTAACCATCTCTGCTAAAAATCATAGGCGACGTCATTACGTAAATAAGGGAGTACAAAATAAAAATACAGTGCGAGAAAGTGTGAGAAATTTCAAAGAAACGGACGAATTATTTATAAAACGGCAAAAAACCCTAGTTTTGCCCTAGGCGCCAAGTGAGATGGCGCCTCCTCTCCTTTTTAAGGAGCATGCGCCATCTCACTTGGCTAAAAGCCAATGGAGGCGCCAAGTGAGATGGCGCCTAGGGCAAAACCCTAGGTGCATGCGCCAAATGACTTGGCTCCTCCTTTGTGGAGCCATCTCAAACATGGTTATTTGCGTAATTTTTTCCGAAACCCGGTCATTTGCGAAATATTTTTTTAATACTTGGTTATTAATAAAAAAAATTCTTTAAATTATATGGTATATTGTTTATTCAAATACTTGTACAAATTCGATTTGGTTGTAATAGCTTAATTAGATTTACATTATTGCAAATCCCCATTCATAATTTGTATTCCCCCCTCTCATAAAATATTGTAATAGCGTAGTAATCTTTAAATTACGCAATTTACCGCTTTTATATACCATGCTAGTAATTAGGGTTTGTATGGCGAGATCAAAACAAATCAAATAGAAAACCCTAATCCAAGACAAAATCAAGCATGAAAATAACACACTTGCACACAAGCATCCTTAGGGTTTCTCCACTTGGTTTCCTTATATAAAAATGGTCATATTACGCATGCGAAGTATCTTGGCAAAAACAAACAAATATAAGATCATAGTCTCTCGATGACGCTATTCAAAGTTGCCTTACAAAATGATCTTGGTCCCTAAAAAATGCTAAGATACTTTGCAACATTTCTAATCATGGTTATACGATGACCCACGCCCATCCCATTTACATCCAAAGATAGGGTTGCTTACCAAATCAATGGTAAGACAACAATATCAATGGAAAATAAAATGAACAAGAAAGACATTTGAGTAGGTAGATTACTTCTAGTTACTTGCTCCATTTCAAACAACTATCCTTGCTATTTTCAAAACACACACATTTCAAAACATCTTACAAACATTGAAAACATTTTCAAAAAGACAAACATATTTGTATACATTCTTATGAACGAGAATCATTACAAAGATTGCCCAAACAATGGCCTCTTTTACAAAAATACTTTCAAAACCACACAAAGCATGATTTCAAAATAAAAGCAAGTGATCTAGCAAGTAACTAAGAGCCCATGGAAAACCATGGATGAAAAGGGTGCTAACACCTTCCCTTTTCATAATCTACCCCCCGAACTCAAGAAACAATCTCAAAGGTCTTTCCTGTGCTTTTTCACCTTTCCTTTTGGATAAAAGAAAAGTCAGTGGAGACTCTTGCTAACCGCAACATTTGCGATAAAATGCAAAACCTTCAAGTCAGTTCTCCCACCGTATCACAGAACTGGCGACTCTGTTGGGGAATTTTATAAAAGTGGGGTTACCTTAAGGCTAGATCACATTTATTTGCTTACATTGTTTGACTTGTATGCTTTACATTATGGTTCTTTGTTTGGGTTTGAAATCCTCTACCCGGATTTGGGATACATTATAGGTAAATAGCAATACGTTGTGGAAACTATACGGGATATACCGACATGGTCTAAGCAATAGCTATGTTAGTGTGACATAATTGTGGGTACCGGTAGCCTTTGAGTTAATCAAAGAGAATACGGGGCCGCTGAGTGATGTTGTGAAGCACTAATGAACTTCTAAAACCCTTTACTTGACCAACTTGGCCTTTAGGATGTAGTAAGATGACTGGCTTTGGTGCAGCCCGAAGTTGGTAGATACTCGATACTACACTCATTGAGGTTTGGTTTCTTGGAATATTTCGGTCGCCATTAAAGAGGCTTGAGCTGAACCAATGACCAAGGAAACAATCCGGTGATTTTGAGCTCCTTAGAACCCGGTTACTATTATTAGTGTAGTTGTTTAGTTATTGGCTTGCATTTTTGGTAAAACCAGGTGTGTGTGTGTGTGTGTGTGTGTGTGTGTGTGTGTGAATGTCATGACTGATGTCATAACATTCTAGTTTAGTTTGTACTGATTCATTAGGTACCTTTGCAGAAAAATATTGTCATACAGGTGCTGCTGTTTATAAGTGTGTATCTGAGCATTTTGCAAAAATATCACATTTACCTAAATCAGTAGACAGGTTTTCAGATGTCATAACAAATGTTAAGACATCCTGTTCTGAACTAACAGTTATGCAGTTTGGATAATTCTGAGTTTTTTCAAGATTATGACTCGGTCTTTCCTGAACAGAAAATCTCGTGGACTTGGGGTTAACCTAGCTCAACCCTAACCTGGTTGATAAAGTCTTGTGACCTAGTCTTAAGGTCAAACGGAATTAACCCTAGCTTTTTGTGGAAACCATAACTGAAGATGCAGCTGCTATATATTCAACAGAGCTGCTGTTTTGGAACGTATCTCTTTTTGACAGAAGATTATTTATAAGCTGTATAGTTTTAACTATTGTAATCCAAGCAATTATCATTGTGATAAGTGACTTGGAATAGGTTTTAATTGTAAGGGTTGTGTATCACTCAAAGCTTTGAAGCAAGAGTGTATTTTGTGTCTCTTGACTGAAGCTTTGAAGCAAAGTCAAGTTAGGTTTATGTATCACTCAAAGCTGTGAAGCAAGAGTGTTTGTGTTGCTTGATTAAAAAGCTGTGAAGCATAATCAAGTGTATGTTTTGAAGAGTGTCTTCATCAATTCATTAGTCAAATTGTTTTATGTATCACTGCTGTGATTGAGGGGGAGTGAGTAGGAACTCAGGTTTAAGTTGTACTTAGATTGAAGTTGCATTGGGTAGGTCTTAAGTGAAGGAGATAAACTGGTTGGTTTATTCCTGAAATAATATCTCTTATAGTGGATTTCCTCCCTTGCTTGGTAGCCCCCAGAGTAGGTGTTGTTGCACACTGAACTGGGTAAAAAATTGACTGTGTTTTTTTACTGTTTTTGTATTTACTGTCTTATAGAAAGTCAGATACGGTGTCATAACATTGAACGTGACATTGAGTATCTGCAGCCAGAATTTCAATTGGTATCAGAGCAGGCACCCTGCCTGTATTACTGGGTGAGATCTAGGGATATCACTTTCTGGCACAATGGACAAAGAAGGAGTTTTTGGAAATAGACCACCCATTCTGGATGGAACTAATTATGAATACTGGAAACCTCGTATGATTGCCTTCTTAAAATCTCTGGACAAAAAGGCTTGGAGAGCTGCTGACAAAGGATGGAACCATCCCACCATAACTGAGAAAGATGGGACAATCAGTCTGAAGCCTGAGGAAGATTGGAGTAAAGAAGAAGATGAGTTAGCCCTGGGAAATTCCAAAGCTTTAAATGCCTTGTTCAATGGAATTGATAGAAACATTTTCAGACTAGTACATCAATATGAACTGGCCAAGGAAATTTGGGACACTCTCAAAACTACTCATGAGGGCACTTCCAAAGTAAAAATGTCAAGGCTTCAGATGTTGACTACCAAGTTTGAGAATCTAAAAATGATGGAAGATGAAACCATTCATGAGTTTCACATGAACATCTTGGAGATTGCCAACACCTCAGGAGCACTGGGAGAAAAGATGTCAGACGAAAAATTGGTAAGAAAGATTCTCAGATCCTTGCCTAAAAGATTTGCAATGAAGGTAACTACCATAGAGGAAGCCCAGGACATCAGCAAGTTAAAAGTGGATGAACTTATTGGGTCTCTTTAGACTTTTCAGATGGGGATCACTGATAATGGTGACAAGAAGAACAAGAGCATAGCACTTGTATCCAACACTGATGTTGAAAACAAGAAGGAAGAAGAAGAAAACATTTCAGAAGCTATAGCCATGCTTGGAAGACAGTTCAACAAACTCATCAAAAGAATAGATCCAAAGTCAAGGTCTAATATTCATAACATTCCCTCTGACATTGACAGTTACAGCAGAAGACCAAGGTCAGAAGAGAAGGGAAATCAAGGCAGAGGAATTCAATGCCATGGTTGTGAAGGATATGGGCATATTCGAGCTGAATGTCCTACCATTCTTAAGAAACAAAAGAAAGGAATGACTGTTACTTGGTCTGACTGTGATTCAGAAAGTAATTCTGAAGAAGAATCTGCCAAACTAGTTACTGCTCTAACTGGTGTTTGCACCTCTGAAAGTGACACTAGTGATGAAGAAGTGACATTTGAAGAACTGGCTGATACTTACAAGAAATTGTGTATCAGAAGTGCTGAAGTCTGTGTGCAGAATGAGAAACAATCAAAACTCATCATAAAGCTAGAGGCTGAAAAAAGGGCAAACCTTGAAACTATAAGTCATCTAGAAGGAGAAGTTCAACTGCTGAACTCACAACTGAATCAAATGACCAAATCTGTCAAGATGCTGACTAATGGAACAGACAAATTGGAAGAGATCCTTCAGGTTGGACAAAATGTGGGAAACAAATCTGGACTAGGATTTGTGGAAGCAAAGAAATCTGGTACAGATAAGAAGATCAGGCCTGATAAGCAAATGTCAAAACAGATGTCTCAACACAACTCTCAACATCAGGAACAGAGACATATGAAGAAAAGGTACCAAAGATGGAGATGTCATCATTGTGGGAGATATGGCCATATAAAGCCTTTCTGCTTCAGATTGCATGGATACCCTAATCAGAACTCAGGTGTCAAACCTAAGTCTAAAAAGGTACCACATGCTCCTAAATGGAAGAAAAAGGCTACTTCCCTGATAGCCCACACTTCCCTGAGGGTCTCTGCAAAGGAAGACTGGTACTTTGACAGTGAGTGTTCCAGACACATGAATGGAATCAAGAACCTCCTCAATAATGTTAAACCTCACACCACCAGTTTTGTGACCTTTGGAGATGGTGCTAAAGGTGAAATCAAAGGAGTTGGTAATTTGGACTTCCCTGGAGTTCCAAGTCTGAGTGAAGTACTGCTGGTAAAAGGGCTGACTGCTAATCTCATTAGTATCAGTCAATTGTGTGATCTAGGATTCAAGGTCAATTTCTCAAAATCTGAATGTCTAGTAATTAATGAAAAACAAGAAATTGTAATGAAAGGAGTCAGATCTAAAGACAACTGTTACTTGTGGGAGCCTGAGAACACTAATTTCTCCTCTGTGTGTTCCATTGCAAAAGAAGAAAAAGAGGTGAAACTGTGGCACCAAAAACTTGGCCATCTTCATCTAAGAGGTATGAAAAGGATTATCTCTATGGAGGCAGTCAGAGGGATTCCAAGACTGCAAATTGATGAAGGAAGAGTTTGTGGTGAATGTCAGGTTGGTAAACAGACTAGGATGTCACATCCAAAGTCAAGACATCTGACCACATCTAAGGTTCTAGAACTTCTTCATATGGATCTGATGGGACCAATGCAAGTGGAGAGTCTTGGTGGAAAAAGATATGCCTATGTGGTTGTGGATGATTTTTCCAGATTCACCTGGATTAACTTCATTAGGGAAAAGTCTGATGTATTTGAAGTTTTTAAAGAATTGTGCAAAAGAATTCAAAGAGAAAAGGAAGGGTGTATTGTCAAAATCAGAAGTGATCATGGCAAGGAATTTGAAAACAGCAAGTTTGATGATTTCTTTTCCTCAGAAGGAATTAGTCATGAATTTTCTTCTCCTATAACTCCTCAGCAAAATGGAGTTGTGGAAAGAAAAAACAGGACCATACAGGAATCTGCCAGAGCAATGATACATGCCAAAAGACTTCCTATGTATTTTTGGGCTGAAGCTATGAATACAGCTTGCTATGTCCATAACAGGGTCACCTTGAGAAAGGGAACCTCATCCACCATATATGAACTCTGGAAAGGAAGAAAACCAACTGTGAAGTACTTCCATGTGTTTGGCAGCAAATGCTATATTCTGGCAGATCGTGAACAAAGAAGAAAACTGGACCCTAAAAGTGATGAAGGCATATTTCTAAGATACTCCTCAAACAGCAGAGCTTATAGAGTATTCAATTCCAGGACCAAAGCCATGATGGAATCAATAAATGTTATAATTTATGATTATCATGAGGAAATAGATGTCCCTTGTAATGTTGAGACATTCTTTGAGACTTCAACCCAACAGAATGATCTACCCAACACCACCACAACAGAATCTGAATCAAAGGAAGCTAGCAAGATCCCTTCCATCAGAATTCAGAAGGATCATCCAAAAGAGCTCATCATAGGAGATCCCAACAGTGGAGTCATTACAAGATCTAGAGAAATCATCTCAAACTCTTGTTTTGTGTCCAAAATGTAACTAAGAAATGTCAAAGAAGCTTTAACTGATGAATACTGGATTGGAGCAATGCAAGATGAACTGAACCAATTCAAGCAACATGAAGTTTGGGAACTGGTTCCTAGACCTGAAGGAACTAACATCATTGGCACAAAATGGATTTTCAAGAACAAATCAGATGCTGAAGGAGTTGTCACCAGGAATAAGGCAAGACTTGTTGCTCAAGGATACACTCAGGTTGAAGGGGTTGATTTTGATGAAACCTTTGCACCTGTAGCCAGGCTGGAATCAATTAGACTCCTATTGTCAATTGCTTGTCTTCTGAAGTTCAAGTTATTTCAGATGGATGTGAAAAGTGCCTTTCTAAATGGGTACTTGAATGAGGAAGCGTATGTGGAACAGCCTTAAGGCTTTGTGGATCCAAATCACCCTGATCATGTCTACAAATTGAGAAAAGCTCTATATGGCCTGAAACAAGCTCCTAGAGCATGGTATGACAGGTTAACAAAGTTTCTCTCAGACAAAGGATACAGAAAAGGAGGCTTGGACAAAACTCTCTTTGTCAAAACTGAAGGAGGGAAGTTGATGGTTGCCCAAATATATGTTGATGACATAGTGTTTGGAGGAATGTCAGAACCTATGGTTAAACATTTTGCTGACCAGATGCAGGCTGAATTTGAAATGAGTCTCATGGGAGAACTAACTTATTTTCTTGGACTGCAAGTCTCACAGATGGAGGACTCAATCTTCTTATCTCAAAGCAAGTATGCTAAGAACATTGTAAAGAAGTTTGGTATGGAGAATTCCAATCACAAAAGGACTCCTGCTCCTACTCATTTAAAGCTTTCCAAAGATTCAAGTGGGGTCAAGGTGGATCAAAGTCTGTACAGAAGCATGATAGGAAGCTTGCTGTACTTAACAGCCAGCAGACCTGATATTGCTTTTGCAGTTGGAATTTGTGCAAGATACCAAGCTGATCCCAAAGTCAGTCATATCAATCAAGTGAAGAGAATTTTGAAGTATGTGAGTGGAACTTACAACTATGGGTTGCTATATTCACATGGCTGTGAACCAACTCTGACTGGTTATTGTGATGCTGATTGGGCTGGCAGTGCTGATGATAGAAAAAGCACCTCTGGAGGATGTTTCTTCTTGGGAAATAATCTAGTTTCCTGGTTCAGCAAGAAACAGAATTGTGTGTCTCTCTCTATTGCTGAAGCTGAATACATTGCAGCTGGTAGTAGCTGTTCTCAAATGATCTGGATGAAACAGATGCTTACTGAGTATAATGTCACACAAGATGTTATGACATTGTACTGTGACAATCTGAGTACAATCAACATTTCCAAGAATCCCATTCAGCATAGTAGGACCAAACATATTGACATAAGACATCACTTTATCAGAGACCTTGTAGAAGAGAAGACAATCAAATTGGAACATGTTGCCACTGAGCTACAGCTGGCTGACATTTTTACCAAGGCACTTGATGCAAATCAATTTGAAAACTTGAGGGGTAAGTTGGGTATTTGCCAACATGAGGAATTGTAGCAATGAATTTTGCTTAAAACAAGGGTTAAAGGAGTTATGCTTGTTCTGATTGGGTTAAACTTATATTTTCCCATTTCCTTCAATTCTTTTAAGAAGTTGAATAGACACTCCTTTTCTTCCTTCCCTTCTCGTCTCCACATCAAAACCCAGTCTCTCAATCAGAATTTTCTCTTCAGTTGCTGTTGGTCCTCTAAGACTATCAAAATGTCTCAAACACCATCATCATCCAATACGACTATTTCAACCTCGTCCTCTGATCAAGATTCTAGGGCAATCTCATCTTGTTTGGATTCTGAAGTCTTGGAGATCTCTTCTCTTGGAAAAGTGGAAACTAACCCCACCAAGGTCAAAGAGCTGAGAACAAGACATGCAGGAAGGTCCCAAGCTACTACCTCTGGTAATCCATCTCATCCTTCTTCTTCAGTTCCCTCTGAAATTGCAAATAGGGAAGGGTCAGCCTATGTTCGTCAAGCAATAGCTAAAATTGTTACAAGAATCCTGAACGAGAACCACTTAGTTCCTGGCATTTCTGTTCCTTTAAATCAAGAAAGTTCAAATGCTGAAACAAATCCAGATGTCTCTAAGGATGTTGAGACATCAGACAAAGAGAAGAATGCTGACATTGCTCATAAGAAAAGGAAGAAGCCCAAACCTTCTGAGTCTGATGACAGTGCTTAAAGGTTGGTGGAGTTGCTGGTTGGTGGAGTTGCTGTTCCCTGGTAGAGTTTGGAAGTGTGTTCAGTTTTTAGTTGTTGTTCTTATTACTTTTTCTGGATGACTGTATAACTTTTAAGAACATGTATCTTTGGCCCATTTGTGGCTAAAGAGGGGGAGATATATTTTGGTAGACTTAATTTGTCATTCTATTTTTCTGCAGTCATATTTATTCTGCTGCTATCTATCTCTGATTGCTTAGGGTCTTTAGCCAAAAATCTGCCAAAGGGGGAGTTTGTAGTTGTTTAGTTATTGGCTTGCATTTTTGGTAAAACCAGGTGTGTGTGTGAATGTCATGACTGATGTCATAACATTCTAGTTTAGTTTGTACTGATTCATTAGGTACCTTTGCAGAAAAATATTGTCATACAGGTGCTGCTGTTTATAAGTGTGTATCTGAGCATTTTGCAAAAAGATCACATTTACCTAAATCAGTAGACAGGTTTTCAGATGTCATAACAAATGTTAAGACATCCTGTTCTAAACTAACAGTTATGCAGTTTGGATAATTCTGAGTTTTTTCAGGATTATGACTCAGTCTTTCCTGAACATAAAATCTCGTGGACTTGGGGTTAACCTAGCTCAACCCTAACCTGGTTGATAAAGTCCTGTGACCTAGTCTTAAGGTCAAACGGAATTAACCCTAGCTTTTTGTGGAAACCCTAACTGAAGATGCAGCTGCTATATATTCAACAAGGCTGCTGTTTTGGAACGTATCTCTTTTTGACAGAAGATCATTTAGAAGCTGTATAGTTTTAACTATTGTAATCCAAGCAATTATCATTGTGATAAGTGACTTGGAATAGGTTTTAATTGTAAGGGTTGTGTATCACTCAAAGCTTTGAAGCAAGAGTGTATTTTGTGTCTCTTGACTGAAGCTTTGAAGCAAAGTCAAGTTAGGTTTATGTATCACTCAAAGCTGTGAAGCAAGAGTGTTTGTGTTGCTTGATTAAAAAGCTGTGAAGCATAATCAAGTGTATGTTTTGAAGAGTGTCTTCATCAATTCATTAGTCGAATTGTTTTATGTATCACTGCTGTGATTGATGGGGAGTGAGTAGGAACTCAGGTTTAAGTTGTACTTAGATTGAAGTTGCATTGGGTAGGTCTTAAGTGAAGGAGATAAACTGGTTGGTTTATTCCTGAATTAATATCTCTTATAGTGGATTTCCTCCCTGGCTTGGTAGCCCCCAGAGTAGGTGTTGTTGCACACTGAACTGGGTAAACAATTGACTGTGTTTTTTTACTGTTTTTGTATTTACTGTCTTATAGAAAGTCAGATACGGTGTCATAACATTGAACGTGACATTGAGTATCTGCAGCCAGAATTTCAATTAGGACAAGTTTAAGCCAACTAAACTTCAAGAGGGTACTTACCTATAAAACCCCATGCAAGCCTAAACTAAGAACTTGTTTGTTTTGCTTGTATATGCATACTTGTACATAACATCATGGGCATCATGAACATCACATGCGTCCACTAACCATTTCAAGGATTTTGGAGATTCATCTTTGTTCTTGTTTTGTAGGATATGGATTCGCTTCGCAGGAAAACTATCCAAGTCAACCTTGTAATAATTCCTCCACAACTTAAGGAGCTAGCTTCAAGGATCCTGAGAACTCTCCATTCACCGAGAGACATGGTCGTCTACTCAACTTGGTCACCTCCAACACAGATGAGGATATGATGAAAGTGCTCTTCCAGTTCTTTAATCCTTTGCACCATTGCTTCACATTTCCCGACTATCAGCTTGTGCCTACTTTGAAGGAATTCTCCCAACTCTTGAGGATTCCCATTCTCAATCAACTATCTTTCAACGATACGGAAAGAGACCCAAAGCTAGAAGAGATTGCTCAAGCTCTACACTTGAACTCATCTGATGTCACAACTCATTGGGAAACTAGAAGTGGTGTCAAAGGCTTCTTAGCAAAGTTCCTGTTTGAGAAAGCCCAAAGCTGTTGGAATTCCTTAGACTTGCAAGCCTTTGAGGAAATTGTGGCTCTTCTTATCTATGGGATGGTCTTATTTCCCAATCCTGACTAACTCATAGATGTGAGCACCGTCAAAATATTCATGTCACGCAATCCGGTGCCTACATTGCTAGGGGATATCCTACACTCTTTTCACACTCGCACAATGAGGAAAAGAGGTGTCCTTATGTGTTGCACTCCTCTCTTGGAAAGATGGTTTATTTCTCATCTTCCCCAATCAGTCTTAAAGAATGAGCAAGGTTCAAGGTGGTCACAAATGTTAATGACGCTCAAACATTCAGATATTCATTGGTGCTCCCGATCCAAAGAGAATGTTATCATTGTTTACCATTGTGGGGAATTCCCTAATGTCCCTCTACTTGGCATTAGGGGAGGCATCACCTACAACCCATGCTTAGCTTTAAGACAGTTTGGTTATGCTCGAAGGGATGGCCCATATGAGATGCTGATTCAAGGTTTGGTATTCGACTACGACAACGACGATCAAGGTCTTCGCCAGAGATTCATCCGAGCTTGGAGGATGCTAAACAAGCTGGATAACAAGACTTTGGGGCACAAGAATTCCAACCCTCTTAAGCCTTACCTCAAATGGGTACGAACCCGTGCACAAAGTCTTATGATGCCTTATCCTTCCATTCTTCCGTTAATTATTGAGCCTGTTAAGGAGGGAAAAGTTCCATACACTATCCTACATCCTGACATGCCCGCATCTCTTGAAGACCTACAAAGGGATTGGATACAGCTCAAAGGAGAGCGAGATACTTTCGAAGCCCAATTCTACGCAAGCGAGAAGAAGGTTTTGGAACTCACTAGGATACTTCATGAGGAGCAGACTCCAAAAGCCTACATTGCACCAAAGAGGATGCGCACTACTTTTTTATCTTAGAGTTTTGTATTATTTTGCCCAATGGGGCATTGATGTACTCAAACTTTATCTTATTAATATAACGTGTGTTTCTTTTTGTCTAAAACGAACTTGAATCTTTGAAATACTTGAAAACATTGCATATACACATATCATTCATCATGACATAAGCAGGTCTTTTGCAACGATTTTCCTCATCTCTCTACTATTTATTTCAGTAAGATGGATCTCGAACAGATAGTCAAAGATCTCCAAGCTCAGAACACGCAGTTTCAACAGTTGCTCATGACTCTAGTCAAGGGGCAAGAAGAGTTGAAGACTCTACTGGATGAGGAAAGGAAAAAGAAAACAAAGAAGGTCACCGGGGTTTTAAACATGGGGAGAAGGTTTCAAGGGAAGACTAGAAGAACCTTGAATTTTGCTACAACATCCGGTGAAGGAGAGGGGAAAGGAAAGGAAACAGCGGTTCCGTCAGAATCTGAAGAGGAGGAAGAAGAGGAAGACTACTCTAAGGAACAGTATCCTCCAGCTGATGATAAGTACAGACATCTTGAAGAGCGTTTGAGCTCCATGGAAATACAAAAGGTGTCAAGTCTAGACTTTGAAGAATTGGGACTAGTATCGGGGATTGTGATTCCTCTGAAATTCAAAGTGCCTTTGTTCGCAAAATATGACGGAGTGTCATGTCCTAAGATGCACCTCTGATCATATGTGAGAAAGATCCAGCCGCACTCCGCTGATAAAGACTTGTGGGTGCATCTTTTCCAAGATAGTCTATCTGGAACACAACTCGATTGATTTTACCAACTGGAAAGGGCCAACGTCCACAATTGGGAAGATCATGCCGCAGCTTTCTACAAGCAATATCAATATAACTCTGATTTGGCGCCTACCCGTACTCAACTTCAGAGTATGGCTATGGCTTCTAATGAGGGTTTCAAGGATTACACGCAGAAATGGAGAGATCTAGCTGGAAGAGTTCAGCCCCCTCTGTCTGAAAGGGAATTGGTGGACATGTTCTTAGGCACTCTATCGGGCCCTTTCTTCAACCATTTAATTGGGAGCTCATCTGTAGGATTTACTGAGTTAATACTGACTGGAGAGAGAGTAGAAGCTGGTGTCATACCCCAATTTTTGACCTAAGATCCCATTTTTATTTTTTGCATTTTTAAACATAAGTCAAGGTCACAAAATACGGTCGGTTTTAACCTCTCACTTTCAAGCTTTAATTATGCGAAGATTGTCAAGTGTTTTGAACATTTTTAGCTTATGTATCACTAATTTCTAATCGCATAGAAAGGTATATGTTCATGTTTTCTTTTGTTTCACGTGCATAGACAGGTTTGAATCAAGAGCATCAAGTGTCGCGCCTCAATTAAGGTTTTGAGTCTACCAAGCCAGAAGTATGGTTGATTGTGGATTCTCGAAGACTGATTCATCAAGGCACAACTGTTGCACCCTAAATTTCGCCCCCTAATATGTTTTAGTCGCACTTTCATATCATATTTTGTTATTTGGTCACAATCATTAGTAAATATCTTCATTCATCACATTTTGCATCATTAGTCGTATTTAATTTGATCAGAAAAAGTTAGTTTAAATCAAAGTTTGCATCGTCTTTCAGTTGTAAATAAATTGTATAATTCATATGAGACATATATGCTACCTAAAAATTATATTGTGCATTTACAGAAACTCTGATGGATATCAGCATAAGAATGTCAACATCAGCATCAGAAGATGAAATATTATATGCCAGCATAAGAAGATCAAAGCATGTGCTTACGCTGAAGCTTGATGAACAGATATGCGCTTAACATACTCTAAACTCTGATCAAGACCAAAACAATATCATCAGCACTTAGAAGCGTCAGAATAAGCCAAATCCAACATCACGCTGAATTGACAACGGTACTGTGCATTCAAGACACTTTATTACCAACGGCTTTATTCCAAGACAAAGATCTTCTCAATATAGAAAGAACGTAATGGGCATTGAAATGGAATAATTGACTACAACGCATCTTTTCCAAAGCTATATAAACAAGTCAGTGAGAAATGATCTGGCTAATACTTCACAACTCTTTACACGCCTAAAGCAAATCATCCTCATCCCCACTCATACAACTTGCTATATCTCTCAAATTGCGTACTCTAAAGTTATAGCATCCTAGTTTCATATAAGCTTAATTTGTGTATTATCACAGTTGTGATATAAAGTTTTTGTAGAAAACATTCAACACACATAGTATTCATTTATCTGTAAGAAAGAATTTCCTTGAGAAACCGGTATGTGGTTTAGACTCAAGAAGGCTTTAGCAGTTGTTAAAGCAGTTGTAATATTCAGTTGAATATAGTGGATTAAGACCTCGTTGGAGAGAGGTGAAATCACCTTGACGGGTGGACTGGAGTAGTTTGAGATTAAACGAACCAGGATAAAAATAACGTGTTGTCTGCATTTGATTTCAAGTTTTACAATTCAACCCCCCTTCTTGTGTTTTTCACTTCTTCATCATCTTCGGCCGGTAGGGAGAAGAATTGTGATGTTGTATCTTGAACTGCTTGCAGAGCTCAGTGATCATCTCGTTGTTGAGATTGGTACCATTGTCCGTAATGATCCTCTCTGGAACACCGTATCGACAGATCAGATTGTGCCGAATGAACCATGCCACGACGTTCTTAGTCACAGTAGCAAAGGAAGCTGCTTCAACCCACTTCGTAAAGTAATCAATTGCTACCAGGATGAAGCTATGCCCGTTAGATGTCGTAGGTCTGATCACGCCGATCATATCAATGCCCCATATTGCAAAAGGCCAAGGTGCTGTCAAGATGTTCAGAGGAACTGGAGGTATGTGCACCTTATCAGCATAGACTTGGCATTTGTGACATGTCTGAGAATGCTGATAACAGTCAGCTTCCATTATGGACCAATAATATCCTGCCTGTAGGATCTTCTTTGCCATGGTGTGTCCACTGGAATGAGTTCCGAAAGTACCTTCATGTAACTCCGCCATGATCCTTTCTGCCTCGTTCTTATCCACACATCACATTAAGGTTGAATCATGGTTACGCTTGTAAAGTATGTCATTGCTGATGAAGAACTTCGCCGCGAACCTCCTCAGAAACTTCTTGTCATTAACAGATGCACCCTCGGGGTACTCCTAAGCCTCAAGGTACCTCTTCACCTCATGAAACCAGGGTTTATCTGCTACCTCTTCAGTCTTAATGTCACAACAATGTGCAGGTTCGTCCAATCTTTCAATGATAATCCGGGGAGCTTCGTTGTCCCAATTGACTTTGAACATAAAAGACATCGTAGCTAGCGCGTCCGCCAACTGATTCTCCTCTCTAGG
This sequence comes from Vicia faba, assembly GCA_948472305.1. NCBI lineage: Eukaryota > Viridiplantae > Streptophyta > Magnoliopsida > Fabales > Fabaceae > Vicia > Vicia faba. The sequence continues at coordinate 94,444,581 of OX451739.1, read as the reverse complement.
GAAGTGTTCAAAGGTTATCTCCTCGAAATGTGGAAGCAACGTCAACATATACTCCTTGTAAGGAATAAGATTTAGGTGTTTCGTATCCCACTCGCCTTTTATCTGACTGATCACGAGAGCGGAATCTCCAAAGACACTTAGAAACTTAATCCTTAGGTTAATTGCTGCTCGAAGACCCATGATGCATGCTTCATACTCCGCCATGTTGTTGGTGCAGTTGAAACATAGTCGGGCGGTGAACGGAGTATGAGAGCCTTTAGGAGATATGATCACGGCGCCAAAGCCATTACCCAAAGCGTTTGAAGCTCCATCAAAGTACATAGACCATCGGGATCCTTCCTCAAGTCCTTCATCTGGTCCAGGTGTCTCACAATCAGTTACCAACATGATATTCTCATCCGGGAATTCAAAGTTCATAGACTGGTAATCGTCTACTGCCTGATGCGCCAAATGGTCTGCCAACACACTTCCCTTGATTGCCTTTTGGGTCGTGTATTGTTTGTCATACTCAGTCAAGATCATCTGCCATCTTGCTATTCTTCCGGATAAGGCGGGCTTTTCGAAGATATACTTGATTGGATCCATTTTTGAAATTAATAGAGTAGTGTGAGTCAACATATACTGTCTCAGCCGGAGAGCAGCCCATGCCAAAGCTCAGCAAGTTTTATCAAGCAACGAGTATCGGGTCTCACAGTCGGTAAACTTTTTTCTAAGGTAGTAAATTGCATGCTCTTTTCGGCCAGACTCGTCATGTTGACCCAGCACACACCCCATTGAGTTATCGAGTACTGTCAAGTATAAGATCAAAGGTCTCCCTTCAACTAGAGGCATCAGAATGGGTGGCTCTTAGAGATACTCTTTGATCCTTTCGAAAGCAGCCTAGCATTCATCGTTCCAACGTACCACTTGATCTTTCTTCAGTAGCTTGAAGATTGGCTCACAAGTAGCAGTTAGGTGCAAATCGGGAAATGTAGTTCAGACGTCCCAGAAAGCCTCTGACTTCTTTCTTTGTTTGGGGAGCTGGCATCTCTTGTATGGCCTTCACCTTTGCCGGATCCACCTGAATACCTTTATCGCTTATGACGAAACCCAGTAGCTTACCAGACCTCACCCCGAAGGTGCACTTGTTCGGGTTTAACCTCAGCTTGTACAACTTCAACCTTTCAAACAGCTTCTGCAGATGGTCAAGGTGTTCCTCCTCAGTTTGGGACCTTGCAATCATATCGTCGACGTATACCTCAATCTCGTAATGGATCATGTCATGAAACAAAGCCATCATGGCACGCTGATACGTTGCCCCAGAATTTTTCAGTCCAAAAGGCATGACCTTATAGCAAAAAGTACCCCACTGAGTAACAAAAGTTGTCTTCTCCATGTCTTCGGGAGCCATTTTAATCTGATTATAACCGGAGAAACCATCCATAAAGGAGAAGACTTTATGCTGAGCGGTTTTGTCAACCAGAACGTCAATATGAGGTAGAGGGAAATCATCCTTGGGACTTGCCCTGTTCAGATCCTTATAGTCAACACACATTCGAACCTTACCATCCTTCTTTGGTATAGGAACCATGTTGTCCACCCACTGTGGGTAAGAAGTAACTGCTAGAAAACCAGCGTCAAACTGTTTCATAACTTCAGCCTTGATTTTCTCAGACATCTCTGGGCGCATTCGGAGGACCTTCTGTTTCACTGGAGGACAGTCTTCCTTGGTAGGCAAGCGGTGAACCACAATATCGATATCCAACCCAGGCATATCTTTATAAGACCAGACAAAGATCTCAACGTAGTCACGCAGCATCCGAATTAATCGTTGCTTCACACTAGCTTCCAGATTGGCACCGATCTTGACCTCTTTCTTATCTTCCTCTGTACCCAGATTCAGTGATTCCACTGGCTCTTCATGTGGCTGTATAGCCCTCTCTTCCTGAAGTAACAGTCTTACAAGTTCACTAGGCACTTCACAACCATATTCACCTTCGTCTTCGGCTAAGTTGATCGGACTTTCGAAGTCATAACTGGCAGTAGCAGAGTCGTTACCTGTGAGATCCAGAGTGGATGTAGACCTGTATATGTGAGTGTGTGTAAAATAGCTGTTTTGTAATGTATAATAAAAGAAAAACAAGGAGCGCAAGATTTGAAATGCAAGAAACGTCCAATGCTTTTATTAATGATATATGAAAATGACACACATAAAGCCCTCACAAATGAAGCCATGGTGCCCCGGGTAAGACACCGGGCCATAGAGTTTAAAACATTGTCTGTTACATATTCAAAACAAAAAGTTTCATTACTGGGTGATAACAGAAACGGGCATAGAATCCTCCGTTGTCCAGTTGCTTAATCCACCATCGGTAGTAGGATAGATCCAACTGTCAATGTTAAACTCTTCATAATCGTCATCCCCAATAGCATTCACCCCTGTATCTTGTTTAGGCTTTTCTGGTGCTTCGAACTCAATCTCCTTCGCATCGATCAAGTCTTGTACCTTGTTCTTCAAAGACCAACAATTATCTGTATTATGCCCCGGGCTATCAGAGTGAAAAGCACAGCGGGCATTAGGGTTGTACTTTGGTGATGTAGTGTTTGGATTCTTCGGGGCTTCCCTTGGAATCACTAGATTGGTTTTCACTAACTGTGGCAGAATCTGAGACAAGGTCATGTTGAGTTGGGTGAATTGCCTTCGAGGTCTCTTGGCCTTTTGTTGATTGTTGTGTTGAGTAGCACCAGCAGGTCTTGAAATAACAACTGCATTAATAGCTTGGCAGCGTTCAGGTCTATTCTGGCTTTTCGAACTGTAGACAACATTGGATTCTTTCTTAAAAGGCTTCTTCTCGGTGCTTGATGAAGCTCCCTTTTGTATCTTACCAGCCTTAATACCTGCCCCAATCCTCTCACCGGTCATAATTAACTCTGTAAACCCAGACGAAGAGCTTCCAATCAGATGGTTGAAAAATGGACCAGACAGGGTCCCCAGAAACATATCCACAAGCTCCCGATCAGCCAACGGTGGTTGTACTCTCCCGGAGAGGTCTCTCCACTTCTGAGCATAATCTTTGAAACCTTCACCCGTTCCCATTGACATACCCTGGAGTTGGGTACGCGTGGGAGCGAGGTCGGCGTTGTATTGGTACTGCTTGTAGAAAGCAGCAGCCAAATCTTCCCAACTGCGGATACTGGCTTCGTCCAACTGGTAAAACCATTTAAGTTGAGCCCCTGAGAAACTGTCTTGAAATAAGTGGATCCATAGGTTCTTATCAGCGGTGTACGGTTGAATCTTCCTTACATATGACCGGAGGTGCAGCTTCGGACAAGAAACTCTGTCATACTTAGCAAAGGCTGGTGCCTTGAACTTGTGGGGAATAACCACCCCAGATGATAGACCTAGATCACCAAAGTCCAGACCAGGCACTTTCTGAACTTCCATCGCACTCAACCGATCTTCCAATTGTTTGTATCTATCCTCAGCCGGAGGATACTGGTCTTCGTCAAAGTCCGTCTCGTTGTCTGAGACCACAGGGCTAGGAGCCCTCCTTTCTTCCTGGCTATCTTTCCCTCCAGATGAGGTGGTCAAATCAACTTCATCCTGTAGCCTGTTTCCAAACCTGTGACCTGTGTTAAACAGGACTGTCCTCTTCTTGTTCTCTTTCAGAATAAGGGTCTTCAGATCTTGCTGACCCTTAGCTAGATTCATGAACAGCTCTTGGAATTGGGCATTTTGAGCCTGTAGGGCCTTGATTGCTTGCTCAGTTGATGGTTCAGCAGACATGATGAGTGCTGAAATAAACAGTGAAGAAGATAAGAGACCTGTAATGGGTACCTGTTATGAAGTGCATGGGATGAAATGCGTATGATATGATTTCAAAGACAATCGAGGGATTCAAATTCGTAAACAAGAAATGAAACACACTTTTATTAGATAAACTTTGAAATTCAAATTGTTCAACAAATTTCCCTTAAGGCGTTACAAGAAAGGAAATACTAAAAAGTAAATAGAACTGGAAAGGAAATAAACAGAGGACAATCAGTGCTCCCATGGTCGCTTCTTGTCGGTACGGACATAGTCATTGAGAATCCGCTCGTTCTCCAGCTGCCTAGTCAACTTCTGGATCTTCTGTTCTTGCTCGTTGAACTTTTCTCGGTAAGCATCCCGTTCTTCTCTCAGTTGCATCCAAGACCTTTTCAGTGCCCCAATGTCAGTGGGCATGTAAGGATGGAGGATGGTAGGAACAACCCCCTCTTCATTAGCAACTTCAACAATGATAGGCAGGACGTCTTCATATGGCATACCGATCTTTTGGGCACGGATACGAACCCATCTGAGATATGGCTCCATTGGAAGAGAAGTCTTTGGACCCAACTCATGTGGATCAGATCTGTGAACTCTATCCCAAGCCCTTATGAATTTGCGGCGTTGCTCGTCGCTATCCCCCTGAAAATCAAAGATGATACTAGGCATTAGCTGCTCATGAGGTCCTTCTCTTCTGGATCTCCCAAACTGACGTAAGGCCAAGCATGGATTATAATAAATTCCTCCATGGGTTCCTATCAATGGAACATTGGGGTACTCCCCACAACGATCAATAATAGCCACCTCGTCCATACCCTTGCTAGTCCAAATGATGTCATTATGAGAGAGAGACATAACCCTATAGGCCCAGCCCATGCCTTCTTTGTTCTTTAGCACTGACTTGGGGAGGTGCGAAATAAACCACCTCGCCAATAATGGAGCACATCACATCAAGGTTCCCCGCTTTCGGGCAGTACAGGCATAAAGCTGATGAAGAATATCACCCAAGAGAGTGGGTACAGGATTACGAGAGATGAGATTTTCACCGCATTCACATCAATAAAGGAGTCAGGATTCGGAAACAATACTAAGCCATATCTCAGAAGAGCCAGAATATCTTCGAATGCCTTGAAGTCTAGACTATCCCAGAAATAAGTAGCCTTACCAACCAAGAACTTAGTCAGAAATCCCTTTGCTCTACTTCTAGTCTCCCAATTAGCTATTACCTCATCTTTTGTCATATGAAGGGCTGAAGCAATCTCTTCTGGCCTAAGGATCTTCTCCCAACCAGTAAACGGGGTCTGCTCCCAAATAGAGATACTGAGCAGATCAGAGAACTCTTCTAAGGTGGGAACCAACTGGTAGTCCTGGAAAGTAAAGCAATGGTACAGTGGATCATAGAATTGGACCAAAACACTCATCATCTGCTCGTCCAATTTAGAGGTGACCAAACTGAGAAGATACCCATGTCTTCTGATGAAGGAAGTAGTGCAGGCATCTTTGCAATCAATTCTTTAAGCATGGTGGGAACCTGAACAAAGTTGATCCGGATGGTATTCCTACGCATGGGCATCATGACCTACAAAACAGAACAAAGATGAATCCCTCATGTCTTTGAAATAGGTTAGTCCAATACAAGATCTATGCAATGTTATGATGTCATGATAGAAATCACACCACAAGTATCCACAAACAGCAAACATGGTAAAGGCACACAAGTCACACAAAGAGCCCTTAGATTTCAGGCTGGCAAGGAGCTTAGGTACTACCCTCTTTCAGTTCAGTTGGTTTAAACCTGTCCTAAAAATAGTAACCGAGTTCTAGAGGATCTCAATATCACTGACTACCCTCAATCGGTCATAATTCCAGTTTAGCAACCTTTTCTTGCGGCCGGAATCATCGCGAGAGTTTAGTCTCAATGAGTGTAGCATATTGCTACTGTTCTATGGCCAAGTTGGTCAATTTAAAGGTTCTAAGGTTAGTTGGTGCTTAATGACCCCTTAGTAGACCCATATTCTCCTCGTTACGCCATAAGGGATATCGGTACATACTAAAATGCCACACCAACATAGCTACTGCTTCAACTGTATCGGTCTACGCCGTACATTTCCCTCACAATTTATTGCTACTTACCTAAAGGGTATCCCCCAAATCCAGGTTAGGATCTATAGTAACTCCGATAAGAGCCCACAAATATAAAGCATACAAAGCAAACAATTGAAAACACAATGATCTAATCCTAAGGTACACCCCACTTATAAAATTTCCCCAGCAGAGTCGCTAGTTCTGTGATACGGTGGGAGAGAACTGGCTGTTTTTTGGAATGCTGGATTGCGTTTTGCGTTTGTTTTTGCAAAATGTCGCGGTAAGCAAGAGTCGCCACCGTCTTTCATTTTATCCAACAAGGAAAGGAAAAAAGCACAGAAAAATTCCTTTTTCGAGATGTTTCTCGGGTCCGGGGGGTAGATTATAGAAAGGGAAGGTGTTAGCACCCTTTCTATATGTGGTTATCCACAGGCTCTTAGGTACTTGCTCAAAGTGTTTTCAAAAATTGCTTTTCTTTGTGTTTGTGGGTTTGAAAGAAGTTTTTGTTTCAAAGGTGTAAGTGCGAAAAGTTTATTTTTGTTTTGGAAAGAGCAAGTACTTAAGAACCATCTACCTACTCGAAAAAGGAATCAATCTATGCTAATGTCCTTTAGACAAGGCTATCCCACTATTGATGAGTGGGTAGCACCGTCGTTGGAGTTTTAAGGGACAATTCGATTAAGGGACGTGCGGTCACTAAAGCAATGTTAGGATGCCTTAGCGGTAACCCTAATGTCTTAGATCATTTTTCCGAGGCAACCGTTTCGAGGAAACTATGATCTTTGGACAAGAGGGCGACCTCTAAAACTTCCTATACTCAATGACCACGTTGCGAAGGCAACCAAGTGGAGTGTACCCTAAGAGTGGGCATGTGCGAGTGTGTTGTTTTCAGTTATTTTGTCTTTGTACATGTCATGGGTGATCTATGTTGATTTTAGGTTTAAACATTCATTCTTGTCATGCATCCCTATTACCAAACATCTAACAGTTTATAAGTTGCGGAAATTAAATTGCAAAAATTTAACTAACTATTACAAGGCGTCGGGTATTTACATCGCCAAAAGCAACCCTTTGAAATTTAAATACTGAAAATAAATAAAGCGAAAAAAATAGTCCTAATTATCTATTACATTCCGGGAACAGATACAATATGAATAAAATGGATCGCGTGGGGGAAACTAAATCGAATGCGAGTTCTAGGGTTTTGACCCTTTGTTATTTAAAGAAAAGATTTTTTTTTTGGTTATTTTAAATTAAAAAGAAATTAGATCTAAGTTAATTATTAAATTAATTAATTAATTAATTAAATAATAAAAATAATATTTTTTGGATTTTTGATATTTAAAGAAATAAAAATAAATTAATCAAAGTTAATAAAAACCTAATTGTCTAAGTTGATTTTAATTATTGCAAAATATATTAAAAGTTATTCCTAATTAAAACTAAATCAATTAAATTAATATTTATTAACAAAAATAAAATACTGAAAGTTAATTTTAATAAACAAAATATTTTTGGGTTTTTATTTTATTAAGAAAAAGATTTAATTGGTTAGTTAATATAAAAAATAATAACAATAAATAATTAAAAGAAATAAATAATAATAAAAAAAAGAGATAGGGTTCGGAGGTTATGGGCCTGAAAGGAGGTTTATTCAGCAATTTTGGTGGCCCGATAGGCGCTGGCCTGGTTGGCCCTGTGGGATTCCCTGTGCACCTTTGACTTGGTTCCATGGTGGACATTCCATCTGGACCACCAGATCTGGCCTGGGGCCATCTGGCAAGCCATTGAGTGAGGGAGTATGATATGTTGCACGCTTGGTATTGCACTGAATAACCTGTTGAAAAATAATAACAATGCATATGGGGACCTGGGATTCGAACCCAGGTCCTGTAAGTCATTGGACAACGCCTTTGCCACTCAACCATCACGCTTCAATTGTTAACATAGTGGATAGTAATTAATATAAGAGAAACAACATTAATATGCCTGAAATAAAATATAAAAAAAGTGCGAATTGTTTGAATCGTCCAACCAGGGGGAGACACGTCTTCATCTTCTTCCTTCAGCCCTGTACATTTACCTGCGGATTTATATTCGCAGCTAAATTCGTATGTCCATCCTAAAATTAATTCTAGGCCATGAAAACAAACCCCAAGACCATGGTTGTGCTCGTCTACCTTCCCTGGTTACGTCTATGTCCATCAATGGCATCAATTTTGCCTGTAAAAGAAATGCCCAAAAAACAAGCTACGAAACCCTAGGTTCGGTTATAGGGCTATAGTACATATAAATGCAATCAAACAATGCCAAAAGTTTAGAAATTTCATAAGCATCATGAATATGTCAACGATTTTCCAGAAAAACGCAAGAATGTGGAGTTATGATTTTGAACATAGGGCAGTATTTTGAAATACTTACAGTGCGATTGAGAGGGTGTGAGAGCTTGCTTTTGATTGCAGAAGGTTCAATGATTGTCCAGCAAGCGATTGGCGTGGAGTTTTGCCTTTGAAAATGCCTTCAAGCTCGATTTCAGTTTCACACTTTTTGGTCAATTTTCAAGTTTTGTTCTTGAGGTTCCTGCAGTCTCTAGCCCTTGATCTCATGTCCTTTCACTTGTATATGTATGCTGCAATGTATTAGGTCAACTTTTGTGGACTGAATCCTTCCAAATCAATGCCTTGAGATTGGATTTGATCCTCCATTGAAAGCTTGCCTATTTTGTCCAAAATCCAATCTTTTTGCACATGGAATGGTTGATATGAATTTGATACACTTGATGATGATGATTCAATCCTGAAATAGCCAAAAAGAGATCAAATAATCAATGTTTGGATTTTATTTTATTTAAATTGATTTAAAATGAAATAATTCATTAAAAAATCAAATTAAATAATAAAATTGATAAATAGTCACAAGGCTGAAGCTAGGACACGTGTGTAGTGTGAAAAGATCAAATCAAGTGGAAAAGAATGGGCCCATTTGACAAAATTTGAAGCTTTGGGGATAGTTGACTTTTGGCAATTTTGCAAAAATGCCCAACTTCAATAATGCATAACTTCTTCAATTTTGAACTTTTGGAAGTGTTCTTTGACTTTTTAGAAAGCTTGAGATGTCATATAACCAACCCTTTTGGTATCATCGCATTTTGATATTCCATGCTCAAGTTATAAGTTTTGGCAAAAAAAGGTGTTTTTGTTGACTTTCAAAAATGACCTATAATGTCCAAATTTATAACTTCTTGTGAGTGCATTTTCTGATCTTGGGGTGTGAACATGGATTGCAGGAAATTTCATCCTCTTAAAACTGAGATTTGGATGGGTCATTTCTCATAAAGTATGAGAAAGTTATGCTTGGTCAAAGTTGAGTTGACTTTTCCTACAAAACCCTAATTTAGCAACTTTTGAGTCTTGATGAATTTTGAGAAATCCTTGATGAATCATGATCAACCCTTGATCAAATGATGAAATATACTTCAAAATGAGAATGTTGACAAAAAATCTTGAGGTTTGACTGTATTTGGGTCACAGTTGACTTTTGCCCAAGCACAGTCGATTTTGGCACTTTTTGAGCAATTGACTGACCAAACTTCCTCTGCAAGGCTTGAAATTTGACATGGATGAACTTGAGAGCATATTAGGACATTGGGGAGCACTTGATGTGGTTTGGACTCAAGGATTTGATGCAACACAAAACCCTAATTTGAGGTTGACTGCCTTAGGAGATAGCTTGATTGTCCAACTCTTGAGCAATCTTGAACCACTTGGAGGTTTTTCTTGCCATGTTTTGAGAGATATGAGAGGGAAAATTTTGGGGTACAAAACATGGCATCAAACAAAATGGGTCGGTCTCCAAAGAGATAAGCTCCGAAGAAGAAGACTCTGACATTAGCAATATTGCCGGAACTAGTAAGATTACCCGAAGCGGTAGAATCTTTTCTCCAGAAATTGCCCCTCCAAAGGCAATTTTTGGACCCGTGGCTGCTCCAAAGGTTACTTCCGTACCAATAATCATCTTTGCAAGTGATCCTATTGACAAAGACGATACAACCCCTGATGTCATTCCTACCAACACTCCTGCTGCTGAAACTCGAGGAAAAAGTATTCAAGTGGAGCCTGTCCAGACAAAGGCTTAATCACTGACTATTCCCGAGACCTCTAAGAAAGAAATGGAAGAGATTCTAAAAGTAATAAAGAGGAGCGATTACGACGTAGTTGAACAGTTGGGGAAAACTCCCTCTAAGATCTTCATGCTGGCATTGCTGTTGTGTTCCGAGGCACATGCGAAAGCCCTAGTAAAGTTCCTAAAGACAGCCCATGTGCCTCATGAGACGTCTGCTGATCAATTTCAAGATTGCGTGGCCAGCTTGACAGCGGATAACGGCCTAGGCTTCTCAGATGCTGATCTGACGCCAAGGGGAAGAAAGCACAATGAGGCATTACATATCTCTGTGGAATATAGAGGTACAACTCTGGCCCATGTTTTGGTGGACACTGGATCATCTTTGAATGTTTTACCAAAGAAAGCTCTCGACAGACTAGACTACGAAGGACTGACGTTGAAACCAAGTAACATAGTCGTAAGGGCATTTGATGGCTCAAAGAGGATGGTACACGGGGAGGTGGATATCCCCATAAAGGTTGGGACTCAGACTTTCAATTCAACCTTTTATGTAATGGACATTCGTCCCTCTTACTCCTGCCTGCTAGGACGGCCATGGATCCATAATGTTAGGGTTGTCACCTATACACTGCACCAGATGCTGAAATATCCGGTCCAAGGAAAGATTATCATTGTCCACGGAGAGGGAGAATATATGATTAGCCACCTCAATTCCTTCAGGTATGTGGAATTGGACGGCGAGTTCATTGAAACTCCTTTTCAACATTTCGAAGAAGTCCCCCAAGAGGTAGCAGTGACCAAGACTGTGTCCCAGATTCCCAAGATTACAAGACCTCCACTTCGGATGTCATCTCTGAAGGACGCCAAAGTAGTAGTAGAGGAGGGTGGATGCACCATCTGGGGGCAACTTCCGGATATTCCGTATAAATCTGACAAGTTTGGCTTAGGGTTCACTTCAAGTGCTCAGAAGGCTATACGTCGTGCCCGCGCTGGAGGGCCACCCTTGAAGATTAGCAACCAAGAGGTCAACGCGGTAGAAGATGGTGAAGAGGATTGCAGGTTGGAGGATTGGATATTTCCAACTGTCAACGGAGGACTCCGCAATTGGGAGGCCAGAGACTTTGTCCCAATAACTTTCATCCCTCAGTAATTTATCTTTACATTTTGTTGGATCTGTAATATTGAAAAACAATTCGCACACTTAAAACCTTGTGTCTTACTCGAGGCACAATGGTCCATTTGTAAGGGTTATTATTTCATCTTCATATGACATTCAATGAATCATGGATGTTTTTTGCATACAAACTTTTATGCTCATTGTTTTTCTTTTACATTTTATTTTTTAAGGATGGCTATACCCTTACACACACCCACACTCACAAATGCAGGTACCCCTCCATTCTGGATCCCATGGGTAACGATACTGCTATGGCATTTTGTGACTCTAAGGATCTAATCTACCAAGCCGAAGACGAAGGTGAGGAAGATTATGAAGTACCAGGGGAACTGGCCAGATTACTAGAACAAGAGGAAAGAACCATTCAGCCTCATGAGGAACCTGTGGATACGATCAACCTGGGTACCGAGGAGGATATAAAAGAAGTCAAGGTGGGTGCCAATTTGGAACCTAGTGTCAAGGAGCGTCTGATTCAGCTATTGCATGATTATGTTGAGATCTTTGCCTGGTCATATGAAGACATGTCAGGACTTGATACAGACATCGTAGTACATCGTCTTCCAATAAGAGAAGATTGCCTGCCAGTAAAACAAAAAGTCCGCCGCATGAGGCTAGATATGTCAGAAAAGATCAAAGCGGAGGTCATGAAGCAATTAATGTTGGATTCTTCGATGTCACTTCCTATCCTTAATGGGTTGCCAACATTGTTCCCGTACCTAAAAAGGACGGCAAAGTACGAATGTGTGTGGACTATAGAGATTTGAATAGGGCAAGCCCTAAAGATGATTTTCCACTTCCCCACATTGATATTCTGGTTGACAATACGGCCCAACACAAAGTGTTTTCCTTCATGGACGGATTCTCAGGTTACAACCAAATCAAAATGGCACCTGAAGACATGGAGAAAACAACATTTTTCACACAGTGGGGCACATTCTGCTACAAGGTGATGCCATTCGGACTGAAGAATACTGGGGCAACCTATAAACGCGCCATGGTAGCTTTATTTCATGACATGATACATCATGAAATAGAGGTCTACGTAGATGATATGATAGCCAGATCACAAACAGAAGAAGAGCACTAGGATCACTTACAAAATTTGTTTGAGAGATTGAATAAGTAGAAGCTAAGGTTGAATCCAAACAAGTGCACATTTGGAGTACGGTCCGGTAAACTCTTAGGTTTCTTCGTCAGTAACAAGGGTATTGAAGTCGATCCTGCCAAAGTTAAAGCAATACAAGAGATGCCTGCTCCTCGTACTGAGAAGGAAGTCAGAGGATTCCTGGGACACTTGAACTATATTGCCAGATTCATTTCTCACCTAACAACTACTTGTGAGCCGATCTTCAAGCTATTGAAGAAAGATCAAGTAGTCAAATGGAATGATGAGTGCCAGGTTGCTTTTGAAAAAATTAGAGTACTTACAAGATCCTCCTGTGTTGATGCCACCAGTCGAGGGAATATCATTGATCATGTATTTTACTGTTTTAGAAAACTCAATAGGGTGTGCATTGGGGCAGCATGACGAGTCTGGCCGAAAAGAGCATGCTATTTATTACCTGAGAAAAAAGTTTACCGACTGTGAAACCAGGTATTCACTGCTCGAGAAAACTTGTTGCGCTCTGGCATGGGCTGCTCGCCAGCTAAGACAGTATATGCTGACTCATACTACCTTGTTGATATCTAAGATGGATCCGATAAAATACATCTTCGAGAAGCCTGCTCTTTCTGGGAGGATAGCTAGATGGCAAATGATCCTAACAGAATACGACATACAGTATACTACTCAGAAAGCTATAAAGGGCAGTGTATTGGTTGATCATCTTGCTCATCAAGCTGTAGAAGACTATCAGTCCATGAAGTTTGAATTCTCAGATGAAGACATCATGACATTAGACAACTGTGAAGAAATCAGGCCATATGACGGACCTGAACAAGGATCCCGATGGACCCTATTCTTTGATGGAGCATCCAATGCACTTGGTAATGGTATCGACAATGTACTCATATCTCCAGAAGGGTGTCATACTCCCTTTACTGCCAGACTTTGCTTCAATTGTACAAATAACATGGCGGAATACGAAGTGTGCATCTTTAGTCTCAGAGCTACCATAGACTTGGGAATCAAATCCTTAGACGTATTTGGAGACTCAGCTTTGGTCATCAGTCAGATCAAAGGGGAATGGGACACTAAGCACCCAAACCTTATCCCTTACAAAGAACATGTTTTGACATTGCTACCACATTTTGAGAAGACTACCTTCGAGCATTTCCCGCGAGAAGAAAATCAGCTAGCAGGCGCTCTAGCCACAATGTCATCTATGTTTAAACTTAATTGGGATAACGAGGCTCCCCAGATCACCATCGAACAAAAGGATGAACCAGCGCATTGTCACGAGATTAATACTGAAAAGGTAGTGGACCAGCCTTGGTTTCATGAGGTCAAGAGGTATCTCGAGGCTCAAGAATATCCAGAAGGAGCTTCAATCAATGATAAGAAGTTCTTGAGGAGATTCTCTGCTAAGTTCTTCCTTAGGAATGGCATCCTGTACAAACGCAATCATGACACCATTTTGCTTCGGTGCATGGATAAGGTTGAAGCTGAAAAGATCATGGCTGAATTACATGACGGTACTTTTGGCACCCACTCCAGTGGGCATACGATGGCGAAGAAAATCCTATAGGCAGGCTATTATTGGTCTACCATGGAAGCAGATTTCTATCAACACTCTCGGACTTGTCATAACTATCAAATTTATGCTGACAATGTGCATGTACCTCTGGTTCCTCTGAATGTCTTGATGGCTCCTTGGCCCTTTGCTATGTGGGGAATTGATATGATTGGAGAGGTCAAGCCTACAGCCTCCAATGGACACCGCTTCATCCTAGTGGCCATTGACTATTTTACAAAGTGGGTTGAAGCAGCCTCCTTCGCCTCCGTTACCAAGAATGTTATGGCCCGCTTCATCAAGCAAAACCTTATTTGTCGGTACGGTATCCCGAAAAGGATCATTACTGACAATGGTACAAATCTCAACAACACTATGATCACCGCCTTGTGCGAGTAATTCAAGATTCAGCATCACAATTCTTCTCCATATCGGCCCAAGATGAATGGTGTTATCGAAGCTGTGAATAAAAACATTAAGAAGATCATACAAAAGATGACAGTCACGTACAAAGACTGGCATGAGATGCTACCATTCGCTCTCCACGGGTATCGTACCACGGCTCGTACATCAACTGGGGCAACACCCTATTCTTTGGTTTATGGCATGGAGGTTGTCTTGCCTATTGAGGTACAGATCCCCTCTCTGAGAATTATGAAGGATTCAGGTTTGAATGAAGACGATTGGATCCAGACTCGACTTGATCAACTAAACTTAATTGATGAAAAGAGGCTTACTATTATTTTCCATGGTCATATGTATCAAAAGCGGATGATCAAGGCTTTCAACAAGAAAGTCAGACGCCAAGTATATCAAGTTGGGGATCTAGTGATCAAACGTATCATTTTACCACAAAGTGTCCCCAAGGGCAAATGGACTCCTACCTATAAAGGACTATTTTTAATCAAGAACATATTCTCCGGTGGGGAAATGATCTTGACCACCATGGACGGTGATGACCTGCCACACCCTGTGAACGCGGACATAGTCAAAAGATACTACGCATAAGAGACCCACTAGGTTGACACACCTAGGAAAAACAAGGGGCATCCTGGCGAACCAAAAAGGTTCGGGCAAAAATTAGGGATAAAATGAAAAAATATGTACACCCGGCAAGTTGAAAACTCGAAAGGGCGACTTGGGGAAAAAAGGGTTTCCCGGTGGACTGAAAACCCAAAAGGGCGATCCAGGCAAAAGTTAGGGAATTAAAGCGTATGACTATGTCCCGTCGGATCACTTTACGGACAACCTTTGACTTCCACTGACAAATTCAGAGTTTCTGATCAATTCAATCATCTTCAGACGAAGCAACAAATAGACGATATATTCAGAGATGTGAAGGTTATAGCAGGATGGGAACCCCATGGGATTATTACACATAGTCATCTTTCTTTGTATCAAAGTTTTCTTGTTTTACGACAGCATTCTCTTACTAGAATGTTTGTCTCCTTTGTACAAATATTTTGTTCAAAATCAATACAAAGATATCCCTTTAAAAGTGCAAAAAAAACTATTTGTCTTTTCTTTACGCTTATGTTTTGTTTGCAAAAAACGTCTAATGATTCATTGATGAACATATGCATTTGAACATGATTACTGTTTACAAATAAACAAAATGAGAGAGACAATTATTGATGGTTCGAATGGATAGGGAAATACCTCTAGACTATTACCCAAGAAATCCCCACAGTACATTATTTAAATCCCCAGTGGAACAAAATTTCAAGTTATCAATCCCCAGTAGAAATCATCAAATTTCTCAGGATTCCCCAAGCGGATCTTACAAGCAGTACACGTCATTTCCCTCACAACGAAATTTACTTCTCTCAACAAGATTTCATCAGTACTTCAACTTCAAGACATGAAAATTCACATATCCCCAGCAACATTCAGGGATTTATTTTCCTCAATCAAACAGCAATACAGTAAATCAGCTCACAGGCGCATACATTGCATCCATATATCATAAACATTGATAAAGCAAATACATTGCATCATACATTTCATGCAATATAACTTTGTGTTTCAGCTAACATTTTACCCTTTTCAGGATAAGATTAACAGCTACCATTAACAACGTGCAACCTTTCATGATACAGTACGGATACACTCCAGACACGGATGCCATTCTGATACTCATTCAGATTCAACTTTCAGATACAGTGCAGATACGCACCAGACACGAATGCCATTCTGACACTCATTCAGATATAGTTCATATACGCTCCAGGCACGGATGCCATTCTGATACTTAGTCAAAATCAACTTTCAGATACAGTTCAGATACGCTCCAAACACGGATGCCATTCTGATACTCATTCAGATTCAACTTTCAGATACGGTGCAGATACGCTCCAGACACGGATGCCATTATGATACTCATTCAGATATAGTTCAGATACACACCAGACACGGATTCCATTCTGATACTCATTCATATTCAACTTTCAGATACAGTTCAGATACGCTCCAGACACAGACTCCGTTCTGATACTCATTCTTTCAGCTTACAACTTACAATTCAACAAACATTCTTGGATGGCTTATACAAGCCCATCTCTAATAAGATTCTATCACCTCTCCAAATGGCATCTGTAAGCCCATTCCTTCTATCGTCACATCATCGAGTGCAAATTTATGGGCACTTTAGTGTCCAATCTTTCTTTCACCTTCGAGTCACGAACGACAAAACTCGCCAATCTAACTCTTCAGGTTTAAGAAGATTGAACAGGGGCAGCTGTTTTACCCCAAAATTTTCCCTCTCATCTATCAAGATTATTCTCACAAGACCTCTTTGACTCAAGACTGGATTAGGGTTTGACCAGCTCAAGACCTCTCATCATGCACTGATTACCCAAAATTAGTGTTTGAGATTGTACAAAGATTTTTGGACTATCAATGCTTCATATGACTTTCAAACATCATTATGGACACCTAAGATTACTCATGACAAGTTTCAAACCTTGAACCACATTTTTGATCAGTCAATTGGACAGTTGACCTAAAAATCAATTGTATTGGGGAAAAAGTCAACCATGGCCAATTTACAGTCAAACGTCATAATTTTTTATCCACGTTAACATTTTGGACTCATATTTATCATTTGATCAAGTTTGGACCATAATTCCTCAAGAAATTTGATCAAATCATCAAAAGGGCAAAATGGTCAAAATTAGGGTTTTGACTGAGAAAGGGCAATTTCTGATTTTTGACTTAGGAAATGACCAATTGATTTGAAGATGATTTCAAGGGTTCAATTGTATCATCTTGACATAATAACATGGTTCAAAACATTGAAATTTCATTGGATTGACAGATGAAATTTGCAGTCAACTGATCAAAAGTCAATTGTATACTGAAAAGTCAAACTTTGACTTTTTGGTCAAAATCAAGTGCCAGGGATCACAATTCATCAAAACATGTCAAAATGTGAAACTTGTTCATCAAGAAATCAAAGATTGAAGATTTTGTTTTGAAATTTGAATTTTTCTTAACTTAGAAATTTTTCTAAGTATAGAAAATTTCTTATTTTTTCTCAACTTTAAGCCATTTTTTCACCATGATACAAGATGATTCAAAGAAAGTTCCCAACATGAAAGTTGTAGATATTCATGAAATATACAACTTTGCTACACACATTTTTCACTAATGATAATTGGATCTCAAGATATAATTTTGTGAATACATGCCCATGAGCTAAAATAACTTAGTGAAATTTTGCCCTAATTTAGGCAGGTTTTTTACCTAACTTCATGGAAATTTGTCATCTAGTTCCAAGAGGAATATTGAAATGCATTTCAAATATGAGTTATAGAGAACATTTTAAGATTTCCAAAATGTCCAATAACTCCTTGAGATCATTTTTGAGTAGGGAGAATCAAAGAGATGAATTTGGAAATTTCTCACTTTGATTTCAAGCCATTTCATGAAGAACAAAATTCAAATCTGAACCTATGCTTCCTAATCCTTGATTTACAGGTCTCAAACTTGTTTCTCACTTCATAATTTAATTCTTACACAGATGATAAAGCCTTAATCCAAGCACAAGAGTCTTTGTCCAAGCTTTAATTCCATAAATGGCACAAAGTTGCCATTGCCATTTTGGAAAAGCAAAACTTTTGCAACTTTTCACTTCTTGAGCATTGAACCTGTTTTCTCTGCACACACAAGTCCTATAAACCAAAAACAATTTGCCTATAACTTGTACAAACTCCAAGCATGCCTGTACAAGCATGTAGAGAGTGGTCTTTTCACCTTCCTTAAAAAGCAAGTAAGAGTGCAAAAAGGCTATAGCTGAGAAATCTGTTGTGGAGTGGATGAAAAACCTTCTCTATACTTATACACAAACACATTACAACTTAGAATATGATTGCCCAAGGCCACAAACTCTCAAAAACTCCCTATCACCAAAAATTTATCGAAAACTTGTAGTTTGAAACCAAGCATAGCAATCCAAAAATTTACTCGTGCGTTTCAAGTTCTAATCACTCAAACACTTAACCTACCTCATATTTAAGTGTTCCAGACCATCATTCCTTCACTGTAACACCTCCTTATCCATCTGCCATTTTTGTTTTTCAAGCTTGCAGGTTGACTTGGACAGAGAGATCCAGTCACTTTTAAAGCAAGGTAAGGATTGGAACACACTCAGGGAGGTTCAGGCAAGCTAAAGGAATCTTCAAGCCTTCATAAATCTCACTCAAACTCCATTCACGATCTCAGTTGAAAGAGGTAAGAACTCTAACTTCTATCTCTTTATACAGGCATCTATTGGTCACGATTTGTGAAGATAAAATGTAGATATCCCTGTGCTAAAACCAACCATGTTCATAAATTTCATTTATATTCATTGTGTATAGAGAATTTTAGAATTCAAATTTCTGTAAAAATTAGGTTTGAAATTAGGGCCTTTTAAATTCGCTTTGATCTTTGATTGTTAGTTTACATGATTTACATGGTTGAAATCGTGGGAAAAAGTACTATCATTTTCATGTTAGAAGTTTCCATTTTCATGGAGAAATGAAAAGATACAGAGGTTCTGGACAGCTTGAGGAAGAAGATGAAGTACAGGGCAGGGAGGCTTTATATGTTATGTTTTTCTTGTTTCATTTAAACTAACGGATGTACAGCCACCCCAGTGGTAAGGCAGCGCGCTAAAATGCTTAAGGTCATAGGTTCGAGCCTTGGCGCTGCCTTTTTGCATTTTTTCACATTTTTCATCCATTTTTTTGGCTGTTTGCAGCGTGGGCTTCAACATTTGGGCTTTGTGTTTTTTTCTAACATGCTACCTCCTGATTACTCAGGGCACCTCTGGCCCAACTATTTTCATTTATTTATTTTATGTTATTTTATTTTCATTAAATATATTTTTCTTAACTTATTAAAAATCATAAAAATGTAAAAATGATAAATATTATATTTTGTTTATTTTATTTTATTTTCTCATAAAAAAATATATTTTTTTAGTTATATATTAACTATTTTTTCCTAATAAACTTGTAAGTAAAAAATAGAATTAGGTTAATTATTTATTCTTTTTCTCACACTTATAAATATTTATTTTAACATATTGAAAAGACTAAATATTTTGATAAATACTATTTATTATTTTAAGACAAAAAATACACAAAAATAATACTTAAAGAATTTTATTTTTTTTAAATTAGAAACTAGGGTTAACCACATTTTCAAGAAATATTTTCCTTTTCTTAAATTATTAGGATTAGGTCAAAACTCTTTTGCATATGAAAAACAAAGCAAAAACATTTTTATTGCATATATATATATATATATATATATATATATATATATATATATATATATATATATATATATATATATATATATATATATATATATATATATATATATATATATATATATATATATATATATATATATATATATATATATATATATATATATATATATATATATATATATATATCATTGCATACTTAAATTATATGGTATATTGTTTATTCAAATACTTGTACAAATTCGATTTGGTTGTAATAGCTTAATTAGATTTATATTATTGCAAATCCCCATTCATAATTTGTATTCCCCCCTCCCATAAAATGTTGTAATAGCGTAGTAATCTTTAAATTATGCAATTTATCGCTTTTATATACCATGCTAGTAATTAGGGTTTGTATGGCGAGATCAAAACAAATCAAATAGAAAACCCTAATCCAAGACAAAATCAAGCATGAAAATAACACACTTGCACACAAGCATCCTTAGGGTTTTCCCACTTGGTTGCCTTATATAAAAATGGCCATATTACGCATGCAAAGTATCTTGGCAAAAACAAACAAATATAAGATCATAGTCCCTCAATGACGCTATTCAAAGTTGCCTTACAAAATGATCTTGGTCCCTCAAAAATGCTAAGATACTTTGCAACATTGCTAATCATGGTTATACGATGACCCACGCCCATCCCGTTTACATCCAAAGATAGGGTTGCTTACCAAATCAATGGTAAGACAACAATATCAAAGGAAAAGAAAATAAACAAGAAAGACATTTGAGTAGGTAGATTACTTCTAGTTACTTGCTCCATTTCAAACAACTATCCTTGCTATTTTCAAAACACACACATTTCAAAACATCTTACAAACATTGAAAACATTTTCAAAAAGACAAACATCTTTGTATACATTCTTACGAACGAGAATCATTACAAAGATTTCCCAAACAATGGCCTCTTTTACAAAAATACTTTCAAAACCACACAAAGCATGATTTCAAAATAAAAAGCAAGTGATCTAGCAAGTAACTAAGAGCCCATGGAAAACCATGGATGAAAAGGGTGTTAACACCTTCCTTTTTCATAATCTACCCCCCTAACTCAAGAAACAATCTCAAAGGTCTTTCCTATTCTTTTTCACCTTTCCTTTTGGATAAAAGAAAAGTCAGTGGCGACTCTTGCTAACCGCAACATTTGCGATAAAACGCAAAACCTTCAAGTCAGTTCTCCCACCGTATCACACCAATAATGGACCAACATCCTAATAATACGGGCGGACCAACATCCAAAATAATGTTATGAATGCATGATACACAATAACATAATATATACACGGCCACAGCTAGTCATGTGCATCATCATTCATGCAATCATCATGTAAATATCCTCCACATAGAAAGAATACATATAGAACATGCTTATTACCAAATTCATTCAACTTGTCGTCATCCAATACATCATAGTAAAATATATAACATCATTACAACATCAACTTGTCATACAAACACATCTTATACTAATTCGTTGCATATTCATTCAAATTATTCTTGGCTTGGGAACTAGAGGCATACATCAAATAACTCATGCCAATCCATATAAAACAACAAAATAATAAAATTTTACAAGCAGTCTGCTCACCTGAGGCTCTCCCGGCGAAGCAGGGCCTTCGCCTGAGACTCGCCCAACGAAGCAAGAGTGATGAGTCTCGCTCAGTACCAGCCCAACAAAGCAAAGGTGCTTTGCTTATTTTCCAGGAGCGTGCACTTTCTCAAGTGTCCCCGCTCGGAGGTTCTCCCGGAGTCTCTTGGGGGAAATGGATTTACTTGGCGAAGCAAGAGGCTCGCCATGAGACGACCTCGTGATAGCAACTACTTAGTTGTGATTCCTGCATCAGTTCAGTCCCAATTTTATGCGATTTCCATACCAGTATAGTTCCAAATTCACCAAGAATTATCGTATTATCATACAACAACAACACATGATCACATCATTATGGGCATCAATTCATGGCATTTCAGCATCATATTTCCCCAATTTCATCACAATCATCATATTAATAACAATAATAATAATAATAATAATAATAATAATAATAATAATAATAAAAATAATAATAATAATAATAATAATAATAATAAGGATCACCCCCCCCCCCCCCATACCTTAGTTTCCTAGCTATGATTCTTGTTCCAAGCTCCACGGAATGAATTCCTCTTCTCTCCTCTGCGTACCCTAGCCGCTTCTCACTTTTCTCTCAATTCATGATCGTAACAATGAATCACTTTTCCTTGTTTTCCTTGTTTAACCCTTAGACCCCTATTATGTTTTTCCCATCTTACCCTCACTAATACTCATGACAATTACCACCTTACCCTTATTATCTCTATACCAAATATCCTAATTTAATTATTAATAATAATTCTAACCAATCATTACTAAATTATTTAAATATAAATAAATCTCCTAATAATC
This sequence comes from Vicia faba, assembly GCA_948472305.1. Classification (NCBI taxonomy): domain Eukaryota; kingdom Viridiplantae; phylum Streptophyta; class Magnoliopsida; order Fabales; family Fabaceae; genus Vicia; species Vicia faba. Next base: position 94,422,511 of record OX451739.1, on the reverse strand, counting down.
TATACCCTTTTTCATCTTAATTTACACTACCCCACAACACAACAAATACAACACACGATATTCAACAATGCATCACATATTCACCAATAAATCATAAATACTCGCAAATAATTAATTTATAATTAATTATAATTTTTGGGGTGTTACAAAAATAATTTCAGATTTGGGTACCCATAATTTTATGCATCCTCTAGGGTTAGTTCTTAAAATCTTCTTCTGACCTTGTAGCTTAGCTTTCTTTCATGTAGTAAGACTTGGAATTGTTCAAGACTTTATATTTAAACAATTTGTATTTTAAATACTTTTATCCTTTGGTTCTAAACCTCTCATAATCTTAAACTCTAATGTCTTAGGTTCTGGTTTTCTCAGAGCTTTATATTTTTGAATCATTGGCTTTGGTTTCTTCAAGACCTTAGGCTTTGAGGTCTCTTGTTCTGATTTCTTCAGAACTTTTGATTAAGTGGCCTTTGATTGATTTAGAATCTCAATTTGTCATCAATAGGTACAAATTAAGAGTAAAGACCTTTCTAAGTATAACTTGAAGAAGAAGGATCCTTTGGTTTAACTTCAGTTAGAAACCATGAATGGTCATATTTTTGAGAATAATTCAAACCTTCTCTTATGCTCTTACTTGTGTCATAGATCATGGATTCAAATTTAGTTATGTTAAAGCCAGAAATGATAAACTCCTGAAGAGACATTTCCTGCTCATTCACCGGTTTGTCAAACATATCTTTTACTAGAGAAATATGATCTCTTTCTAATTCTTCAATTTTATTTTGAGAAGATTTTAATTCGTCTTTAATTAGATCATATTTTTTTTCAATATTTTTATATGTCTAGCTTTTTCTTGACATCTACCCATAAGTTCTTGAACGAGGTTAATTAAATTGGAATGAGATAAGTTAGAAAATACCTCATTCTCATCTTCGAAATCTAAACCAGGTTTTGTATCAGATTATGCATTTATGGATATATGAGCCATCACAGCTAGATTGACTTCTACTTCATCTTTGTTAAAGTCTTCTTCATTGTCAATTTCATCCCATGTTGCCATGAGATCCTTGTTGACGTTGTTTCTTAAGTTATCCTTATGATAGCTTCCTTTCTTTTTTTATCCTTCTACAGCTCTTGACAGTCAGCAATGAAGTGACCAAGCTTCTTGTAGTTGAAGCAATCTTTCTGTCCATCTTTGTTGGTTCTGAAACTTGATCCTCTGAAGCCATTGCTTCTTCCAGAGAATATTTTGTCCTTCTTTTCCAAATATGTGAATCTTTTGATAAGAAATTCCATCTCATCATCATCTGATTCATCTTCTGAACCTACTCCAAAAGCAGCTTCTTCATACTCCTGGACTTTAGAAGATTTAGCATATTTATTAACAAATTTCAAAGCAAGAGACTTTGACTTCTTTTTTGGTTCATCTCCAATAAGCTACATCTCATGGCTCTAGAGATTCCTGATTAAACTTTCCAAACTTATCTTGTTTAAGTCTCTAGCTTCTTGTATGGCAGTCACTTTTGATCTGTATTTGATAAGAAGAGAATTTATTAAGATTCCTCTTAGTCTATGATGTTTTCTATATAACTTTTTCTGATTATGTGCGAGGCTCTTTCTATCAGCCACCATACCTACTCCATTTACTTAAAAGTAAATTCCATCTTGAGGAATATCCCATAACTTATCATCAAGACCTATGATGTGAGTGTGTATTTTGATTTTCCATCATTCAAAGTCAAAATAATTTCCACTTAATGTTGGTGGTTTGGACATATAGGTATTCCTTTCAGAGGCACTATAATCAAAGGGCACAACATAATGATCGTGCCAGAGGTTTCAGATTCAACTATATCCACGTAGTTTTTCTCTCAAGGTCTTTTTCGTACCACTATTAAGTGTTAAGCACAGACCATGCTCTGAAGCCAACTGAAGGTGATAAAAAAACAAGAAGGCTTTGAATTGTGTTAACTTTCTCTTTTTTTTCTATTACAAATCTCTTATCAGATTCTGATCACAAGGACAAAATTTGAGTCAGAGTCTAATGGTGATAGCAACGGAATAAGGTGATTAGAAATAAAGAAGAGAGCAAGAAAACTCACAAGAAATTATCTTGGTTCCTCCCACAAATCAGGAGTAGTCTAGTCCACTTGCATTTCCAAGGGATTTTCACTATAACAAATATGGTTACAAATTGCTCAAGCATACAAGCAAGAGAATTCCAATGCCCAAACACACAAGTAAGGAACTTCAATGCTCAAGCACACAAACAAGATACTTCAATGTTCAAACACGCAAGCAAGAGACTTTCAAATGCTCAAGCATACAAGCAAGAGACTTCTGAATATATAACAAACATTTAAGAGAATGTGATAAACTACACTTGATATAAAATTTGAGGTCTAGACAGAATACAATGCAGAAAAACTCTAAGACGTAAGAACTTCTAAGAATGTATAATTGGTAAGAAGTTCTAGTTAACTTATGCTCTTTGTTTTGACAGAGTAACTTCTTTTTCTTTTTTCAAGGTGAAATGTTGTGTATTTCTCCAAGTCTTCAACTCCTAATATAGAGAATCATGGTAGAGTCATTGGAGAAAACATATTGCACAAGTGAGTCTTTAAGAGAAGCATCAATAGATCTGTTGCAAAGATTCATTAAATGGTTAATGTCATTGAAATTTCATTTGAAACTCATTTTCTACAAAAGGACTTATCAGTTATAATTCTTCAGGCTTCTGCAACTTTCAACTAAGTCTTCACGTGACCAGAAGAAGACAAATTTACCTCAAAGTCTGATAACGACTTGTCAAACATTCCTTAGTTCTTGAGCTTTGATTGGCTTCAAGTCCTGATCCTCCATAGTTCGAGTCTTATTTTCTGATCCTTGAGACTTTGAGTCTTTAGAGGTTGACTTGATCTTCAAAAGTTGGCTTGATCATAGTCTGGAGCATTCAGGTTCTGATCATAAGCTAATTGTTCAGAGTATGATCTTTAGGATATTCCTCATTAGAGATTCTCTATAGATGTTCAATGCAGCTTTAGAACTGACTTTTAATCAGTATATTAATCTTTGTACCTACACACTTGAACACGCATTATTCTACCTATTTTTTCTTTAAATACCTTGTTATCATCAAAATCGAGGATATATGGTATAAACCAATTTTGTTCCAACATATTTCCTTCTCCTTAAACTGATATACACTGAATTGGTGGAGATCCAATCCATTCCCAACATCGTGTCTATCTTATTGAAGGTTAGGCATATCAGATCAATCAAGAAAGTGCAGTCATTTACCAAAATCGGATAACTATCGAACATCCAGTTAGTCACCTCACTATCATTGGTGGTTGTGGTGACGGTCATCGGAGATGGTAACTAAAGTACTTCTAACCCAAGTCTTATAACATATTAGTCAGAAATAAAGGAGTGTGAAGCTCCACAATCAAAGAGAACAAACAATGGTTGATCATGCATGTAACACGTACTAGCTATCAAATCACAGTTGTCTTTCACCTTCCTTGCATCCAAAGTATAAACTCTGTCGAATATACATGTTGCCTTGGTGGTCTTCACATTAGGACAATTTTGGCTAAGTGACCAGTCTACTAACAAGCATAGCATCTCATATCCCCAAGATAACAATCCCCAAGATGATACTTCTTGCACTTCTGACACTTAGGGGGATGCACTAGTCTCTTATTATGAGCTTGTTCCCTTTGGGTTTTGATCCAATTGGTGTCAAATGTTGACTATCTCTTCCACAATCTCCTGGCCCTGTCTGGATTTATCGCTCTCTTGTTCTTCAAACTAAGCTCAGCTATGTAACACTGCTCAAGTAACTCTATATATGTGTTAAAGCATTGTTGGTCTACACTACTTCTAAACCAAGTCTCATAACACATCAGTCATAAATAAGGGAGTGTGAAGCTCCACAATCAAAGAGAACAATTAATGGTTGATCATGTGATCGGTAAAATAGCGAGTGTGCCATTTTTCCTATGCAGTAATAATAAGGAAAGTTCTTTGAATGTCGATCTCAAGGACTGTGGGTAGATATTTAATTCTAATTGTTGTTCAATTAAACAAAAACTAATGTTCAGAATTGTTTTGCTAAATTATAAAAATAATTGAGAATAAAGTAAATAGAGGCAGTGAACGGTTTCGATAGATATGAATAGCATGCTAGGGAAGGTGTGTGATTTATTCATGTAACAACTCTGAATTAATATTGCAATAACATATTTTCCAGAATGAATTACTGGTTCTTAAGGGTATTTACTCCTAAGTCCTTAGTGAGAAAACCTTTAATCATTCGTCCTAAGCCTTATGCCCATAGAAACTTACCGATGAAATTAAACATTATTAAATCAAGAATAATCTGGTTTCTATAGGGTATCCCTAGTCCTAGGTGATATCTACTATAAAATATTCTCATTAAAGCATTACCAATGGCAGTCCAACCTAATTGATAATCATACATCAATCTCAATTTGTCTGAAAGAAAAAGCATTAAGAACATCAAGAGAATAAATTAATTATGAAAAATAATATTGTCATTGCAACCAAAAACTCAAAGTCATTACAGATCCGAATCAGGGACACCCTCTAGCATTGGGGGGTTTAGTTACTCATAATATTCAAGAAAAACATAGTAGTAAGTGTAGACATTACAGATTAATGATGGAAATTAAGTCTTCAATTGCTAAAGCTCGTGAAAATCTTGATCCCAAGCATAGATATGAGTTCTCCAGCCTTTAATAGTGTTCTTTGCCGTTAAAAGTCATCCAATCCTTGAGAATTCGCGCTCTTGGCTACACGTGCACTGGGCTTTTCAGCATGATTTAGGCCTCTATACACGTATCATACGCGTATGGCTATGGAAAGCGTAGATCTCATACGCACACAAAATGCATTCAGCTTGCTTGTAAGGACCCATACGCGTATCATATGTGTATGGGCATAATAGATTTTTTCCTATGTTTCACTGCTTTGCATAAGGAACGCGTACGAGCTAGCCCTGCACTAGGCCATACGTGTATGGTACACGTATGGGTAGTCTTGGTGACTTTTCTCTGTTTTCTTCATCTACTCTGGTCCGTTCCGTGGTCCTTTGACTTCGTGAACCTGTATTCAACCCACACACTACCAAAAAGTGTAAAAACAGCCAAAATACTATAAAACTCTTAAAATAGTAATTGAATAAGATTGACTCTAAGAACTACTAACTAAGAACAAAGTGTTATAGTTTTCCTGGACTTTTGATGAATAAGTAATAGAACTATAGCACAAATGGTGACTGATCATAATCTCAAACTTAGCTTGTTGCTTGTGCTCAAGCAATGCTCATGATATCAATAAACTCATGTCACCCCCAAAATAATGAAATTTCATGCTTACCACAATACCTTTGAGACCTTTCGAGACTTGATCTTGCTTTCACCTTCAGATTCCTTTGTGTTCCACCTTTTGTATTATGTCGCCCTTCCACAGAGTAGTATTGTTTCACCTGTCAACTTATATCACACTTTCACCAAGTCTCTTTGGGTTAAAGTGTTTTTCACTCAACATTTCAAAGTATGCAATACCGACTTAAGAGTTTAAGTAGACTCTCCCTTCATCTCAACATGCACAACACACACACTTTTTGAAGTCTTTTTAGGTTGTAATGGAGCTTGGGTTAAGGTGGGATATGAAAAAGGAAAACAGGGTTTTTGGTTCAGGGTGAGTGCTATCATTCTCGGATTGTGTCCCTTTCCAACTATCTTTATTTGTAAAATATTTTCACTGTAGGGCTCCATTACTCAATTTTTGGAGTACCATGTCTCTTCTTTCGGTGAGTACTTTTCTTTGTGTTATCATTCTTTTCTTTTTTTTCTTTTTTTTCTTTTTTTCTTTTTTTTCTTCGCACTCACCACCTGATTTTTTTTAATTATTTTGTTTAGCCACCCCAAACTTAAAGGTTGTTATTCCAACAGCAACCCCAAACTTAGAATCGAACACAGATCAACAATAACAACAAGCACTCTAAAAGGGTAAGGAAGAGTTTGGGCCAAGGGTTAACATGAAAAGGTGACACTCACAACCAAATGGATACAGGCTCAAAATGGGGTTAGCAAAGGATAATAATTAAAAGGGATGGATAGAAAGGCCCAGGGGTATAAAAAACAATATGCCCCGGTGTGTGTAATCATACAGTGATGTAAAGAAAAGAATGTACGCAAACTCTGAGTGATAGAGACATACCTGATGTATCTCTCATACTGAATTATATGTTTGGCTTTTTCTGATCTCACCCTGTTGGGTAAAGCTGACAATATTAATAGTACCTCAGGTGTGGTGCAGCTACTTTCTCATTTTAGGATACATAATGTTCCTATGGAAGCAGAGCTCAAGCAAGTGGCGTCCAATCGTTTTTTAGAAGTATCAACATTTTTGGGAAGACAATCCAGAAGCATCACATTTTCAGGGGCAAGCAACAGTTTGTCGCGTGAATCTTTGCATCTACTATAGCTACCATTCATCACTTATTAACAACATAAAACCATAAACTGTAACATTTGAAACAAACTTCATTAATAATTCAAAAACAACCCCAAAATGGGTGTTGATTACATAAAGATAACTGGAAAAAGAAACAAAATGACAACTACAAAGCATACGTGTGTCATATGTGTACCAATAGACGCAATTTTCAGTGTAACAAAAAAGATCACGTACAATACGCGTAAGGCCAAGTTTTTCTACTATGATACACGTATCATACGCATATGACAAGAAACATTTTTCAAAGGCCAGTCGCTCAGATCTCATATGTCATGTGTATGGGTGTCTATACACGTATCATATGCGTATGTGCTTTCTTACGCATAAGGCCTTTGTTTGGTATATGTTTGATACGCGTTCTAGTAGAAAGAGTCACTTTTGACACACTGATACGCGAATGGGCAGAACATGCATTTTCCAAATTGATTTTTATTCTTTTTTCTCATGTTCTTGGCCTTTCATCTTTCCTGACTTGACTGTAACTCAACACGGCTCAATTTGAAAGACTAAAAGAAAATTACAAATGAAAATATTGTTACCTCCCTTGGGTTTCCTCCTAAGAAGCGTTTCGTTTAATGTCGCATGGCTTAATGGTTCATCCCCTTTATTATGGGGGTCACTTCCTCTTCCACACCTTATTGCTTGTCCTTTCCGCAGCCCAAAACTCATCCAGATCAAAAGCATGAATCTCTCTATTTTTCAACACAGTCCCAACTTCCATCTCGTCACCTTGATGTTCCTTTTTCTTTTTATTCTTGCCTTCTTGAATGAACTTAGGAATTTTGATAGACGCTTGAGATGATGCCACCTGAGAGACTATGCTGGAGACTTTTTCTGGGGGTGGTTTTGAAATTTTGTTGTCTCCTACTAGTTTGACCATACCAACTGAAGCTTGATTCTTTCCACCTGCACCTTTATTTTTTTATCTCCAACACCTTCAAAGTTATATCCTCGCCAAATGATTTTAACATCAGATTATTTGTCTCGATATCAAAATTACATCAACTAGTCAGCAAAAATGGTCTACTGAGAATGATAGGAGTCTCTTCATCTTCAGGAATGTTCATGATCTGGAAATTAACTGGAGAGACAAAATTGTCGATTTCCACCAATACATCTTCAGATATCCCATGTGACTGCTTGATGGCATAATCAACAAATTTTAATTTTGTTCCACTCTCGCTTATCTTTTCAAAACCAAGATTTTTGAAAATAGACAATGGCATTAAGCTCACACTAGAACCAGAATCAATTAGAACCCTCTTGAATGTTATGTCTTTTATAGTGCACAGTATCGCAACTGACCCAAGATCCTTCTGCTTGCTGGGTATTCTCCTCTCTGACATAATTGCACACAATTTCTCATCACCAGTTACCGATCCATCTTCTGTTGATCTCTTTTTTTGTATAGTACCTCCTTCATGAATTTCTAGTACAAGGGCATTTTCTCGAGTGCTTCAAAGAATGGTATGTTGATCTCGAGCTTTTTGAACAATTTGACAAATTTGTCAAATCATTTCTCTTTTGTGTCCTTCTTTTCTACTCGAGAGGGATACGACGACTTAATCACTGGTTTAGTTTCCTTTGCACTCTGCTCTTCAGTTGGCTTCACAGGTGATACCACTTCTTCCTACTTTTTCTTATTCTCTCTCACTTCTAGATCTATGTCTATGATATTATCATCAAATTTTACCTCATCTTCTTTTTCTTCAATAGCTTTCTGACTCCTTGTTGCGACAGCATTAACATTCTCGTGATTTTTCCAATTTTCTTGTGCTTGTAGAGCTACTTGTTGTGCAATCTGTCCCATTTGAACTTTCGAATTTTTCATTGCAACTGTGGTATTCTTGTGATTTCTCCTTGTATCCTATTGGAATTGATAGGTGTGGGCAGCCATCTTTTTTAATAGCTACCTCTCATTCTGCCTTTTGTGGAGCTTGTTGCTAATTTTCTTTCTATAATAAGTTGGGATGATTCTTCCACCCCAGATTGTAGGTGTTAGAATACGAATTATTCTTCTTCAGAAACTTGATCTCTTGAATTTGTTGTGGGGTAGCAAGACAATATGCAGTATGATGAGGTCCACTATAAATCTCACAACTGACAGTCTGAGCAGTTGAACTTGGGCGACAGTTTGAGTACCTAAATTCATAGCCTTGAGTTTTTTATCAACTTCAGTAGCAATTTGATATTCTATCTTGATCCTTTGATTCATAAGTTTCAAGTCAATCACTCCCTCTGGTTTACTCACACTTCGGTCATATAATTCTAGGTGTTCATTTGCAGCAATGGCTTCAATGATCTTCTTAATACCAGTGGTTGTTGTAAATTTGGATGAGCCACCGGAAGCTGTACTAATAAGTTGTTTTGTCTTTATTTGGAGGTCATTCACAAACATATGCATTTGTTCAGTTTGATCCATATTGTGAGTGAGACAAGCTACCAGTACCCTCTTGAACCTCTTATAAGCATCACCTAGTGACTCTCCTTCTTTCTGCTCAAAATTCACAATATCATATATTTTGCAAATGTAAACAGAAGCAGGAAAGTATTCATTAAGAAAATTCTTCTCCATATGTTCCCATGTAGTAAGACTCCCAACATGTAATGAGTAAAATCACTCTTCAGCATCTTCAGAAAGCAAGAACGGAAACATTCTTAATTTCTTAGCTTCTTCAGAGTGCCCCTCGATCTTCAAAGTAGTACTCATGATGAGGAATATCTGCAAGTGTTTATTGGCATCTTTATTGATCTTTCTGGTGAAAGATTTGTTCTCAAGTTATCAGATTATTGAGGGGTGCAGTTGAAAATTTACAACAGTTGTCGGTTGATTCACAATATTCAATCGACTTGCTAGAGCATTTGCTCCTCCATAGTCCCCAAGAAGTCTCTCAGGTACTGGATCTTCATTCATTGGTCTTTCCTCTTCGAATTCAGACTCTGTATGCTCTAAAAGGTGTTCTGACTCTGACTCTGTATGAACTGAATATTCTTTGTTGGAGGCCAATCTGGCTAATCGAGCTTGTTTGTGCCCGTGAAAAGTTATTTCAATATCTGCATCAAACGGACATTCAACTGAGGGCTTCCCTCGCATACACAGGTTAGACACAAATCAGTAATGACAGAAATATATAAAAATAACAAAATAAAATTAAATCGCAGAGCAACAAAATTTTAATTGAACTCAAATTAAACTCTATAATTTGGCAGTCCCCAGCAACGGTGCAAAAATTTTGATCGGTATAATAGCAAGTGTATTATTTTGCCTCTACAGTAATAACGAGGAAAGTTCCCTGAATTTCGATCTCAAGGGTTGCATGTAGATATTGAGTTCTAATTGTTGTTCAATTAAACAAAAACTAATGTTTGGAATTGTTTTTCTAAATTATAAAAATAATTCTGAATAAAGTAAATAGAGGCGGCGAACGGTTTCGATAGATATGAATAGCATGCTAGGGAAGGTGTGTGATTTATTCCTATAAAAACTCTGAATTAACATTGCAATAACATATTTTCCACAATCAATTACTGGTTCTTGAGGGTATTTACTCCTAAGTCCTTAGTGAGCAAACCTTTAATCATTCATCTTAAGCCCTATGCCCATAGAAACTTACCGATGAAATTAAGAATTATTAAATCAAGAATAATATGATTTCAATAGGGTATCCCTAGTCCTAGGTGATATCTACTATAAAATATTCTCATGAAAGCATTACCAACGATGGTCCAACCTAATTGATAATCATACATCAATCTTAGTTTATCTGAAAGAAAAACCATTAAGAACATCAAGAGAATAAATTAATTATGAAAAATAATATTTTTATTCCAACTTGTTATACCCCAAAATTTGCCCTCTCATTTCTCAAAGGATCATCCTGGACCCTCGGGTTTGCTTCCATCAAGTTTCAAGCCTTGGATTACAATTTTCCAAGAAAGTCATTCACAAGGGAAAAATGGTCAAAAGCACACTGAAAAGTCAAACTTTGACTTTCGGGATCAAAAATCAAGTTTCAATAATTATATTTCATCAAGACATGAAATTAATTCATCAAAATCAAAAGTCATAAATTACTTTGAAAAGATCAAATTTCTAAGCATTTAGAAAATTTTCTAAGTGTTAAGAGGATATGATACTTCAAAACTTCTGGGCTAGCCCCCACACAAGCGCAATCAGAATTTGCAAAAACGGTTCAGAATATGACTCTTTAGTCAGAACATATGGAAATGGTGTTCTTCAATTAGAACATGACTCTTCAGCATATGGAAGCTACGTTCAATGCTTCGATTAGAGTCTCGCCCTTCGAATCTCACTCTGGTCTTCTGCGATCAGAACATCACCAAATCCCAAAACCTCGTATGAGCAACTTGCTACACTACTGTAGCACAGTTCGGCGTCTGACTGCCACAACACTCCAAAGTGCTGCTGATCCAGTCCACGCCTGCACTTTCTCAAACCCCTAATTGCACCAAATTAGAATACAAAAGCTGTTATTAAAAAGCAATGGAACAATATACCAAAAAGGTTTAAATCTCATTTGTTTTCCCCCCAAAACCACAGCAAATTCACCTATAAGTTGCTCCATCACACTTTCAAGGGGATGGCTTTTGGAAAGAGAGAATTATCAAAGAGAGAAAAGAAAACAGTAAAACATTCGTGAACCCTGAATTCCTAAACAAAACCAAAACCTTTGTTCTTCCCTTTGAATCAAAGAACATAGCAATTTTTATTTTGTTGTTCTTGCTGACTCCAGAACATCTAAAGACAACAGCTCAAGCCCCAAACACACGCTCCAGATTCAAGGTAAGTCTTTCTGACTTTGAATCTTTTCATTCCGAACATCATTTAAATATGTAAATATCATAGTATTGATGTTGTCCATATCATTGCACAAGTAGAAAAAATGTGAATCAGAACTTCTTGAATAAAGCTAGGCTCAGAATAAGGATTAGAACTTCTATAAATTGTTGTGCTTTTATCTTTCTGATTTGTTGTTGATAAGAACTGATTAGGCTGCAGATGTTCTGACTAATATAAGGAATGAGGTGAAGTGTAACACGGAATTTCTGGGTTTTCTTTCCCATTGTTTTAGCACAACACATAACTTCTGAGTTCTTCTCACTATTTTTTAACACACAGAACTTCTAGGCTTTCTTAATATTTTTTAACACACAGAACTTCTAGGCTTTCTTACTGTTTTAATACACACAGAATTTCTAGGATTTTTCTCACTGTTTTAACACATAGAACTTCTAGGCTTTCTTACTGTTTTAACACACACATAACTTCTAAGATTTTCTCATTGTTCTAACACTCAAAACTTCAGCACGTAGCGACCCAGGACTTCTATTTTTCCTTCTAACGTTTCTTCTAGGACCTCAGCGTGCAGCAACCCAGAACTTCTATTTTTTTCCCTCTAACATTTCTTTCAGGACCTCAGAGTGCATCAATCCAGAACTTTTGATTTTCTATGATGTTTCATTCAGAACCGCAACGCGCCTGGCATTAGAACTTCTGATCCCCTTTGTTCTTCTTTCAGCAACATGTTGATCCTTTTTCTCATCACTTTTCCTTTTTCTCTCTTATTTTTATCATTTTTAGCATTAGAACTATTTTTTTATAAAAAGACATCAAAAATATTTTCTTTTATTAAATGATTATTTTTCTTTTAATTTATTAAGACAAAAAACCATTTTCAAATCAAGTCCTTTCTTTTTTATATATTGTACAATTCAATATGGTTGTAATAGATGATTAGGATTTGAATTCTTACAAACCCCCATTTGTAATTATGTACCCCCATCCCTAAATGATGTAATAGCGTAGGACTTTACATTTCCGTAATTTATCGCTTTCAAATATAAATGCTAGTAATTAGGGTGTGTATGGAAATACATGAAATCAACAAATAGATAACCCTAATCAAGATTAAATGCATGTAAATAAAATACACCATTCACACTTGCACCCTTAGGGTAATCCCATTTTGTTGCCTATCGGAAAATAGTCATGTCCCTCGAATATGGGTGTTTTAGTAAAGACCCTCGATAAAAGATCGTAGTCCCTCGATGACCATCAATGTTGCCTTCGGTAAATGATCTAGTCCCAAAATGACATTGCTAAAACGTCTCATAGGTTACCTTCTATGACTATACAAACGTACCACGCCCGTTCCTTCACATCCAACGATGGGGTTTCTTACTAAAACAATGGTAAGATAATAACATCTAAAAGAGGAGGAAAAGAATGTTTAAGATATTTTGAGTAGGTAGGTTACTCCTAGTTGCTCGCTTGCTCACAACAAAATATTGTATACACCAACACTTCACTTTGAAACATTTTTCAAAAGACAAAACACTTTGTACGCGTTCTTATAGAGACAAGAACCATTACAAAAGACATTCTTTTTCAAAATACTTTCAAAACCCACATCACAAACACATTTTCAAACAAAAAGCAAGTGATCTAGCAAGCAACTAAGAGCCCGTAGATAACTACGGATGAAAAGGGTGCTAACACCTTCCCTTTTAATAATCTACCCCCCGAAATCAAGAAAATATCTCGAAAGGTCTTTCCTATTCTTTTTAGCCTTTCCTTATTGGATAAAAGAAAATTCGATGGCGACTCTTGTTAACCATAATAATTGCGATCAAACGCAAAACATCCCAAGTCAGTTCTCCCACCGCGTTACAGAATTGGCGACTCTGCTGGGGACTTTATTAAAATTGGGGTTATCTTAGGGCTAGATCACCTTTACTTGCTTTTCTTTGTTTGATTTTGTTTGCTTTACATTATGGTTCCTTGTTTGGGTTTATTTTGATCCTCTACCCGGATCTGGGGTACCTTTTAGGTAAGTAGCAATAGATTGTGGAAACTGTATGGCAGAGACCGATACGGTTGGAACAATGGTTACGTTAGTGTGACGCGTTTGTTGGTATCGGTATCCCTTATGTTGAATCGAGGAGAATACGGGGTCGCTGAGCAGTGTCATGAAGCACTAACTGACCTTAGAACCTTAATTGAACAGCTTGGCCATTAGGACATAGTGAGATAATCGGTTTCGGTGGAAAGCTGAAAATTGGTTGATACTCGATACTACACTCATTGAGTTTGGACTTTTGGGATATCTCAGCCTTAAGAAAATATTGATTATGCTGAGACAATGCCTAAAAGAAAGGTAGGTGATATTGTGATCCTTTAGAATCCGGTTACTATTACTAGGACAGGTTGAGCCAACTAAACTTCAAGAGGGTACTTACCTACAAACCCCATGCAAGCCTAAACCTAAGGACTTGTCTTCTTTGTGTGTACATAATAACTTGCTTACTTGTACATAACATCATAAACATCATAGCATCATAAGCATTCTCACTAAACATTTCAAGGATTTAGGCATTTATCTTTTCTTTGTTTTTTAGGCCATGAATCCCGTCTGAAGGAACACAATCCTAATCAGCTTCATGAAAGCACACCTTCAGCTCCAAGAGTTACCATCAAGGGTGCCCGAAGATTCTCCTTTTACCAGGAAATATGGTCGACTCCTAAGTTTGGCTACCTCCAATTTCCAAGAGTAGATAATGTGTGTGATCTTCCAATTATTTGATCTCATACATCATTGCTTCACCTTTCCTGACTATCAGCTGGTACCTACACTAGAAGAGTTCTCTCTACTATTAGGAGTGTATGTGCTTGATCAGATACCGTTCACCGGTCTAAAAGGGATTCTGAAACCTGAGGTCATTGCCGAAGCCCTACATCTGAAGAGAGCCAACATCATAGAAAATTGGGAGACAAGAAGCGGAGTTAAGGGTTTCCTGGCCAAGTTTCTGTTAGAGAAGGCTCGTTTATTCTGGGAAGATATGGATTTTCAAGCCTTTGAAGACGTCCTAGCCCTTCTCATCTATGGTTTGGTTCTATTCCCCAACTCGGACCAATTCATAGATGTAAATGCAATCAAAGACTTTCTCTCTCATAATCCTATACCTACCTTGTTGGGAGACATCTTACGTTGCTTCCATACCCGCACCATGAAGAAAAGAGGTACTCTCTTGTGTTGTATTCCCCTACTCACCAAGGGGTTCACTTCACACCTACATCGATCAGCATTGAAGAACGAGCAAAGATTGACATGGTCTCAAAGGATCATGTCCCTCACACACTCTGACATTTATTGGTGTTCTAGATCCTTGGAGGATACTACTATCATTGACAGTTCTGGGGAATTCCCTAATGTACCTTTGTTTGGCATTAGAGGATGTATCTCCTATAACCCTTCTCTTGCACTACGGCAATTTGGCTATGCACGAAGAGATGGTCCTCGCGATACACTTATCTAAGGTTTGGTGTTCAACTACGAGAGTGACGATCAAGGCTACCGTCAGAGATTTATACGAGCTTGGAGGATGGTAAACAAAGTGGATAGCAAGACATTGGGGCGTAAGAAGTCCATTCCTTTGGATCCTTATCTTAAGTGGGTACGAACTCGTGCTCAAAGACTCGGTATGCCATACCCTTCCACTTTGCCTATCATCATGGAGCCGTTATTTGAAGGAGATGTTCCTTATGTTATTTCTCACCCTACCATGCCTACTTCTCTTGAAGACTTACGAAGAGATTAGATCCAGCTGAAGGAAGAACGAGACACTTTCGAGGCCCAATTCTATGCGAGTGAAAAGAAAGTCTTGGAGCTTACGAGACAGCTTCATGAAGAGAAAAATCTGAACGCCTACATCACACCAAAGAGGATGCGTTCGACCTTTTTGTCTTAGGAGTTTATTTTGCTTTATTTCCTCCATTGTAAGCCCAATGGGCACGGTTGTAATCAATTTAAACTTATTAATATAATTGATGTTTGCTCCTTTCTTTGTCTATAACAAATTTAAATTTTCTAAGTCCTCGAAAACATTGCATCCACGTACCATGCATCATATCATGACAGGCTTTTCCATACAGGTCTGTCATCTGCTTACTATTTATTTCAGTAGAGATGGCTCTGGAACAGACTATCAAAGACATTCAGACTCAAAACGCTCAACTTCAGGAAATGTTTTTGAACCTGTCAAAGGGATAAGAAGGGGTGAAAGCACTCCTCGCTAGGGGCATGATCATTGGGAATCCTGAAGACAAAAAGGATGACCAGTTGGAAAGGCTACAAACTGAAATGGCAACAATGAAGATACAGATGATGGGACAACTAGTGGGCCAGATGGCTCTTATCCAAAACTTAGCTCGGGGACAAGAGGAGCTAAGGACCCTCGTCAACAAACTTCATCAAGACAGTTGCAATCGTATGAAGCAAACGGTCGAGATTGGGGATCTAGTCATTATTCAGCCTCCCAAGAGACAAGAAACCGGTTTGAGGGAGAGCAGACCTTCCCAAATTGCTGCTATATGACGAGCCCAACAACAACCTCGACAACAACAATAGGGTAATCGGAATAAATGGGTCCCATCCGATAGGTAGTTTACCAAACTCGACATGCCAATATCGCAAGTTTTGCGGCACATGCTGAAGATGAATTTGGTTACATTAAGGGATCCTCCTCAGAATCCTAATACTGCTCCTCCCCGTTACGATCATGGAGAAAGGTGTGCGTATCATTCCAACAGTCCGGGGCACAATACTGATAACTGTTAGACGTTAAAAAACAAGATCCAAGATCTGATCGATGAAGGGGCGTTGGAGTTCACACAAGACGGTCAACTGGAGCCTTTTTATCACCCCTTAAGGGCATCCATATGAAGTGGCGTTCTGGGCAAGGAAATTTTCTGTTTATTCGAATTTTCAGTTGTAATTTCTTTGTTTGCTTAAACACCTATATTTATGTCAGACTTTGGTTACTCTCATTAATGAATTAAATATGTTTGTCTTAAATTAATCCATTCATTTTCATTACATTTAAACTATTCTTTTTGCTCCCTTTACAATATTCATTTCTTGTTTCATAAGTTGCAAGCCTTTAGAGAGAGGATGACAAAAACAATGATATAGTCTCATACAGTGTGCTTTTGGACAAACCTTGCTGACGATGTACAGGCGTTTCTTTCAATTCCTAAACACAGGAGTTATAAGGAGGATAATCCCTAGTCAAACCCTATGAGTTAAAGAAGTAGGAGTTTTCCTTTTTACACAAACTGAAACCTTTAATCAAAACCTGGGGCAGGGTAGTCTCTCAGTTAATTCAAATGCGCGTTCAGTCACAAACTTTCACTTTGCATACAACAAATGACATCAAAAACATTCCTCTAGAATCAAAAGATGGTGATGGTTCCCTACTAAATAGGCAGTCATTATCTCTCAAAAGAAAAAAACCCACTAAGTCAAAACCTACGAAGGAGACTTAAGAAAACTAGGGCATCCCGCTGACCGTAATCTCAAAAACAAGAACAGTCAGGAAAAATCAAGGATAATAAATCAAGAGGTCACTACAAATCCTCAACAACATGGAAAATATGGGAAAAAAATGTCTGCCTTCCAACAAACTGAACTTGTTTGAACCATCACCAAAATGTCATTCCAGACTCGATTGGAATCCAAACGCATAATTAATTGAGTTTAGGACTGAAGGACATCATAGAGAACGGGAGGATACAAATACACTTTGAGCCTTATCCTTTGTTTCCTAAATATTGAACCAAACTGTGAACCAGACCACGATACAACCTTTCAAAGTCCTAATTGAAGCATGGATTAGTCCGAAAGCATACTGTTACAAAAGGTATCCTGACTCCTGTAAGGCTTACTCTAAATCCTGATTTGAATTCACATACTTGCAAAATTATTTTATCTGCTAAAATGCACTTTCAAAACTTCAAGACAAACATAAACTTTGCGTTATTTTGAATATAGTTGTTTGCATATGGCTAATTGTTTGATAGCAGAGAAATTCACACGAAGAATGTCCAGTGAACGAAAGCTCTCTCAGTGAACAAAATCACTTCAAATGGGATGACACTTCCAATGACAGATCTCTTATAAACAAGGGGGCATGACATGTCACTATCCAACTCGCCTGGGGGAAGTCAAGTCAATATCCCAAGAAATTCTAAATAACCAGGGGAAATCTCCATCTGAATCACTCAAGGGGTAATGTTACATTGATCATGGGTTTGAACAAAATCCGCTATGAAGATCTTGGGTACCACCAATTTGTTCGTTTGTTCCAATAGTACCAAATGGTGTCAGTATCAGGTCTTCCACAACAGTCTTGGAAAAGATCCCTAGGAAGTTTAAAGCTATCAGAAATGTGATCAAAATCTCAAACATCGAGGTGCACCAGATTAACTCTAGGGGAAAACAGGCTCCCACATACAAAGGGTTACGTACGGTCAGGAAAACATTTTCTAACATTACTACAAACATTTGCTACTAGGGGCAGAGACAAATTCCCCACAAAGTACTTTTCACAGGGTGATCCCCAACCAAAATTTCCATCTCTGAAAACTTCTCCCCAACTGAGTTGACTTTAAGAACCCTCGAGGAGTACTGCCAAAAGAAAACACCTCTCCAGCGAATTGACGACAGGATTTATTTCCCCAACAAACGGCAAGATTCCCCAACTTGAAGTTGCCTCCCAGACCATCACAAATCAAGGGGATCACAACTCCTCTTCCCTAGTGGACTTTCCTATAATTTCCATTAAACTGCTGCAAAACCTGGAAGACAACCAGATAACAGTTAACTCCTTTATCCCCAACAAGTTGTTAGCTTCATTTCTCTTCCATCAAGAGGTAACTATCCAGTAGAGAAACAGACAACTAAGACTCCTAAACTTTTTCCCCAAAACGGAAATCAACACTCTCCACAAAGTTTTCTTCTCAAAGCAAAATCAACATCCCCCAGTGGATTTCTCCTCAAACAACAAAAACAGGAATCCCATTTGGAAACATTATAAGCAAAGCTTGAAGATGGGCATACTCTTCATCAACGGCCGTCCGGGATTCAGCTTCCCAAAACTCCCCAGCACTTGTCAAGGATTTATTTTCCAAGATAAAATTACATTCTAACAATATTTCATGCATCATATTTACATACATGATGAGTGCATACAGCATAATCTCATTTATTTTAAGAACATCATTACGCCATGCACTTCATACATCATGACATTGCATGCAGCTAACTCTTTACCTTTGCAGGAAAGATCAAATCAACAGATGGCTATCATCAACGATTTTCAAAAGGGTCAGAGATTAATACCTGAAACCAGACAGGACAACTATCTCAAACGACCAACCTTCTTAAGTTCCAGATTAATACATGTAACTAGCCAGGAAAACTATCTGTGGATGATTGATTATAGATTAACACCTGTAACAAGCCAGGAAAACTATCTACATGAAGAGATTGAAGATTAACACCTGTAACAGGCCAGGAAAACTATCTTTCTTTCTCAGGTCAGAGATTAATACCTGAAACCAGATAGGACAACTATCTCAAACGACCAACCTTCTTAAGTTCTAGATTAATACCTTTAACTAGCCAGGAAAACTATCTGTGGATGATTGATTGTAGATTAACACCTGTAACAAGCCATGAAAACTGACTGCATGAAGAGATTGAAGATTAACACATGTAATAGGCCAGGAAAACTATCTTTCTTTCTCAGGTCAGAGATTAATACCTGAAACCAGCCAGGGTAACTATCTATTGGACCAGCTGAAGCAACCCTACCTAGGTTCCCTCTCATTTCCAGATGCAGTTTTACACGAACTCATCATGAAGCAATCCTACACGGGATCCTTCTCATTCAGCTTTTCGATACAATTCAAATACGCTCCAGATATGGATGCCATTCTGATACTCATTCAGATTCAGCTTTCCAATACAGTTCAGATATGCTTCGGATATGGATGCCATTCTGATACTCATTCAGATTCAACTTTCAGATACAGTTCAGATACGCTCTGGATTCTGATGTCATTCTGATACTCATTCAGATTCAGCTTTCAGATATAGTTCAGATACTCTCTAGATACGAATGTCATTCTGATACTCATTCAGATTCAGCTTTCAGATACATTTCAGATACGCTCCAGATACGGATGCCATTCTGATGCTCATTCAGCACATTTCTCAAATACAGTCCAGATACAATCCAGATACGGATGTCATTCTGACGCTCATTCAGCAGATCTTTCAGATACGAGTCAGATACAATCCATTTATAGATATTTTTCTGATACTCATCCCACTACATCTACTATTTCAATATAAATCGACTAGAGATTTATTCTAATTCTTCAAATTTTTGGCACCAATCACCTTTGGATGACATCTATAAGCCCATCTCCGACAACTCTCCATCATTTTTCCAAATGGCATCTTGTAATCCCATTCCTTACACCTCAACCATCAAGTGCAAATTTCTGAGCACTCTAGTGTCCAATCATCTTCCACCTTCAAGTCACGAATGGCAGATACGTCAATCTAACTCTTCAGGTTTAAGAAGATTGAACATGGGCAGCTGTTATACCCTAAAATTTTCCCTCTCATTTCTCAAAGGATCATCCTGGACCCTCAGGTTTGCTTCCATCAAGTTTCAAGCCTTGGATTACAATTTTCCAAGAAAGTCATTCACAAGGGCAAAATGGTCAAAAGCACACTAAAAAGTCAAACTTTGACTTTCAGGATCAAAAAACAAGTTTCAACAATTATATTTCATCAAGACATGAAATTAATTCATCAAAAGCAAAATTCAGAAATTACTTTGAAAAGATCAAATTTCTAAACATTTAGAAAATTTTCTAAGTGTTAAGAGGATATGATACTTCAGAACTTCTAGGCCAGCCCCTACGTAAGCGCAATCAGAATTTGCAAAGAAGGTTCAGAATATGACTCTTCAGTCAGAACATATGGAAATTGTGTTCTTCAATCAGAACATGACTCTTTAGCATATGGAATCTACGTTCAATGCTTCGATCAGAGTCTCACCCTTCGAATCTCACTCTGGTCTTCTGCGATCAGAACATCACCAAATCCCAAAACCCCGTATGAGCAACCGGCTGCACTGCTGTAGCACAGTCCTGCACCGAGCTTCTACAACACTCCAAAGTGTTGCGGATCCAGTCCACACCTGCACTTTCTCAAACCCCATAATTGCCCCAAATTAGAACACAAAAGCTGTGATTAAAAAGCAATGGAACAGTATGCCAAAAAGGTTTAAATCTCATTTGTTTTCCCCCCAAAACCACAGCAAACTCACCTATAAATAAGTTGCTTCATCACACTTTCAAGGTGCTGGCTTTTGGAAAGAGAGAATTATCAAAGAGAGAAAAGAAAACAGTAAAACATTCGTGAACCTTGAATTCCTAAAGAAAACCAAAACCTTTGTTCTTCCCTTTGAATCAAAGAACATAGAAATTTTTGTTTCGTTGTTCTTGCTGACTCCAAAACATCTGAAGGCAGCAGCTCAATCCCCAAACACACGCTCCAGATTCAAGGTAAATCTTTCTGACTTTGAACCTTTTCATTCAGAACATCATTTAAATATGTAAATATCATAGTATTGATGTTGTCCATATCATTACATAAGTAGAAAATTTGTGAATCGGAACTTCTTGAATAAAGCTAGGCTCAGAATCAGGATTAGAACTTCTATAAACCGTTGTGCTTTTATCTTTCTGATTTGTTGTAGATAAGAATTGATTAGTCTGCAGATGTTCTGACTAATATAATGAATGAGGTGAAGTGTAACACAGAATTTTTGGGTTTTCTTTCCCAATGTTTTAGCATAACACGGAACTTCTAAGTTCTTCTCACTGTTTTTTAACACACAACTTCTAGGCTTTCTTACTGTTTTTTAACACACAGAACTTCTAGGCTTTCTTACTGTTTTAATACACACATAATTTCTAGGATTTTCTCACTATTTTAACACACAGAACTTCTAGGCTTTCTTACTGTTTTAACACACACGGAACTTATAAGATTTTCTCACTGTTCTAACACTCAGAACTTCAGCATGTAGCGACCCAGAACTTATGTTTTTCCTTCTAACGTTTCTTCCAGGACCTCAGCATGCAGCAACCCAGAACTTATATTTTTTCCCTCTAACGTTTCTTTCAGGACCTCAGAGTGCATCAATCCAGAACTTCTGATTCCCTCTGACGTTTCATTCTGAACCGCAGCGCGCCTGGCATCAGAACTTCTGATCCCCTTTGTTCTACTTTCAGCAATATGTTGATCCTGTTTCTCATCACTTTTCCTTTTTCTCTCTTATTTTTAGCATTTTTAGCATTAGAACTTTTTTTTTTATAAAAAGACATCAAAAATATTTTCTTTTATTAAATGAATATTTTTCTTTTAATTTATTAAGACAAAAATCCATTTTCAAAACAAGTCCTTTCTTTTTTATATATTATACAATTCAATATGGTTGTAATAGATAATTAGGATTTGAATTATTGTAAACCCCCATTTGTAATTATGTACCCCCATCCTTAAATGATGTAATAGCATAGGACTTTACACATCCGCAATTTATCGCTTTCAAATATAAATGCTAGTAATTAGGGTGTATCTGGCAAGACATGAAATCAACAAATAGATAACCATAATCAAGACTAAATGCATGTAAATCAAATACACCATTCACACTTGCACCCTTAGGGTAATCCCATTTTGTTGCCTATCGGAAAATAGTCATGTCCCTCGAATATGGGCGTTTTAGCAAAGACCCTCGATAAAAGATCGTAGTCCCTCGATGACCCTCAATGTTGCCTTCGGTAAATGATCTAGTCCCTAAACGACATTGCTAAAGCATCCCATAGGTTGCCTTCTATGACTATACAAACGTCCCACGCCCGTCTCTTCACATCTAACGATGGGGTTTCTTACCAAAACAATGGTAAGATAACAACATATAAAAGAGGAGGAAAAGAATGTTTAAGACCTTTTGAGTAGGTAGGTTACTCCTAGTTGCTTGCTTGCTTACAACAAAATATTTTATACACCAACACTTCACTTTGAAACATTTTTCAAAAGACAAAACACTTTGTACGTGTTCTTATAGACACAAGAACCATTACAAAGACATCTTTTTCAAAATATTTTCAAAACCCACATCGCAAACACATTTTCAAATAAAAATCCAGTGATCTAGCAAGCAACTAAGAGCCTGTAGATAACTACGGATGAAAAGGGTGCTAACACCTTCCCTTTTCATAATCTACCCCCCAAACTCAAGAAAATATCTCGAAAGGTCTTTCCTGTTCTTTTCAGCCTTTCCTTATTGGATAAAAGAAAAGTCGGTGGCGACTCTTGCTAACAGCAACAATTACGATCAAACGTAAAACATCCCAAGTCAGTTCTCCCACCGTGTTACACAACTAAAAACTCAAAGTCATTATAGATCCAAATTAGGGACACCCCTTAGCATTGAGGGGTTTAGCTACTCATAATATTCAAGAAAACATAGTAGTAAGTGTAGACATTACAGATTAATGATGGGATTTAAGTCTTCAATTGCTAAAGTTCATGAAAATATTGATTCCACGCATAGATATGAGTTCTCCAGCCTTCAACAGTATTCTTTGCCGTCAAAAATCGTCCAACCCTAGAGAATTTGTGCTCCTGGCTTAAATACATGTGCACTGATTTTCAACACAATTTGAGCCTCCATACTTATATCATATGCGTATGGTTATGGACAGCATAGATCTCATACGTGCACAAAATGAATTCAGCTTGCCTATAAGGACCCATAAGTGTATCATATGCGTATGGGAAGAATGGATTTTTACCTATGTTCCACTACTTTGCGCAAGAAACGCGTACGAGCTAGCCATGCACCAGGTCATACGCGTATGGGCAGCCTTGGTGGTTTTTCTCTATTTTCTTCATTTGCTCAGCTGCTCTGGTCTGTTCCATGGTCCTTTGACTTAGTGAACCTGTATTCAACCCACACAATACCAAAAAGCGTAAAAATAGCCATAATAATATAAAACTCTTAAAACAGTAATTGAATAAAAATTGACTCCAAAAACTACTAACTAAGAACAAAGTGTTACAAAGTTCCTGGATTTTTGACGAATAAGCAATAGAACTATAGAACAAATGGTGACTCATCATCATGCATGTAACACGTACTAGCTATCAAATCAGTGTTCTCTTTCACCTTCCTTGCATCCAAAGTATAAAATTTGTCAGATGTACATGCTGCTTTGGTGGTCTTCACATTAGGACAATTTTTGGCTAAGTGACCAGTCTACTAACAAGCATTGCATCTCATATCCCCAAGAAGACAATCCCCAAGATGATATTTCTTGTACTTCTAACACTCGGGGGGTTGCACTAGTCTCATATTATGAGCTTGTTTCCCTTTGGGTTGTGATCCCATTGGCTTCAAATTGTGACTAGATCTTTCGTAATCTAATGGCCTTGCCTGGCTAGCTACCTCTCTTGTTGTATATTCTTCAAACTATGATCAGTTATATAACACTGCTCAAGTAACTCTGAAGAAGTGAAAAACACAAGAAGGGGGGGTTGAATTGTAAAACTGAAAATCAATGCAATGAACAAGATATTTTTATCCTGGTTCGTTTGATCTCAAACTACTCTAGTCCACCCGTCAAGGTGATTTCGCCTCTCTCCAACGAGGTCTTAATCCACTATATTCAACTGAATATTACAAACTGCTTTAACAACTGCTAAAGCCTTCTTGATGCAAACCACAACCCGGTTTGTCAAGGAAACACTTTCTTACAAAGAAGATAAATCTAAGTGTGTGAATGTTTTCAACAAAACTGTATCACAACTGTGATATATACACTACTTAAGCTTATGAAACTAGATTGCTAAACAATGATTGAGTAAGGATATATGTAGCGTTTAGCAAACTGAGAGAAGGAAGATTATGATTAGCTTTTAGGCATGTAAAATGTTGGAGAGCATTAGCCAATTCAATCTTCATAGTCTTGTTTATATAGCACTGAGATTGTTGAACGTTGGAGCAATATTCTTGATTCAATGCTAATAACAAACTTTCCTTATCAAGCATATCTTGTCTGGAATGAGGCCGTTGGTAATAATACGCTTTCAATGCACAGTACCGTTGCTTACTTAATGCATGTTCTGGCTTGGCTCATTCTGACTCTGCTTAACTGCTGATGAACTGTTGTTTTATTTATCAGAGTGTTAAGCGCAGTTCTGTTCATCAAGCTTCAGCATACACGTGAGTTGATCTTCTGATTCTGGTATTCTGATATAGCAACTTCTGATGCTGATGTCAAGAACCAATATTCTGATGCTGATTAAGTGTGCTCTTGCTGATACCTATCAGAGTTTCTGCAAGGCAGAACGTAATATTTTTAGGTAGCAAATAGTTCATACATGAATCATATAAATAATATATCTTTTCATTTTGTTATCATCAAAACTTAAACATAGGGTAGTAGATTCAAACTTTGTTCTAACAATCTCCCCCTTTTTGATGATGACAAAAACTAGATATTTTTTAATTGAAAATAACGTGAAAAGGTATCAGAGGTAACTGAATGATAAGATGTGTCAGAGTAAGAGGTTATCAAAGATAAGGGATAAGAGTTGAGAGATACTCCCCCTGAGTTTATTGCTTCCCTTTTTAATTCCAAGAGTTCTTCAGGATCAGATTTTTTATTGCCTTTCTTTGAACATCAGATTCTCAGAGTTTTGACTATCAGAGGCATTAGATCAGCATATCAGAGCAGAGCTTCAGATCTGCGTATCAGAGCTTTTCTTGTCAGAGCTTTGCTTTGGGTCAGAGTATCAGAGCTTTAGTCTTCAGAGTATCATGGAGCTTTCTTGTACCTGTAGACTTAAGCAAAACAGAAAACATATTCAAGTATATCAGAGTTAGAATGTTCGAGAATTTCTGTCTTAGTAATCCGTTATTGTTTAAAATATCATTCTTGTTCTCCCCCTTTTTGTCAGCAATTAAAAAGTGTAAGTGATGTGCTAAAACATTTAAGACAGAAAAACTTGTCATATTAAAAGGTTCAGAATCAAACAAAACAGTACAACAGATAATCAAAGAAAACATGAAAATGACATGAATGGAAAACTAAGGTTGGGGAGGAAGGCGTGTGAACAGGTTCTCCAGCATGGCTTTGATCTGATCAGCAGTCTCATTCTGCTTGTGTACCATGCTGACAACTGTGTCTATCTTGCTATCCTGCACATCCATCCTTTCTTTCATCTTCTGGTCATTTTCATCCATCCTTTGCTGCAGACGCATGTCATTCAGCTTCAGCTCTTCCAGAGTCTGCCTGTCCAAGGCAGCTTGAGAAACATCAGAAGCAGGGAGCTTCTGAGAGCTTTCTGCAACATCTTCTGCTTGACTTGCTTCAGCTTGAATAGTCTTGTCTTCTTCTGGTTGCACCTTTGAAGCTAGCTGTTTCTCAGACCATGGCTCATTATCCAGAGGGAGCACGTCTTCCTGTGGCAGCTGACTTTCAACTTCCTTCAGCAGCTTGCTGAAGTTCTGTTGTGCCTGCTCATAGTTGATATCCTGCAACTTGAGGGCTTCAGCACGTACCCAAATTTTGAATTGTGACCAGAGCTGGTCAGAGGCAGCTGGGTCAATCATTCCAGGACAGACTTGCTTCAGAGAAGCAATCCACTGCTGCAAACCTGTTTCAAAATTCATAATACCAGAGCCAACATCTGGTTGTTTTGGTTTTGGAATGGTTATTTTATGTTTCAGATCAGCAAGACGGTCAAGGATTGTTAAGTCTATGAAGGTCCTGCTGGGGTTTTCGGTGGTTTGCTTGGGAGCTGTTTGTTTTGGAGATGGAGTGGGAGAATCAGAAATAATGATTGGACTGTTTGGTGTTTTGGGAATATTTGGTGGTGTAGATTCTAGTGAGGATGGCAGCTGGGCCATTGTGACTGTTGTTCCATATGGCAGCTGGATTGCCAGAGGTGATGGTTGAGGTGAATGAGGTTCAGAAGGTGGAGGAGTTGGAGTTTCAGAGTGATGAAACTCAGGTTGAGGTGATGGTGGATGAATTTTTGGTTGAGGAGAGGGAGACGGAATTGCTGGTTGTGGAGAAGTTGTTGGAATTTCTGGTTGTTCAGGGATAAGAGGTTCTTCTGGAATGGATGAGAGAGGTTGTTGTTGTTCTGGTTGTGGAGAAGGGACAATTTGTGGTTCAGAGTTTGGATTGATGGAGGAGTGATCAGAAGTGTGTTGATCAATGTCAGACAGCACTTTGTCAATTGCTGATGTTGTTGATATTGTTGGTTTGGGATGTTTGGTTCGGGGTCTTCTGAGTTGAAGTGCCTCAAAAGGGTCATCTTCTGGTTCAGTTTCATCTATTGTTGGGATGGGGATTGAGATTCTATGAGAGGTTGGAGGTGGAATTGATGTTGGAATAGTAGAAGAATTTAAAACAGAAGCAGCAGATAAATTACCTCTTTTCTTGGGTGTCTGCTGGGATGATCCTTCTGAAGGTGCCTTCCTTTTCTTCGTCTTCTTCAGAGTCACTTCTGGTTGAGGTTGGTGCAGATCTTTGATCTTCATATTGGGATCTGTACCATCAGCTTTGCACGCGTCCAGATATCTGAGAACTACCACTGGCTTGGATTCTATCTCAGAAAATAAAGGAAAGTCACTCAGTGGGACTCTTCTGTTGGTGATATAGGAGTAGCGCTGGGTTCCTTTTTGATATTCTTTATCAACTTCATTTTCTTCAAGTTCTTCGCGTTCAGAGGCTTCCCAACCGTTGGTTCAATGGTGCTTAACTCTTGAGCTTCTATCAGATGCTCTATCAGCCTATTCTCAGTCAGAATATCTGATATCAACCTTCCAAAGGGTATCCAATCCCTCTTTGTTCTTTCTTCTTCCCTGGTTTCCTTCACGCTTGTTCTGAGGTGGTTAAACAGAAGATGAGCCAAGTTGATTTTTACCTTCTGATTGATAAAGTAGATCAGAAATTGCTGATCTACATTTATGTAATCAGGGGAACTGGTTGGCTTCCTATGGTTAAAACACCCCAGAATTATCTTCGCCCAAACTCTGTGATGATCCTTCAGATCTTTGATCTTGCTGCTGGGCACCCCATGGGTGAAAATCCTTTCTGCTATGACGCCCACGTCAGCACATCTCTCAGCCATATCAATACAGCGGACGCCACCGCCACTGTAACCAATTAACCTTGCTATGTGATCCTCAGTGATCACAATCTTCTTCCCCATAATGTAGGAGGTGACTTGATGTGTTGAAGCCGTCGCATGAATCCAGAACTCCTTGACTAACATAGGGAATGTTGGTCCAACCAACCTGTCAAAATACCTTTCCCATTTCTGTGCCCTAACTTCTTCTGTTAAATCAAAACCGTTTTCCTTCAGGCTTCCAAAATCAATGATCAATTCAGATAACACTTCAAGATTCTTCACAGGAGTGAGAAGTGTTCTGAATGGAACTTGATATTGTTCAGATGATGCTTTCTTCTGAGAACCTGCAGAAGCACTGCTGGAGGTTGCCATGTTCACACTTAGGGATTTTGAGAAAAACTGGAAAAAAAAGTTTGAGAGAGATGATCACAGAAAAATGCAGAGAATGCTTGAGAAATAGTGAGAAACTGTAAAAGATTAAAGTGAGAGGTTAACGTGTTTAAATAGGGTTCAGAATATTTTGAAAGAGTAAACGTTTTTAAGAAAGAGAAATAAAATCATGATTACGTTTTTAAAAACATGATTACTTTCATTTAATGCTTGCTGATTTTGGGGGATTTGAGAAAGATACTTAAAAACGGTTACCAGACATGTGTCTCAATGCACCCAATCAGCGTTTTGCCTTCTCAGAAGCGTGCACGCGTTCTGCTTCAGAGATTTGTTGATGATTGGATGACACTTGTTTGATGTAGTGATCAGCACGTCTGTCTTTGAGCTTAGACTCTCAGATCTTTAGACTTGTATCTGATACAATCTGCATGTTCTATCTTTCTGAAAAGAGATTGATCAGAAGTTCACAGTAAAACAAATACATTCTGAAGATAAATATATGGAATTAAAACATTTTCACTCTGGGCAGATTTTCATGCTGAGATGTTTCAGAATGAAATTGAACCTATCTTCAGAAAGGGGTTTAGTGAAGATATCAGCCCATTGATGGTCTGTATCTATAAATTTTAAATTCAAAATTCCTTTCTGAATATAGTCCCTAATGAAGTGATGTTTTATTTCTATATGCTTAG
Organism: Vicia faba; assembly: GCA_948472305.1. Taxonomy (NCBI): domain Eukaryota; kingdom Viridiplantae; phylum Streptophyta; class Magnoliopsida; order Fabales; family Fabaceae; genus Vicia; species Vicia faba. The sequence continues at coordinate 94,393,788 of OX451739.1, read as the reverse complement.
CTCTAGAATGTAAAATAGGATTCTTACTTAAGCAAATAGCAGAAGTATTATCAAAGAGTATAGGAATGTTACTCTCAAAAATCTGGAAGTCTTCAAGCTGACTTTTCATCCAGAGCATTTGTGTGCTACATCCTGCTGCTGCTATGTACTCAGCTTCTGCTGTTGATAGCGCAATTGTTGATTGCCTTTTGCTGGACCAAGAGATCAGATTTTCTCCCAGAAACTGGCAGCTTCCAGAAGTACTTTTACGCTCCACTCTGTCTCCAGCAAAGTCAGTATCGCAGTAGCCTACTAAACTGTAATCACTAGATTTTCTATAAAACAAACCCAGATTAGTAGTACCTTTAAGATACTTGAAAATTCGCTTAACAGCTGTTAAGTGAGATTCTCTAGGATCTGATTGGAATCTAGCACAAATACAAACGCTGAATAATATATCAGATCTTGAAGCAGTCAGATAAAGGAGAGAACCAATCATACCTCTGTAGACTTTCTGTTCTACATTTTTGCTTACCTCTTCTCTTTCCAGAATGCACGTGGGATGCATTGGAATCTTTGATGGCTTACATTCTGAGAGGTCAAATTTCTTCAGAAGATCTCTGATGTATTTGCTCTGATGAATGTAAGTTCCCTCTGGAGTTTGATTGATCTGAATTCCTAGAAAGAATTTCAGTTCCCCCATGAGGCTCATCTCAAATTCTGCCTGCATACACGTAGCAAATTTTCTTCCAAGAGAAGGATTAGTAGAACCAAAAATAATATCATCAACGTAAATTTGACAGACTAAGATGTCATTCTTAACTGATTTACAGAATAAGGTAGTGTCCACCTTCCCTCTGGTGAATTCATTTTCTAACAGAAAGTTACTTAGCCTTTCATACCAAGCTCTGGGAGCTTGTTTCAGACCATATAGTGACTTTTTTTAGTTTGAAAACATGTTCTGGATGTTTTGTATTTTCAAAACCAGGGGGTTGGTGTACATAAACCTCTTCTTCTATATAACCATTTAAGAATGCACTTTTGACATCCATCTGATACAGAGTGATGCCTCTATTAACAGCAAATGAAATTAAAAGTCTGATAGATTCTAACCTGGCGACTGGGGCAAAGGTTTCTGTATAGTCTATCCCCTCTTGCTGACTATAACCTTGTGCAACCAGTCGTGCCTTGTTTCTGATGACTTCACCTTGTTCATTTATCTTGTTTCTGAAGACCCATCTTGTTCCAATGACGTTGAATCCTTTTGGTCTGAGAACAAGATCCCATACGTCATTTCTGGTGAATTGATTCAGCTCTTCTTGCATTGCCAGAATCCAGTCATTATCCAGAAGTGCTTCATCAATAGAAGAAGGTTCAATCAGAGATACAAGTCCCATGAGGGTTTCTTCAGAGTTTCTGAAGCTTGCTCTTGTTCTGATTGGATCTTCCTTTCTTCCTAAGATAGTCTCTTCTGGGTGATCCAAGTTGCTTCTAGGTAATCTCTTTTGAGGTTGATCAGCAGCTGTTGTAGGATTTCTAGCAGTGCTCCTTTCAGACGTTGAAGGAGTGTCTGTGTTGAGAGCTTCTGATGACTTGTCTTCAGAACCTGTAAATTCAATTTCCATACCTGCAAAAACTTCATTCTGCTTTGACTTTTCAGAGTCAAGCTTATCATCAAAACGAACACTGATTGATTCTTCCACAATCTGTGTTTCTGTATTGTATACTCTGTACCCTCTTGAGCGTTCAGAGTATCCTAACATAATACACTTCTGTGCTTTAGAGTCAAACTTGTTCAAATAATTCTTTGTATTTAACATAAAACAGGTACATCCAAATGGATGAAAATATGAAATGTTGGGCTTTCTGTTCTTCCACAATTCATATGGAGTCTTTTCCAGAATAGGTCTTATTGAGATTCTATTCTGAATGTAGCACGTTGTGTTTATTGCCTCTGCCCAGAAGTTCTTAGCAACATTTGTCTCATTGATCATGGTTCTGGCCATTTCTTGCAATGTTCTATTCTTTCGTTCTACAACTCCATTTTGTTGGGGAGTTCTAGGACAAGAGAAATCATGCAGAATGCCTCTGTCATTAAAGAATGACTCAAAATCTTTGTTTTCAAATTCTCCACCATGATCACTTCTAACTTTAACGATTCTAAGATCCTTTTCATTCTGAACTTGGTTACAGAAGGTAACAAACACAGAGTGTGAGTCGTCCTTGTGTCTTAAGAACTTTACCCATGTCCATCTGCTATAGTCATCTACGATTACTAACCCATACTTCTTGCCACTGACTGAAGCAGTTTTAACTGGTCCAAATAAGTCAATGTGAAGAAGTTCTAATGGCTTAGAGGTAGAAACAACATTTTTAAATTTAAAATAAGGTTTTGCAAACTTGCCTTTCTGACATGCTTCACACAGAGCATCTGAATTGAACTTCAAATTAGGAAGTCCTCTGACCAGATTGAGTTTGTTAATCTGAGATATTCTTCTCATACTAACATGCCCCAATCTTCTGTGCCAGATCCACTGCTCGTTGTTAACAGACAGAAGGCACTTTACATTTTGACTTTTTAGTTCAGAAAGTTTGATTTTGTAAATGTTGTTTTTCCTCTTACCATTAAACAGGATAGTCCCATCTTTCTGACTAACATCTTTACATGATTTTTGATTAAAGATTATATCATAACCGTTATCACTTAATTGACTTATGGATAACAGATTATGCATTAATCCATCTACTAGCAGAACATTATTAATAGAGGGAATATTTCCATTACCTACAGTTCCAGAGCCAATTATCTTTCCCCTCTGATTGCCTCCAAAGCCAACGTGGCCTCCAGGCTTAAGTTCCAAGCTTTGGAATATATGCCTTCTTCCCGTCATGTGTCGCGAGCAGCCAGAGTCCAGGTACCATGACTGGTGTTTCTGACTTGCTGCTAAAGATATCTGCAACATGTATTATTTTATCCTTAGGTACCCATATTTTCTTGGGTCCTGATTTGTTAGTTTTACCAAAACTCTGGTTGAATTTTGGTTTCACAGAGTACTTACTGCTAGTGTATTTAATATCATGTGTGTGACCATACACAAAATGTGAATTCAGAGGAGTGTGTATAATGGTTAAGTCCATGACATTCTTTGGTGTAGGAACCTTACCTTGGTATCCTATTCCTTTCCTGCCATTTCTGCTAACTCCATAGATCATTGAAGCCATTTTGCTTCTATCTATGCTTTTAGCAAGGAACTTCTGGAAACTGTGATCATACTCCCTGATGATCTCATCAGCGTTGCTGGGAGTTTCAGAAATTGGGTCCTTCTGAGAGTTTTGTAAAGTATTTTCTAATTTTGAAATCTTATTTCTCAGCTCAGAATTCTCCAATTTGAGACTCTCAATCTTATTAGAGTCAGATTCAAGATTCCTTTTCAGGTCTCTGAATTTAACTCTAATTTGCTGATACCTTTCCAGAATTTCATTAAGGCTTTCAGCTAGTTCAGCCTTGGTAAAATTAACAGCAAAGTTAGGAAATACCTCTTCAGTATCTGATTTAGAAGCTTCGCTATCTTCTGAGATGTTAGCCATGAGAGCTATGTTTGCCCTCTCATCATCTGATTCTGAGTCAGCTTCAGACGAGTCAGAGTCATCCCATGTAGCCATGAGACTTTTCTTCTTTTCTCTCCCAAACTTCTTTTTGGGCTTTTCCCTTTGAAGCTTTGGACAGTCACTCTTGTAGTGTCCTTGCTCATTGCACTCATAGCAGATGATGTCCTTGGTGTTTGGCTTTTTGCTACTTGAGGAGCCTTCAGATCTTCTATATCCAGAGGAAGAATTTGTCCTTCTGTATCTGGAAGAGGACTCGTTCTGATCAGATCTTCTGGGATTCCTGAACTTCCTTTGCCTCTGCTTCCACAGTTGATTTACTCTTCTGGAGAGGAGGGAGAGTTCGTCTTCTTCTGATGAGGATCCATCAGATGTTTCTTCAACTGCCTGCAAAACTTTAGACTCAGATTTTTTGTTAGATTTTAATGCTAAAGGCTTACCTTGCTTCTGAGGCTCGTCAGCTTCTAGCTCTATCTCATGACTTCTGAGGGAGCTGATAAGTTCCTCCAGAGTGATTTTGTTGAGATCTTTTGCTAGCTTCAGAGCTGTAACCATTGGTCTCCACTGCTTGGGTAAACTTCTGATGATTTTCTTGACATGGTCAACAGTAGAGTATCCTTTGTCCAGAACCTTGAGACCAGCTACCAGAATCTGGAATCTTGAGAACATTGTTTCAATGGATTCAGATTCTTCCATTTTGAACGCCTCATACTTCTGAATGAGCGCCAGAGCTTTAGTTTCTTTGACTTGAACGTTGCCCTCATGCGTCATTCTAAGTGAGTCAAAAATGTTCTTTGATGTGTCTCTGTTGGAGATCTTTTCATATTTAGTATATGAGATGGCGCTGAGGAGGATGGTTCTGGCCTTGTGGTGATTCTTGAAGTCACGCTTTTGTTGGTCAGACATTGTTTTTCTATCAATCTTCTGACCGCTTGCATTCACAGGGTGCGTGTATCCATCTGTCACCATATCCCACTGATCAGCATCATGTGCCAGAAAGAAGCTTTCAATTCTGTCTTTCCAGTAATCAAAGTTTTCTCCATCAAAGACTGGAGGTTTGCCGCTGAATCTGTCTCTGTCCTCATGGTTGTCATTGCTGGTGTGAGAATAAGTTCCTGCCATTGTGTTTTTCTGACGCTGGATCTTGTACTGACACGGTTAAGTGTTTTAGCTCAGAACCAGGAGCTCTGATGCCAATTGAAGAAGTGAAAAACACAAGAAGGGGGGGTTGAATTGTAAAACTGAAAATCAATGCAATGAACAAGATATTTTTATCCTGGTTCGTTTGATCTCAAACTACTCCAATCCACCCGTCAAGGTGATTTCGCCTCTCTCCAACGAGGTCTTAATCCACTATATTCAACTGAATATTACAAACTGCTTTAACAACTGCTAAAGCCTTCTTGATGCAAACCACAACCCGGTTTGTCAAGGAAACACTTTCTTACAAAGAAGATAAATCTAAGTGTGTGAATGTTCTCAACAAAACTGTATCACAACTGTGATGTATACACTACTTAAGCTTATGAAACTAGATTGCTAAACAATGATTGAGTAAGGAGATATGTAGCATTTAGCAAACTGAGAGAAGGAAGATTATGATTAGCTTTTAGGCGTGTAAAATGTTGGAGAGCATTAGCCAATTCAATCTTCATAGTCTTGTTTATATAGCACTGAGATTGTTGAACGTTGGAGCAATATTCTTGATTCAATGCTAATAACAAACTTTCCTTATCAAGAAGATCTTGTCTGGAATGAGGCCGTTGGTAATAATACACTTTCAATGCACAGTACCGTTGCTTACTTAATGCATGTTCTGGCTTGGCTCATTCTGACTCTGCTTAACTGCTGATGAACTGTTGTTTTATTTATCAGAGTGTTAAGCGCAGTTCTGTTCATCAAGCTTCAGCATACACGTGAGTTGATCTTCTGATTCTGGTATTCTGATATAGCAACTTCTGATGCTGATGTCAAGAACCAATATTCTGATGCTGATTAAGTGTGCTCTTGCTGATACCTATCAGAGTTTCTGCAAGGCAGAACGTAATATTTTTAGGTAGCAAATAGTTCATACATGAATCATATAAATAATATATCTTTTCATTTTGTTATCATCAAAACTTAAACATAGGGTAGTAGATTCAAACTTTGTTCTAACAAACTCTACATAGGTGTTATAGCATTGTTGGGCTATACTATGCTAACTTTTTCCTCGAAGTCCAATCTTGAACTGGTTGATCTTTAAATGTTTATCCGAAGCATAAATGGCTTGATTTGAATAGGATTCCATGTCCTCAAACTTCACTGCAAATTCAGCTAAGGTCATGAAACCTTGGAGAAGTAGCTAAAACTCTAGATCCTTCAAATCATTTATGATATCTAGAATATACTTGTCCAACACAGTTGCCTTGAAGTGTTTCCAATCCTTGGAAATCCCCAAGTTAGTCCTCCTAGTATAAGCAATTGTCAACCACTAGGTTGTCGATCCCTGCAACATCTGAGTAGCACAAATCACTTTGTCTTCCTCAATACATCGTATTACTTCAAAGATCTTTTCAATAAATGTGAGCCAATTATGAGCCTTGAGAGCATTTAGGTATCCATGGTATTTTAGAGGGTTCATTCAATAAAACTCACAAAAATCCCTACTTTTTGAATTCTATTGGGGAGGTGGTTGGGCCCCCTGCATTTGTTGCATCATCACATCATAAATTCCAGTTGTTGTTGCATTTATAGTTGATGTTGTTGCTTCTACATCAGATGTGCCCGATGGTAATCGTTGATTCTCACTTTAGGATTCTCATTCACATTCTGGACATGAGTCGCTCTCAACCTTCCACTTATTCGCAGTTGCTCAGTCATGAAATTGCCTATCATAAACATAGATATCAAGTTGATTTGGTCTAACACACAAATAAGCACGAGAAAAGATTTAACTATTGATATTTCTCGGTTGGGTTGAGGATCGAACAGCTCAGGTACCAACTGTAACAACCCAATTAAATGAGCGTCTAGAATCACATGATTAAGCTATTAATTTAGGTACATAAACAAAAATCAATAATAGAAGAGTTACATAAGTACACATGTCACACATACACTACATAATATGCCAAAATAGTGCAAGATGTAAATCAGAGTTATCATAAAAGTACAACGAAAATGATGAAAATGACGAAAATAACAAAAGTAAATCCTCTAAGAATTATGTCACGCCATTTTCCTTTTACATTTTGTTGTAGACTACTCACCTGTAAAAATTGAGATGACAATATGGGTGAGAATAAACTATATCAGTAGAGTTCTCCTATCTTATGATTCCTCTCGATCATTGAATGTACCTACAAGTTTCTTATCCTAAGGATCCTCACCTTAGCCATTTTAATTTCATGCAATGCATAACTCAAAAGAATGTGGAATCACAATGTTAATCACTCAAATCCAGGTCATCAGTATCATAAATATACTGCCCTCAAGGAATGGTCTTCCTAGTTTACCTTCCTACATGCTTTTGGGACTTCTACCAACAAAGTATGATCTTATGAATTTACCTTCCTTCTTACTTTTGGGATGCACTCAGATATCAGGTTAACAATTAGTATTAGATAATATGATAATATCCAACCATACCGTATCACCTCATTTCTGATTCATACTAGGCATTATATATCAGTCGCTAACATGCAATCATAGTGTATCGCCTCATTTGTAAATTCGTACTAGGCAATATATATCGATTGATATTATTCATTCATAATATATCACCTATCTCAGTTAGTATTTCATGCTACATATCAATTGAGAAATTCAACCATAGCATACCAACCATATGAAGGATAAAATGCTCCAAGAATCAGATTTCTCACCCAAAATGAGGCTATAAAATCTAGGGTAACAGTTTGGCCGTCATAGGCCATGACATTCATCACCCTGGTGATGCCCAACAAAGGGTCACCCATCAGCTAAGAGGGTCGTCTGTCAGTGAATGATGATGGCCGTCAACGTGGCCACTGTTGGTGCACAAAGAAAAGACGAAAGGAAAAAGGAATATATTAAATGACGGATACAAAAATATGAAATAATAATTTACAATGAATTACATTGAGCTACCTCACTAGGATATTTATAAACAAAATAAAATCCTAAATATCCTCTAACAAAGATATAAAAAGATATAATAATATCTTCTAAAAAGATATTCCTAAAATATAGATTAAATCTAAAATATATTCCTAAAATATAGATTAAATCTAACACCATCCCTTAATTTATATTTTGTCCAAAACTGAAAACACCAATTCCATCCCTCAAGCGAAGAAATTGATCAGTCTTGATAGCCTTTGTTAGAAAATCTGCCAGCTGCTTCTGGGTGCTACAGTGCACAACTTCTGATATTCCGCTCTAAACTTGATTCCTCAGAAAATGATATTTGATCTCAATATGCTTGCTTCTCCCATACAGCATTGGGTTCTTGGCAAGATTGATTTCAGACTTGTTATCAATCATCAGCTTCAGAGGTTTGGCTACTTCAATCTTCAGATCTTGCAACAAGTTCAAAATCCACACAGCTCGACATGCAGTCAGAGCGCCTGCAATATATTCAGCTTCACAAGTTGACAGTGCAACAACAGGTTGCTTCTTGGAACACCAAGAAATAGGACCTCCCAGAAATTTGAATAAGTACCCAGAAGTACTTCTTCTGTCAACTCTATCTCCGCACTAATCAGAGTATGAATAACTCAGAAGTTCTGATTCGATCTTTCTTCCAGACGAAAATGACACTCCATACTTCAGAGTTCCCTTTACATACCTCAGAATCCTGACAGCAGCTTGGTAATGAGACCACTTTGGTTTACTCATAAATCTGTTAACTATTCAAACTGCATAGCAAATATGAGGTATGGTATTACATAAATACCTCAGAGAACCAACCATCTGTTTGAAGGTTGTAGCATCCACATCCTCTCCATCAGAATCAGAGTCCAACTTCTGATTCGTATCAACAGGTGTGATAGCAACATTGCAATTCTCTAGCTCAAATCTCTTTAGAAGCTCAAGTTCATACTTCATCTGATGCAAAATGATTCCTTTCTCAGAGTACATAAATTCCATCCCTAGAAAGCAACTCATTTTCCCAAGATCTGTCATCTCAAACGCATTCATTAGAACTTTCTTGAACTCAGTTATCTCTTATTCAGAACTTCCTGTTAGCAATATGTTATCAACATATAAACATACCAGAATCATATTACCTTCTGAAGTATGCTGAACATAAACACCATACTCCATCTCACACTTCTGAAACCCTTGTTCCTTGAAAAACGAATCAATCTTCAAATTCCAAGCTATGGGCGCTTGCTTCAATCCATACAAGGATTTGTGTAATTTGAACACCATCCCTTCCTGATTCTTTTTCTCAAATCTAGGAGGTTGTGATACGTATACCTATTCTTGTAATGGACCATCCAGAAATGCAGATTTTACATCTAAATGCATTAGAGGCCAATTCATGTTAGCAGTTATTGCAATCACTAGTCCGATTGTTTCATATCTCGCTACAGGTGAAAACACTTCAAAGTAATCCAGACCAGGCTTCTGTAGAAAGCCTCTTGCTACTAATCTTGATTTGTGTTTGCCAATTGATCCATCTGGCTTTAGCTTCTGCTTGAAAACCCATCGAACGCTGATGGCTTTCTTGCCTTTTGGAAGTTCTGTCAGATTCCAAGTCTTGTTTCTCTCTATAGCATCAAGTTCTTCTTTCATGGCTTGTAACCAAACTCGCTGCTTAAGAGCCTTTTCCGTACTCATGGGTTAAGAGTCTACTAACATTACACATTGAATAACTTCTCCTTCAGATTCTACTTCAGTGTCTTGCAACATGTCAAACTCTACAAATCTTCTTGGGATGCTTCTGACTCTTTGTTACCTCTGAACTAGACTTTCAGAACTTTGGACACCAGAACTTTCCCCTTCAGAAGCACTTGCTTCAGAAATTGGACTTTCTCCAGAACCTTGATTGTCTTCAGAGTCTAGAAAATTCCCAGAGTCTGAATCACCATCGGAGTCAGAGTCACTACCTTCAAAAATACCATCTTCAAAAGTTAGATCACCTCTACCTTCAGAAGTTCTACTTTCATAATCATGATCACCGTCAAAGGCTGAATTTCCTTCAGAAGCTCCTCTTTCAGAAGCTCCATCCTTAGAGTCATGATTTCCACCAGAAACAAGATCATCTTTAAAAGCTTGTCCTCTAGAACCTACGTCTTCAGAATTTTCCCTTCTAGAAGCATGATCACCACCAGATTTTGGATCAACATCAAAATCTGGATTAGAATCACATTCACCATCTGACTCAACTTCGGAGTTTCCAGATTCATCATCTTCTGACTCATCATCAAAATCTTCAGCGTCATCTTCTGATTCTGACTCATATTCAAACACTCCTTCAGAGTCAGAATATTCAGAGTTATCTTATTCCCCTTTAGAATCAAAAAATGACAATTTCACCGGTTCCTCATCAGATTCATAAGCCATAAATAGCACAGGTTCATCATCAGACTCTCCTTTGGCTATATTTGCTTCTTCTGACTTTCTTCCTTTGTTTGACCATCAATCTTTAGCATAGTGACCAAAATTCTTGCAACAATAACATTGAACATTCTTCTTGTTAGACTTCTCCTTTCCCTTCTGGACATTATTCTGCCTATCAGAGTTTGAAGCTTCTGACCTTTGACCACCCTTAGTTTTCTTCCTGGCTTCTGACTAAGTCTACTTCTAATACTTCTTACCAGAAGTTACTTTCAGAGCCTGCTGCTATTTTTATCTCTTAGAAGTTCTCGCAGTCACACGCAACTCATGCGCCTCTAGACTACTTTGCAGCTCTTCAACTCTCATGGTGCTCAGATCTTTGGAATGTTCAATTGCTACCACAATGTAATCAAACTGAGAAGTTAAAGATCTCAAGATCTTATCAATGATTATTTATTCAGAAAGAGTTTCTCCACAAGCTTTCATCTCATTAGTGATCAGAATCACTCTAGAGATGTACTCAGAAACTTTCTCGTTGTCCTTCATGTTGAGATTCTCATATTGTTTTCTGAGAGACTGAAGCTTCACCTTCTTCACGGATGCGTCACCACCATAACATCTGACCAGTGTGTCCCACGCAGCCTTTATTGTTTCGGAATCAGCAATCTTCTTAAACACATTTACATCCACACATTAATGGATGTAGAACAACACCTTATGATCTTTCTTCCTTAGCGCCTTCTGTGTTATCTTCAGTGCCTCTGTTGCGTCTACTTCTAACAGATCATAGCCATTGGTGACAAGATCTAACACATCTTGATAACCAAATAACACGTTCATATGGATCTTCCAACGATTCCAGTTTTTGCCATCAAATACTGGAAGCTTGGAATGGACATCGTCGCCGTTTCCATTCATCTTCTACCTTGTGCAATTTATGTAGAAACTCAGAATCAGAATCAGTGTTTCCCAAATCCCTAGAATCAGAAACAATGATTATCACACATCACCTCATTGTTCTCTCGTGTTTCCCTTTTTCCCGTGGTTTTCGAACCGGAGCTCTAGATACCAATTGTTGGTGCATAAAGAAAATATGAAAGGCAAAAGGAATATATTAAATGACGGCTACAAAAATAAGGAATAATGATTTACAATGAATTACATTGAGCTACCTCACTAGGCTATTTATACACAAAATAAAATTCTAAATATCCTCTAACAAAGATATAAAAAGATATAATAATATCTTCTAAAAAGATATTCCTAAAATATAGATTAAATCTAAAATATATTCCTAAAATATAGATTAAATCTAACAGCCACACTTGTTATTTATGCTTTAAAGTGTGATGTCAGCCCGTCATCAGGGATGACATATGTCATTGCTTCCAATTCTTGAATCTACAGAAAACTCAGCAGAAACAGTCAAAATACAACCAATTGATCTCCTAATGCACATATCACTAATCACAACATGCATATAGGTAATAAATTTGAAATTTATAGCAACACATCATGATTTCAAAAAAACATGAATTCAAACAAAGATCAAACATGCACTTCAAAGAACTCTCATGAAAACCCAGATTTTTCCTGAACATGCTTAAACCCCAAAATTAGTTTTGAAACTCTACTAATCTAAGAACCCCGCCTCTTTAAAATAAATTGAAATTCATAAATCAGAGGTGATAAGGAGGATTGATGATGATCCAACCATAAAATTGAGCATCCAGGCCTTTTTTCCTTCTTTTTCTTCTTTCTCGTGTTCATTTTCTCTCTCTATTCTAATCCTTCAAATTTTTCACCAAGGAGTAAAGATTGAAAGAGTGAGTAAAGAGACTTTCGATATGGAAAATTACCAAAGCACACCTCACTTAGCTCAAAATTTTCCAATTATGCCCCTAACACCCAAAATCCATTAAGTTTCTAATATTTACTCTCATTCTTATAATTTAGAAATATTAGACACTTAGATTTAAATGGGGTATCATAAGAGGGGGCCTAAACACCAAGTTTTTGTAGTTCTATATGGGTTACCGGTAAATTTCTTCTAAAGATTTTGATTATGACAACTGAATAAGAAAGAATAAATCACAAATATCACCATTCAAGAAACAAACAAGATTCTTTGTTCCAATTGAAAGAGCTAAGTAAAGTTAAATCAAGTAATCGAAAGGAACTGAAGTTTTGAAATTTCGTATGATCTTGTACTTAGTGTTTTATCTTGAATTTTGACCAGTTAAATTTAATTTAAGCAAGATTCTTGAAGTACTTAGGTGATGCACACACACATACACACCAAAGTATTTCAAACTCTTCATCTTTTCTTAAACCTTCTTAAAAACGAATCTGGTAAATTACATAAACAATTAATAAGATTTATAATTAATTAGAAAATCAAAAATCAAATGTATAATCAATTAATCCATTCATCTAATTAAGTAAAGAAAAATTAATGCGTCCTAGTCTATCAGATAACCTTGCTAATCGATTAAGTGACGGTATAAATTAATTTTTCTTTTCTGGCTTAACCTAATTGATTAGGAACCAACTAGACCCATGGAATGTTGTATTTTCTAACAAAAAAGTTTCCTATATAAAAGAGTGATCTCCCCACTTCTAAACAAATCAATTTTCTGAATTATCAACTATCGTGTCTCACTCATTCTCCTTCTTTTATAAGTTTTATTCACTAGAAATTATTTTTGTGCTGAGAGAGTGAAAAGTTTCATCTTAGAATTATGTTGTTTTTATATTATGTTAAATTTGTTTACCCAAGAGATTAGTTTTCTTGTGATCTTGTAATATATTTTAAGGTTACAAGATAAACCTGCAAAAAAAATTAGTGTAACGTTGTTAGGCTAAACATGTGTAAAACCTCAAGTTGTTGATGTAAGGTTAGGGATGGAAATTTGGCCCATCTCCAGTGGGTACCCATAAGGAGTAGGGTAAAAACCTGCATAAATGGATACAGGAATGGGCTCGAGTAATTATCCACTTAAATAAGCGGTATGGGTGTGGATATGGGCACCTTAGTACCCACTCAGCCCCGTTACCCGCATTTCTAAAAATACATTGTTGTTAAACCATTACATATGTAACATAAGTGTTTGTTTATTTCATAATTCAACAATAAATATTTTGAAAACATTTAAATGTTCTTAAAAACTTAAAATGATATGGTATTTTATAGTTGATATATTTATTTTTTATTAGAAATGCGGGTAACGGATATGGGTATGGTTACTTACATACCCATAGGGCAAAGGTACAAGTGCTAAAGTTATTATCCAAGTGGGTATGGACTCAGGTATGGGGATTTTTTCCATTCGCGGGTATGAAGATGGGTACTATAATACCCTACCCATACTATGTCCATTTCCATTCATATGTAAGGTTGTTGAGTTGAACCTGTGTAAAAGCTAATGTTGTTTTGTGAAAATCTTGAGAGAAAACTCTTGGAGACTATAGTAGGCCACATGATTTAAGGTTGAACTAGGATAATCTCTTGTGTGATCTCTTTTACCATATCTCTTTGTTTTTCTATTATTTAACTTTTTTGCTGCTTAATCTTAGCATCTCATGTTGGTGCAACATAATAGATGATGGTAAACAAGATCTTCTAAGAAGAAATTGATGACATGCTATATAGATGACATGAAAGTCAAATTCAATGAAGAGTTGATGCATGAAGGTCACCTCACCAATGTATTCAAACATGTATGACAATACAAAATGACACTTAATTCGAAGAAATTCACTTTTCAGAGTCAAAGTTAATAAATTCCTGGAATTCTACCTTATAGAAGAGAATTAAATCTAACCAAGACAAGTACAATGTAATATCAAGATGAAAACTTCTTCCACAAAGGAAAGGATAATGAAGCTAGATGTGATGTTCACCATTCTCAACATGTTCATCTCAATACCTGCTTAGCATGCACTTCCAGATAGGGGTGGTCATGGGTGCGGGTCAACCCGCGAACCCACTCACCCAACCCAACCCTTATTTTTACCCAACCCAATCATGTATGTATCCAACCCGAACCAACTCATTCAAACCCATTGGTATTTCGTTTGGTTAACGAGTTTGAAGTTTTAAACCCGTGAACCCAACCCATTGACATGTCATGCTATTTTTATTTTATTCTGTTTATAAATCATCTCGCACAATTCTTACAATGCATATATTTTTAAATTATAATTATAGTTTTTATTAATTGTAAAAGTATAAGTCTAAACCAAATTTGAGAGATCAAATTTATCTATTCGAAGAGAGAGATATATTTCCTTTTAAATTATACTTTACACCATTTGTATTTTTTTAACTTGATCTTAATCATAAAAGAGTTTTTAGGTATTAAATGATAAATTTATTCAAATTAAATACTAAAATTTTAAGAATTTTTAAAGTTTTTGTAAAATAAATTTGTTAGTTAAATTGATATTTTATTTAGAATTTGAAAATTATATTTAGTGGATAACCCATGAACCCAACCCAACCGAACTCATTGATGAGTGGGTTGGTTTGGTTTGGGTTTAGTCTTAGAAGTACGGGTTGAGAACTCAACCCAAACCAAAGACTATTGATTGGATCGGGTATTGGGTTTAATCAAAGAAAATTTCTTTGTACACCTAGTAGTCTTCTAGCAGGCCTCTGGCAAAAAAACCTAAAATACCCTTAGAATTCGTGCTCGGGGATGGGGTCGGGTACAACAGGAGGAATTGACTGGAGGTTATACTTCTGCACCGAGGAGTCTCCTATCTCAGGCGTCTACCTCTCGTGCGCATAAGCATATACCCGATGAGAAGGAGGTTTCTGAGGAGTTTGAGGTACCCTAGGGGGTTAAGGTACCCGGGCATATTGAGATATCCGAGGAAGTGAACCTCGGTTATCCAGGAGGGCCTTCTGACACCTCCTTCTTGATCTACTATAATGATCATGCCGCTCGACGTGTTTGGGATGGAGAGGTATATTTTTGGTTGCACTTTTTCATTTTAAAGGTTTACTCACAAATATTATTTTAGTGGGTTTTTTGTTACAAGTACGATTTCCATTAAGTCCGTGAACCACTGGCAGAAAATATTTGAATTGTTTATACCTGCAGCGGCTTGGTTCCATGAGGCTGTTATTGGATTTGGACTTGCCGGACTATGTTGTACTTATTACAATACTATAAGCCACGGCATGCAAGGGGCATTTGCCGAGAGGTGGCACAAGGAGATGTTGTCTTTCCACTTTAACGTGACATGGTTCTTTAACGTGTCATACCCTATCATGACACTGGATGGTCCAGAACGTCCACCTAAACCATCTCATGAGGAGATCTTGGAGAACCAGCAGGTCGAGGATGACCATGCCCCTGATCTCTTTCCGGTTTATAAGCGGATACACCTCATGGGCAGGAGGCATTGGATTCCTGGATTATTGAGAGGGGAGGTCCTGAGGCGGTTTCCATTATTGGGAGGATGGTTACGGAGGCATCCAATGCAGCATAATATAGGAGGCAGAGGAGGTCAGAGGGGGTTAGGATTAGGCATACACAGTAGCAGTAGCCTATGTTATGTTAAGTTTTTTTACTGATGTAATATTTTTACATTACGCACTTTCTGAATAACTTATGTTTCCCTATTTCTGAACATCTAATCTGATTGTTATGTCCATAATGTTATTTGGTTTTATTTTTCGTCCAAATCGTATCATTTTATGTTTTCCCGTTTGTCCGTTTATTAGGTAGAGGTAATGATGATGTTTTAAACCAAAATGACATAAATAGAGGTATTTCCGGATATGCATATCTGAAACATTTGTTAACATAACCGCAGATGGTTTCAGATATGCATATCCGAAACTACCTCTAGAATTTTAAATCCAACGTTTAAGTATTAAAACATGGAAAAAGGGTGTCTTCGGATATGCATATCTAAAACATGCTGAGAGGTGCATATCCGAAGGGTATTTTCGGGTTTTTAGAGGTGTAAATCAACACTACTAGGTGTACAAAAAAATCTCTTAATCAAATTAGATCCAAACCAACCCGCGAACACCCTACTTCCAAAAGTGATGAGAATCATTCTTTTTAGAGATCTATCTAGATACTTATCATAATCTAAATCTAGTATACTTTATTGCAAAGACACTAGCGGGTCTTGAAACTCATTACTAAAAAATTGTAAAAATTGATATTTCCCTTCTAATGGCTTCAAGAAAGTTGAAAAATTGGTTTTGAAATGTCCTTATTGTAAGGTGATTAAGTACATGGCAACGGGGCAGGTTGGGGACGGTTTTTACCTCCCCCAAACTCAAACCTAAATTTCTAAACAATCCCCGTTTTCTGTCCTGCCACCATCCACTTAGTAAAATCAATTTTTTTAATAAAAATATTTATTTTTTCTAAAGTCAAATTACGTTATAAATAATAAAATAAAATAATCTCAAAAAATTACATACATACATTTCAAATATTTTAAATAATAAATACAAATCAAATTATCAAAACATTGGCAACATATTTAATACTCTAAATTATCAAAAATAAATAATAATAATAATAATAATAATAATAATAATAATAATAATAATAATAATAATAATAATAATAATAATAATAATAATGTACATATAAAATATGAAATTCTGGTATAACATAACTAAGATGTCCTATGACATGTTGGGACATCTGATCTGATTTAAACAAACATGCAAGCTATAAACATACAAAACAGTACTGAAAAGCATAAACAACACACCAGAATTGTTAACCCAATTTGGAGCAACTCTCCTACTCTAGGGGCATACCAATCCAGAGACAAATCCACTATGATAGTATCAACTCGAAGCTAAACTCCCCCGTTTACAACTTATCACTTAATCATTACCCGTGCTATATTTTTACCTAAGACTCACCTAGGTATGAGCCCGTCCTCAATCCCTTATCAATCACATACAGTGATTGGACACAAACAATTATGAACAAACAGGAAGCACTTCCATGATAATACCTAGCTAAGACTCAAATCTAAACTCCAATGCTTACAACTTTACTCCTAACTAATAACACAACTTGGAGTTGCTCAAAAGCTTCCTCCAAGAACAATACTCAACTCATTACCTACAGGTTTCTGAGTGAGAACATAGTGACCATCTCACAATCCGAGGTGGTTCACATAGACAAAGCCCTAATGATCTACATCTTGGACTCGTGTCAAACTAAGTTACAAACCATTCTATTTATAACCTATTCCCAACTGGATTTGGGCTTCTAATCATAACATATCAGCTGTTACAAATCAACTAAAACTTCTGCTACAAACAAGGTCTTCAATCATTAGTTTCCTAAAATGTCTCCATATGTAGAAACTGCATAATCTTCAATATTCTGACTTGATTCTCTTGATCTTTAAATTAGCACCACATAGGATTGCATGATATTCCCAAAATATTATGTATCAGTTAAATCATAATAGAATCTAACTGTCCACTTCAGCTCGGGCACCGTGTCGTATGCTCCTTCATAGGACATCTTATACGACATGTTATTCCAGATGATGAGAACTTCTCATCTTAACATGTCTCAACATAAGATAGGACTTCTTACTCAACATGTTCCTGTTAGTAAGTTAACATCTTCTATCTAACATATTGTTGTCTTATTTGTTTTACAAAAATTAATGTGAATCCTAAAAATAGAGAATTAACAATCTCCCCTTTTGGCAAATTTTGGCTAAAACAAATAATAAAACTTACAACCAAGATTATACCAATAAATCAAAAATAAAATCCTTCAGCAATAGTCTTCAGTAACTATTGAACACAGCAGCATAGCAATATGATGTCAGTCTTCATAAGCACAATGATGTTAGGACATCATATTCGACTTCATCTTCATAGCAACTCCATTGCAGCAAGAACTTAAACACCAAAGATCAACAGCCTCGGGATAAAGGAGTAGAAAGTCCTGAAGTTATTTGGTGTACATGAGGAAGAAGATAGGTAACACTACCCCCTCAACCCATGAACCTATTCTTGTCACATATGATCAATGGTGGCATAAGAGAATCCTTTATCAAACTTTAATCAACAACCACCAGTCAACCTGGGAAAATGTACCACCACTCTTGGTAACTCAGAACACGGGTCACAAAGGTCACAATTGTATTCATAACCCAGATCACAAGTCACAAAGCAATGCACCCGACACATGATAGAACTTCTTATCCAACATATTTGAAAAATACTTGTGATAACATACTCCAAAATGTCCATCTAAACAAACCATTTCTCCCCCTTTTTGGCCAAAAATTGACAAAGATTCACAAAACTAGACCCAAGCACAGCTCACCTAAACCCGAACAAAATCCATAAGAATTATGGACACATCAAATACTCACAAGGTTAAAGAGGAAAGGAGAAACCTCTATAAATAACTGGTCATTTACTTGGGAAATAATGATCCTTGAATATAGAAATAATCTTGGTCAAAGGAAACATTTATTTGAGGAGAACCTGCCACCGAAAATGATGTGCACCGTCTAAGAACAACTTTGAGCATCTTTAATAGCTCTAGACTATTTCTACTGAAAAGAACTAGTCCCAAAACATGCACATGCATAGTCAAACACACCTTCTGACACGTGTTTGATCAAACTGTCCATATTACTCCCTTGTTGGTCTTACAGGAAACATATCGTGAATAATGTTTTGACATCCAGTCATACATTGCAAGCACAAATGTTAACCAACACATCTTCATCCACACTATCTTCCGCTGGATTCTAAGTGTTCTCCTTTCAGTTAGACTTAGTGACACACACCAATACATCAGAATATCACATTTGTGACATCTCTCAATAATAAAGACCTTTAAAGAGTCCTTCAAAAAATCTGTAGAGAAAAATAAATTCTCTCAGACTCAACCATTAAACGCACAAGAGATATGTGAACTTTTGATTGTTCATCCAGCTTCACATGGCTAGAACTAACCATGCCTTGTCAAGACGACTAAAAATTTCATAATTTCATAACATGTTGTCTGACATCACACCCTCATAAGAGGCATAAGATCTCCACAAGTTTGAACAGCACACAAACAATATATGTACCATTACAGCAACAATCCATAGACAAATACACGACTCCCTATGTCATGAATAAACAATGCTCCAGTTGAAGATGAAAACTTGAGCACCCTGCGATGATTCAAGAAAGACTTCATGCTCTCATGATGAAGACCAACACTTCTACACACATTTTGAACCCCAACCCCCTCAGTAGAGTCGATCCTGAGTCAGATAGTCTCACTCCTTGAGAATACATCCAAGCCCTCTGACTTCTTCCCATAATAAGGACACATCTGATTATTGTCCTTGCAAATCCACACATTGTATCATGACCTTTTGAATAAGAAAGATGTCATGCATATTAGGTGTGAAGTCACTCACAAACTCCAAAAACTCTTAGTTTGCTTAAAAGCTTTACTAAGATCCAGATCATCAACCTTTTCTGGAGTGACTTACAGTAGAAGAAAACATCCCCTAAAACTCTCTCCCAGAGTTTCTTGTATAAGAATACCACAAAAGAACTGATCAGACCTTAGTATCTAACAATATTCTTCTGCCCTTACAGCCACTAGTAGTTGCTGATACTAGCGGGGTCTTCAACAAAGTATTCATGCATTCACCAGGCATACTATTATAGATAGGACCAGAATTTCCACATTCTAATCCATAAAGTTAGAAATGCCACTTCTGATAATAATGCTTGAGCATCCAACTTCACATGCACAATCCCAAGCAAAAAAAACACAGCCATCAACGATCATGATTGTTACAACATCATTTGGGACATCAGCTTCTTAATACAGAACCCAAAACACTCTAGTTCTTAAATCAATTCAAAGGACTCATTATGCATAAAAATCCTTTACGAAAATCCCAATAGAACACACAACCAGTGCAGCTTATTCAGGTTATTCCAAACACCTGAATGTTATGGAGAGAAATAAAATCTCACATACTCTCTGAAACACAATGTTTAGAATGCAGAATTGCATAACTCTTCAGACAAATACTTAGTATACCTTCAAAGTATTCACCATCAGTATCATGCACAACCTCCTTAGAGTATAAACAAATACTCATCTCCCGTCAAAGTATTTATCATAGGTCAGATAAGATTACCTTCTCACACAAGGTAGGAGATTTGGTCTGACAATCTTCTTTTGCACACATCTGGCACCATCTGATGACATTCTTCAAGACTACAAGTCATGGCACCATAAAAAATTCTACATTAGGTCACTGGCTTGACCTTAAACTCCACTCTGGATAAAACAAGCTTCTTTGGCTAAAGAAGCAAAACATACTTTGAGATGATGTTCCAACATCAGATCTGACATCAGTCTCAAATCCATTGATTTCACCATTAAATATGGTTTAGAGACACCATAGTAATCCATAACTCTTACAAGGGACACAAGAGGACCAACTATCAGTAGTTGATCAACCTTCAGAAACCAGATCACACACATGCAAGACTTGCATATTACACACCTCAAAGAATCTTCATCTTATAAGAACAATGTAGAGACCTCTTGTCTGGCTTTAAGGTGTTAGATGCCATTTTACTGCACCTATATAGGAGATTCCCTCTAACAGGTATCTTAAGAAGACTACAACAAACATGGTAATGTATGACCATTATACACAGATTCTTCAGAATAAGTTTGCTTCTCCAACACATAAGGATCCCCTTCAATCCTTGAAAACCACCTATTTCATTATTTGAGGACACCACATAACTGAACCGTAGCAGAAAGAGGAACTTCCCATGTAGATACCATGGAACCATAATCCTTTGGTCCCAAAATAATTCCTCCTTGCTTCAAAAAACTGAGATGCTCATCCTAGGTGATTTGGATGACACTCCAAAGTGCAGACACCAATCAACCTCTTAAGTTGATACACCTTTACAGTTCACAAACTCTTGAAAGACCTTTCACTTAAATAGAACAAGAGTTTCATGCTCTCATAGACTTGATAAGAGTACCAAGTTAGAGTAAACAATCTCCATCCTATTTATGAAAGGTAACACCAGACATATTGAGAAAAATAAATTCTCAATACAAAGATGTCAAGACATTATGTCTGATATTTCTTCAAGTACTTCTAGCTTCAGATTAAGGAATCCCCTTATTAACTTCTAAAAATTCTTTGAGAATCATACAGTAGTTGCACATCCTATGGTTAATCCATTACTTCCCTCAAACAGAATCTGTTCGATGACCATAAACAAGATTCCATAAATTTGTCTCTTTTGATCAGAAGGATCTTCCAGATGTCTAAAGAGAATGTCCTTGACATTTGAGCTTGACCTCCACATATAAAGGATCTGGATGAGATACCTTTATCAAGCCTCCACAGGAAAATAATGCACAACCTATGCACTCCATCTTGCTTGAATCGGAGATAAACTGACCCAACAAGTAACCATATGTTGATCGTGTCATGACCAACATACTTATATAAGATATGTTTCTAAATTAGAAACTTCTTAGACACATATGCCTCCTCTTCCAAATCAAGAGTAGGTTCCAAACATAAGTGATCAATACACATTTATTTAGCACCCAAGCATCTACTATGTCCTACCTTTATCCAATAAGATTTTGCATAATCTGCTGGTTAGATGTTCCAACATCAAATAGGACATCAGTCCCCTTCACAAGGAACAAACCAAGAGATCCTCTATCAAATCCTGGAGATTAGCCTTTTAGGGTTGGAAGCAAAAATAAATTTCTTTTAACTTGCTTCAAATCTCTTTTTAACAAACTCATATACAAGTGCCTTTATGAGTAGACTTGGGATAAACCTCAAGTATCTTTGGTGACTCTAACAAGCTAGTTGAACCTCTCCTCAAGAATCACCACACCATGGGATACACCTTCAGAGGAGAACAGTGTGTTGCAACCTCAACACACCAAACCACAAGGAGTTTTCCATCAGATATACAGTTGTGGAACACAAACCAGAAAACTCCTCAACAACCTTGCACAAACACACCATACTCCAGGTGCAACAGGTTAACCTAGGTTTGAAAATAAATAAAACCCTCAACACAGTAGCTTACCACCAAAGCTACACGCTTGAAAACAACACAGATAGGTCCAATACACACTCTGTCATGATCATTCCATCCTCCACTTCTAGGGACCATTCAAACAACAATATGAATTTTCCAAGTTCAAATAGCTTTTCAATAATAACCTCCTTCCTTGCACATGACCAGAAACTATCTTCTCAGGATCTCATCGAGAACAAAACAGAATGTCTGCTCTGATACCAAAAGAAATTTTGGTATAAAAGAACTCGGATGTTATATAACATATTGGGACATCTGATCTTACTTAAACAAATAGGAAAGGTATAAACATACAAAAAAGTACTGAAAAGCATAAACAACACACTAGAATTGTTAACCCAGTTCGTAGCAACTCTCTTATTCTGGGGGCATACCAAGCCAGGGACAAATCCATTATGATAGTATCAATATGAAGCTAAACTTATCCATTTATAACTTCTCACTTAATCACTACTCATGCTACATTTTTACCTAAGACTCACCTGGGTATGATGCCCTCCTCAATCCCTCATCAATCATAGACAGCGTTTGGATACAAACAATTTTGAACAAACAGGAAGACACACTTCAATGACAGTACCTAGTTAAGACTCAAAGCTAAACTCCCATGTTTACAACTTTACTCCTAACTAAGAACACAACTTGGAGTTTGCTTAAAAGCTTCCTCCAAGAACAATACTCAACTCATTACCTACAAATTTTTGAGTGAGAGCATAGTGACCATCTCACAATCCGAGTGATTCACATATACAAAGCCTTAATGATCTATATCTTGGACCCGTGCCAAATTAGGTTACAAACCCTTCTATTTATAACATATTCCCAACTGGACTTGGGCTTCTAATCATAGCATATTAGTTGTTACAAATCAGCAGAAACTTCTGCAACAAACAAGACCTTAAATCATTAGTTTCCTAAAATATCTCCATATTTAGAAACTGCATAATCTTCAATATTCTAACTTGATTCTCTTGACCTTTAAATCAGCGTCACATAGGATTACATGATATTCCTAGAATATTTTGCATCAGTTAAATCAACATAATCTAATTGTCCACTTCAACTTAGGCGTGATGTCGTATACTCCTTCATATGACATCTTATACAACATGTTGTTCCAGATGATGAGAACTCCTCATCTTAACATGTCTCAACATAAGATAGGATTTCTTGCTCAACTTGTTCTTGTTAGCAAGTTAACATCTCCTATCTAACATATTGTTTTCTTATTGTTTTACAAAAATTAATGTCAATCCTAAAAATAGAGAATTAACAAAATAAACGAGGAGGGTTCGGGGACGGATACTAGTGTCTCAATTACCCGACCCATTCTCATATTTTGTAATCAGAAAAAACCCAAATCCATTCAAAATGGGTTTTCCCCGTCAACTTCAGGACGGGTTCTAGTGGGTGCCCGCGAGTACGGATTTTGTTTCTATTCCTAAGTGATTTGAATCATCATGTATGGGATTCAAGTCATACACATAAATTTTCAATACATTAAATTGATATTTTTTTCACTCATTTCATTCAGATATGTTCATTAAGTTCTCTCTAACATATATTACTACCTTCGTCCCTAATTATAAGACTCTTTTGAGTTTTTTGTCCCTTTTTATAAGACTCTCTTCAACTTTTAAAGTGCATTAATTATTTTTTCCAAACATACCCTTAATTAGTACATATTTTTCTGCAATCTATAATAAATACAGTTATAAACATATTAACTATTTCTCTCTCTTTAGGATAAACTTGTAAAATTATACAAAATAGTTAATAAAATTATTAATCTAACAAATTTTCTTAATTCTCACAATTTATCCTACGAGATCTTATATTTAGGGACGAAGGTAGTATATTATAAGGTTAAAGTTGAATTTCACTTGATAAAAAACATTAAGTGATTAATGTCGAGATGTTTAGATAAATTTCTTTGTAGACGAGTTTTCATTGATATTGATTGAGGGTGTTCAATCATATCTGAAGTGAAGAAAAAGAAGCAAAATATTTTCATCTAAATTGGGAACTGGAGATTTTTTTAGTGTAGATTGGTCATGTTGTGAAGAAATCAAATCAATAAAGGTTTGAAGTTTGAAGGAAATGCTTCAAGATTAAAGTTAGACAGATTCATGGTGAATATTAAAGATTAAATTTTGAAGGTTTTGAAATTTTAGATTTTCAAGATTTAACAGAAATTATAGACAAATTGATTCAGAAGGTGTTAGAATCATTGAAGTTAGGTGTGACAACAAAATCAAAATCCGTATATGTGGATATCCATTCGAATCTGCCTCAAAGTTGACGGGAAAAACTCATTTTGATTAAGTTTGATGGGCGGGTCAGATAATGTGAACAGTAGTACCCACCCCCGAACCTGTCTCGTTTATTTTATTATGTTGCTTATTATTTTTGATAATTTAAAATATTAAATATGTGGTCAATATTTTGATAATTTATATTTATTTGAGATTTTTTATTTTTTTATATTTAAAATTGATTTTACTAAATGGATGGTGGCGGTGCGGGAATATTCGAATCCGTTTAAAATAAATTTAGATTTTAATTCTTCATTCTCGTTTGGGTTTGAGACGGAGAACGGATATTGTTTGAAAATTCGAATTTGAGTTTGGTAAAAACCGCCCCCAACCTGTCTCGTTGCTCATACCTAATTGGAACCGGGAGTTTATGTTGTAATCCATTTTTCAAACAAATATATATACTAGTACAAAATTGAAAAAATTCCCCCACATTTGAGGGGCTGAAATAGACCACAAAAAATAACAAACGTGGTTGAATTAATATTCAATCCACTCTTTTTTAAGTGTTATTTTAGCATAAAGTTCTTCAATCAAGATAGTGAATTGTTAGAATTATTTTTTTTATTATATTCTTATTTATTTTCTCTTTTCAAATAAATTCAATCACACATTCTTTTTTCAATAACTAATTGAAAAAATAATTAATTTTATGAAAAATGTGAAGTAGAATTATTGAGAAAATAAAAATATAATTGACAAATTATAACAATAAACTATAAAACAACACTTATAATGAAACAAAAAAATTCTTCTAAACCTACACTTAAGAAGAAATAAAGGGAGTATAAATTTAGTGTCTTTTATATGAACCTTAATTTTTTTAATTCTTCAATTTTATGTTAATATAATTTGTGACTCTTAAAAAAGGAAATTTTATACAGTGAACAATGCATAGAGTATGTGCCAATTTTTATTTTTTAATAAGACACCTAAAAGAACTACATCCAAAAAAAATTAAAATAAAATATTAAATTTTGTCATTTTTCTGACTAATTGAAAAAAAAAAACTTAAAATTGACATCACTTTAGTTACAAGCAAATAGTTAATCAAATTTATATCACCTATGTTTATAAACAAATAGTTAATCAAATTAACATCGCCTATATTTTCAAGACAGAGATATTCCACCTATGTTTATAAACAAATAGTTAATCAAATTAACATCGCCTATATTTTCAAGACATCATCTAAGAAAATGTATTGATATGTTAAGATGGCGGCAGTCATATTTAGGGATGTAAATTGATATACATGGGATATTATGATATTTGTATCTGTTTCATTGCATAAATATGATATTCATCCCATATCGATATCTATTAAATGGATAATCTGTAGATTTTACGATACCCACGTATATGTTCCATAGCATAAATATGATATGCATCTCATGTCGATATCCATTAAATGGATAATCTGCAGATTTTACGATACCTACATATATTTTCAGATATTCATGAATAATATTATTTTTTTACAATTATTTTTTTTTGAAAAAAAAATATCTTTAACTTCTCTTAAAGATACAAAAAATTATTATCACATAACATCCATCACATTGACTCGACGGGTTAGGACGACATTGGCTCGACGGATTATGGCGATATTAGTTAGTTGGACGGTGAAATTATTTAAATGAGTTATGGAGTATTGAAGAAGTTTAAATATAAAATGCTAATATAATTTTTATAGAATGTAAAAGGTTTTATTTAAAGTTTTTTTTTTTAAAGAAATATAAGACTTTTTTTTAGAATATGAAAAAACAAGGTATAGTAGACTAATTCAAATAATTTTTATAATTTATTAACGGATACGGATATCCGCAAATATGGATATCATTAAACTCACATCTATATTCATTAACAAATATTTAAATATTCATTTATTTTATCAGTGGATATCTATTACCCGTCCCATATCCATGACAGATTTTTTTATCCCCGGGTACGGATATTTTTTCTATCCCTAGTATGACTTTGCTCAACAAACAAATAACAAGCTACTGTAACTATTAAATTGCTTTTAAGAAATACTACATCAAAATCTGATTTCTTTTATGATTAGAAAAAGTAAGTAGCGTGTTGCCGCACAGATTCACATCAGTGGTTTTCCCAATAAGATGTAAGCTAAACATATAAGCAAAGAAAGAGATAAACAAAAATAAATTGACAATGGATCTTTTGCCATATCTTAAGAATGCATTAATAATTCATCCGCAACTATATACAGTATTGAGAACTATGAGTAGGCCATTGGGTCTATATAACAAGGGTTCAACAATGTAAACATAAAACATAAAACTGCTATTAAATTAAACCTTTATGAAGTCTCAAAATTGGGTTTATCAAGAAAATGTAGCAGCCAAAGGCAACTATTCCAACGGCTTGTTGCTTACTGTTGATGAAGACAGGAATTTGTCACAGTCCTTGGCTCCAACTTGTTTAAACTCTTTAACAAGCATATCCACATACGCAGCTAAAGAATTCTTAAACTCCTTTGAGCAGCTCTTGTCACCCTGATCAACATCCTGAACTCCACCTTTCACCAAACAACCAACTTGAGCACCATCCCTGTATGCTTTACAAGCCACTAAAATATCCTGAGCTCGGCTGCAGAAGTGCCCCTTAACAAAGTCCTCAAAACTCTGAGAAACAAAAAAAAAACCTAAATAGTCAGTTTTATCTCAAAAGTTACAAGTTACAAAGCAATAGTATACAAAGAAACAAAATAAACTCATCACATATTATATAACCTGGCTTACCAATCAATCATAACAGCGGTAAATAAATTTTAGTGTATAGTTAGAGAAACCTAATGTGATATATTGAGTGAGGGAAAGATAGCCAAGAGTGTTTAAGTTACCATCACATATCTCCTTCCCAATATGCTTTTGTGTCTGCTATTTCGTACCCATTCCAAAAACTATACAGGAAACACTTTCTCACATAGGATGGCGTCAGATTACAATTGATGAGATGACAATCTAGAGTTTAACCAGACTTGGACACGAGTCCCTCACCTACAGAGAAATCTATTGTTGGTTGACGCAGGACCAGGTGGTCAGATCGCTTGAAAGATTGTTTTGTTGCTAAAGGCTATACACAAATTTTCAATTTGGGTTATGGCGATACTTTTTCTCCAGTTGCAAAGATGACTTTCTTATCAATGGCCGCCATGCACAATTAGCCTCTCTATTGTTGGTTGACGCAGGACCAGGTGGTCAGATCGCTTGAAAGATTGTTCTGTTGCTAAAGGCTATACACAAATTTTCAGTTTGGGTTATGGTGATACTTTTTCTCCAGTTGCAAAGATGACTTTCTTATCAATGGCCGCCATGCACAATTAGCCTCTCTATTAGTTGGATATCAAAAATGTTTTCTTACATGGTGATTTAACCAATGTATATTTGGAGCAACCGCCAGGGTTCATTGCTCAGGGTCCATTGTATTGTTTAAACATGCGGCTTCACCATTAAACTTTCTCCTTTTCTTTCATTTAACATGGTACAGAGAGAAAGTCTACTGAAAAGAAACCCTACAACACACATACATACATAATGGACCCACCGTCCTTCGGTGAAAATTTGAGATTTTTTTTATAAACAGTCAATTGCGACTTTTTGCGCCAAACTCCCACCCCATCAAAGTCACACAACCCCAATTTATCAGACCCCAAAACGTCAACCATAGTCGTGCCTACAGACGCTCTCATGCACACTGCTCGCTTATTGCATGCAGAACACGCTTGGCAGGGTGGTCCTTTTCCAGTGATTTCTCCTTGTAGTAGACTTGAATTCCAGCAAGACCACTCCCATTCCATTTAGACCATATTTTGTTCTACTACTCTGAATATGCCGCCCTTCAATGTTCCAATTACGTTGCTGTTTTTTGGTCTTTTGTTTACTGACCATGGCTAGTTCTGGATCAACAGATTCCTCTGAGGCTAATGCTCCCAATTATTAGCCTCCCATTTATACTAGTTATGTCACTTCTCCTTTCTCCAATAAGAAAATGGATGGTACTAAAGTTGTTGAATTTGTGATTTTGAGCGTGTAATAGATATATTCACCTCTATTTATAATAGAGTATAGAATAAATACAATAAATACTAATTGATATTATTAGAATGTATTAGAGAAATGTAGGTTAAGCACTACAAACTCTTGTACTGACTGACAAGTGTCAGGATTAGCAGTAGATGACCTGCTATAGCAGGTCACACAGTTTGCAACTATAAATGCAACTGTGATTCACTATTGTAACTAACTTTTCATAATATCAAAAATCAGTTACAACTGAAAATGAATAGTTCTGTTCGATCCATGGCGTCATCTACTCCCCCGGGATCGCCTACTACTTCCACTCATGTTGCAGTTCTTGCTGAAGATCAAGCACAAGCTTGATGAGAAAAATTTCCACCTCTAGCGTCAGCAAGTGGAACCCTATATCAACGCCCACAATTTCACTGAACTCGTTGTCTGTACTCGATAAAACCTATTTGTCATCCACACCTCACATGTGAGTTGGTTAATGAGCAGGCTTAGTGTTGCATATACACAGCGTCTCTATGGATTATTGAATGTCATTGCATTTGCACCGGAGAAGATTTATGGTTTTATTTCTTCTTATAATTTTAATGAGCCACTATCTCCTGCAGCAAGTGCCACAGTTAAATAGAACAAAGGTCTTGAGCAAAGCATCACCTTCTTTCTGCACGCTCTTTACCTTTACAGTTTACCTTTACCTTCTTCGGATTACAACTAAACCCCTTAGTAAACCCCCACTGAGATCTTTGTTGCCTTTACTCTCATGCTGCCCTTACACGAGAAGAACCATCCACCTTGAAACCTCATCCCAAATGTGAGCACTATTATCATTGTCTAGGACATAATCGCTGGTGAAAATTGGATGGCCTCCCTCCACGCCATGTAAATAAGACACTCGACCACATATACTTTGTAGGGCTCTTCGGCAAGAGAACTATGAAAATCCTCAATCCACTGTTTCAGTTGTGCACACTGGTGGTTCATTTTTCAGCATCTCTCGGACCTTCCTCGGGACCATAGGTTCTTGATTTTGTCCTTCTCTATATATATTTTATTATTTACCTCTAGTAATTTTAGCCAATAGTTTCAAAACCCACTATCCAAATCCTCCCTTCTCTGCCCGTTGCATTTGTCCTGTATATGCTTGGATGTCCACGTAATATAAACTCTATCAGTCAATTGAGTTGTGTAGGGAAGTCTCACATTAGTTAGGAATATAGAGATTTGAGCATTTATAAGTGAGAAAATCCACACATATGAATGAGTGAGTATGTGGTGTGTCTCTCACAAAAGTGTGTTCCTCAAAAGAAAAGTCCCCAAGTGTAAAGATCCGAATTGCCCCAACAAATTTTTTTTAAGAATAAAAACATATTACCTATTACTTTTATTCATTTTTATAAAAAAAAATCCATGCACAATAATAAATTAGAAATAGTGAAAGTGAAAAACAATTACTTTTTCCACTTATTTTATACAATATTTTCATAAATGATCTAATTAATATAAAAATATCGACACATGATTTTTTTTTGGCTGTTTAACACAATATCATAAAATAAATATTTGTCCCTCACATTTTTGTAGACTTGAATTTGTTGAGCATTTAGCTCCCAAAAGTTTTCATGATTCCACCAATATCTAGAAGAATTACATTGCGAGATATTAGTACTTTGAGATTGACAAACCATTGATGACAAATCCTTTGTAGTGAGCTTGAAAAGATGCATCATTCCGATTAATTGGAACTCCACCAAAATCTAATGGACTTATTGTTGCATCAATCATCATTGCCTTTGTGAAATATATCCATCTTTTATTTGTTATATTCTTAAACACTCTTATACGGGATTTCATCCCAAAAAATACTAATTGTTTTTCATTCCAAAGAAATGTGCAGTAATGAAAGGAGTTGGATCAAACCAAAGATGAAATTGTAAAGGAGTTGGATCAAACCAAAGATGAAATTGTTGCTCTCTATTACAATGTCCATTAGTAAAAATGTCTGTGTGCAATATATAAAGTTGTTTGTTATTTCCCCCTAAGAATTCAAAGTCTATTTCATTTTGAGTAGTTCATCATTTGAAATCAAATAAAAAGCTGTGATCACAACGGTAGAATCCTTTTGAGGCATTTTAATTTTCATGTTAAACAATTCAGAACCATATTATTGGGCAGAGGTAACACCAGAACCTGAATGTTGATATAATGTAAGTTGAACTTCATTGCCTTTGTGAAAAATTCTCACATTTTCTTCACCCTATCTGCTTAAATGGAATATTGTCAACTTTTATTTCATATATTTTGTTTTCCTTTTTCTCATTAAAAAAGTCAGAATGTGTTTCTTTGGTCTATCATTTTTATTATTGCCTTGTGTTCTTTCCCATTACATATAAAATTTGATAGTTTAGACAATATCCCATTTAAGCTGATATGGAGAAGAAAATATGAGAAGTCTTTACCATGACAATAAAGTTGAACTTACATTGGATTAACATTCAGGTTTTGGTTTTACCTCTGCCCAACGATATCGTCTGGATTGTTCAGCGTGAAATTTAAAATGCCTCAAAAAGCATTCTACCACTGTGATCCCAACTTTTTATTTGATTTCAGATGATGGACCTACTCAAAATGAAATAGACTTTGAATTCTTAGGTGGAAATAACAAACAACCTTATATATTGCACACAAACATTTTTACTAATGGACATTGTAATAGAGGGCAGCAATTTCATCTTTGGTTTGATCCAACTCTTGACTTTCATAACTCCACATTTCTTTGGATATGTTTTGTGGATCAAATCCCTATAAGAGTGTTCAAAACTTTTCTGGTGGAAATCCAATTAAATGGAATGATGCACCTTTTCAAGCTCACTACAATGGTTGTCAAACTCAAAGTACCAATATTAATGTAATTCTTCTAGATAATGAAAACTTTTGGGAGCTAAATCCTCAACAAATTCAAGCTTACAAAAATGTGAGGAGCAAGTATTTATCACCAACCACAAAATCCTGAATGTCAAGATTTTTATATTAATTAGATCATTTATGAAAATATTGTATATAAGTGAAAATGGTAATTGTTTATCACTTCCACTATTTCTAATTTATTATTGTCCATGGATTTTTTTATAAGAATGAATAAAAGTAATAGGTAGTATGTTTTTGTTTTTATTTTTTAAAAAACAATTGTTGGATCAAATGAAGGGTATTAAAAATAAAGAAGGTAAAGTTTTCATTTGGAAAAAATCCATGGATATAAAGGATGAGAGATAAAATGAATTGCGTTAAGGATGAAGGTGAAAAATTCTTGCATATAGAGGCATCGAGTGGTTGACCAAACTTTTTAACAAAATTATGAGGTCAAAATAAATGTCGGATGAATGGTGAAAAAGCAAGTGAGTTTCAACCTATAACAAAGGAGATATACAAAATTGAGTAAATTATATATAGGGAGGTTAATCATATGTGTAACACCACATTTTCTAGAAATTAATTTATTTGATTTAATTATAATTTTGTGGTATTTATTTAATTATTCATTGTGGTTAATTAGATAAGTTGCAGAGTAAAGGTGTGTGATCATATATATGGTGAGGTGTAGAGTAATTAGAGATTGTAGAATAATTGAGAATTATTTTATTAATTTAAAATAATTATTCAATTTTATTAATTAAATAAAATAATAAGAAAATAGAGGTTATAGTAACATTGAGGACAAAGTGGAAACTAGAGAGGAACTTAAGAGCGAAGTAGTAATTGAATGGATTAAATTAAAGGTCAAATAGGCGAAGAAGGATTAAAAATTAAAATAAAAAGAAAGCATTGGGAAGTTGAGTTTGACAATACATGAAAACAAGTTTGGAGAGTTAGGGCATAGGAGGAAGCACATTGAAGGCTTGAAGGAATTGCTGAAAAAACCTAAGGTAAGGATGGGTTATTGCATTTTTAATGACGATTGGTATGGGATAGAGTAGAGAGATGGATTTAGAAGTGTTAGATTGTGTTCTTATATTGATGTCTTGATGAATTGTGATAAATGTTGATGAATCATGATGATTTAAGACTGAATTTATGCTAATAAATTATTATTTGTATGCTTTGATTGAATTGTCATGGTGTGTTGTTATCATGTTGTTGAATTCTTGAAATTGGAAGTGAATATGAGCATTCTAGGGTATGAATTGTAGTGATGAATTTATGAGAAATACCATGAGATAAGTTGAATAAGTAACGCTTGATCTACTAATGTAGTGAAACCTGAAATTTTGATTTCTTAAGTGACTAAATTGGGACTAATATGTGTATGAGAGAATAGAAATTGTTTCAGAAATCATAACAGGAAAAATTCTTTTTTTTGGAAAATGTTATAGGTGCAATGGATTGCACTATATTGCAATGGAATGCACTCTGTGAAGTTTGGAAAAACAAAAATGTTATAGGTGCAATGGATTGCACCATAGTGCAATGGATTTCACTGAGTGATTTTTTTTGGAAGAACCGACAACTACAATAGATTGTCTATTAAGATCAACCGATTGCATCATGAAATTTACAACAGTGGCTACTTTGGAAAAGCTACAATCGATTGCCTATTAACGTCAATCGATTGCAGTATGAAAAATTACACACAGTAGCGATTTTGGAAAAAGTACAATCGATTGTAGGATAAGTACAATCGATTGTCATCAACAAATTTTTAAAATGATTTTCTTTTTTTTTTAATTGTGACATACCTTAACGTTTTACCTCATGATTTTTGATCCGTAAGTCTGATTTAGGTAGCGTTAGAAAGCTAACGAACAGGACTATAACATGAAAATGATTGGTGGATTGTTTGATTAATATTTTGGTGTCTATTATAGGGAACATATGTGTGTTGTTGTTGTTGCATGCTAAGAGTCCATGCATCCATGTTGTTGGAACTTATGTTCTAAATTTTATTGTGGCCTCGATCTTGTGGTGATGGATCGAGTACAAGTAGCTAACTCTTCTGTCCGAGGAATTAGTGAAGCGTTACCTATGGTGATGGTAGCGATTTGGTGTCCTCTGGTTCCAAGAGAGAATTGATCCTATGGTGGAGATCGTGGAGTGAAATGAACCTTAGTGTTCATAATTTTAGTACCACATGCATGATGAGTCAAGTCAAATAT
This sequence comes from Vicia faba, assembly GCA_948472305.1. Classification (NCBI taxonomy): domain Eukaryota; kingdom Viridiplantae; phylum Streptophyta; class Magnoliopsida; order Fabales; family Fabaceae; genus Vicia; species Vicia faba. The sequence continues at coordinate 94,360,022 of OX451739.1, read as the reverse complement.
TGAGTCCATTGCATTGTGTTGCATTGCATGTTGTAGATAATATGTTGTTTAATGATTCATTAAAATGTTGTTGTATGTGATGATTGAAAGATGAATGTAGGTGTGAGAATATGTTGTGATGTGATGTATGATTATGTACATGTCGTGATTCATCTTATATCTTATATCTCATATCTTTTATTGTTGGATGTGATTTCTCACTCCTTGAATGTTGCCTCCACGTGGATAATGTGCAGATACTCAAGAGTAACTTGCTGAAGTAAGGATGATAGCTCGTTGGAGTATTTGGTACTTACCGTTAATTTAGAGGTGTCTTACTCTGATATGTAACATCGGGTTAGGAACGCTTGATTGGGTTTTTTTCGTTATAACTATGTTGAAGCCTTTGCAAGAATTTTTTATTGTTGAACTATTTTTATTTCAAATCTTTTATGAGACTAGAAGTCGTTTGAAAGTTGAGAATATTTATTTAATGATGATTTCCGCTGCGATGTTTTTAATATAATGTTGAAGTTGCATAAATATTATGAATATGCATGTTTATGAAAAGTTAATATTATTTCTATAACTCATGTTACGGAGCAAGATTGGTTTATGTGTTTATGACGTGTAACACCCGTGTGTGGTGATTCCAATTAAATTATTCGAGAATTCTATGTGGGGCTTAGAAGGGTGTTACAATATGAGTCATACCACGAATTCATGAGAAAGAGTGATTGAACGGAGAATAAGAAAAGAGACTCAAATTACTAATAATCAGTTTAGTTTTATGCTTGGGAACCATAAAAGTGATCCATTCACTGCAACGTATGATAGAGCAGTATTGGATGAATAACAAGATTTGCACTTAATTTCTATTGACTTGGATTCACTGCAACGTATGATTGAGCAGTATTGGATGGATAACAAGATTTGCACTTAATTTCTATTGACTTGGAAAAAGCATATGTTAGAGTGCCTAGGGAGATTCCGTGAAAAATCCTAGAGAAGAAAGGGGTTAGGATTGTCTATATTCGAGTTATTCAAGATATATGAGGAAATGGGGTGCCGACTAGTGTGTCGATGCATGGTTGAGAGATGGACAATTTTTCCATAACAATAGAATTAAACCTACGTTCAACTCTAAGCATTTACGTTTTTACTTTACTTTTGGATGTACTCAAAGATCACAACCAAGAGCTAGCACCGAGATGCATGCTTTTTGCAGATGATATAGTCCTACTTGAAAAGTCAAAGTTGGATTTAAATGAGTTTAGAGTGGAGACAAACCATAAAAACATGACTTTCGCTTAAGCAGAAGTAAGACAGAGTAAACTTATATTTGTTTGTTTGGTACCTTGTATTTGTTTTGTATCTTGACTTCGGTCTTTCCTTCAAAAACAAAGAGTGCAAGTTCAGCAAAAGTCGAAGCCCTAAGGGCGAAAGTTGGAGACCATATCATACCACAAATTATCCTATTTAAAAATATCTTGGATTCATAATACAAAAAGATGGAGAAATAGAAGGAGATGTAAATCATCGAATTCAAATTGGATGGTTGCAATGGAGAAGGACCTCATGAATTTTATGTGACACAAAAGTACCTGTGATGTTTTACAGAACAAAATGTTGGACGGTTAAGAACCAACACGAGAATAAAATAAGTATAGCGGAGATGAGGATGTTGCATTAGATGTGTGGTAAGATTAGATGAAAGCATCTACAATGGAAAATAAACTGAGGTGGTTTTGACATGTAGAAAGAAGACTTATAGATTATGTTGTAAGGAGTAGATCAGATGGAAATGATTCATTTCAAACAACTAAAGATAGAGAAAAACCTAGAAAAATTATAAGAGAACGTATTAAGAAAGATCTCGAGATTAATGAATTGAATAGAAACATAGTCTTTGATAGAACATTATGGTATAATTTGATTTATGTAGTTGACCCCACTTAATGAAATAAGACTTGTTTGGTATTGTATATTGAGTGTTAGTTAAAATAACACACTCATAAATATTTTCCTTAGAGTCAACAAAAGGAATCGTCCTCGTTTGCTTTAATGATCTATGTATTTATTGTATAGGGTTAATATACGGTACCATATCATGTAACAGGAATATAGTATTTTGCAGTGCTGTGTAGTTGAAACTTGAAACACGTTTAAAAGTAAAGACCAGGTGCCTGCCACTGTTCACATGATTTTTCTACATTAATCACAATTCAAGATATAGTATATATACTGGATATTAAACAACTGCTTAGAGGTACTTAAAATAAAATTGCTTAGAGATACTTAAATAAAGACCGTTGTGAATTGTGAATAACGGAGATCCAGTATGTCTAGCTTATATATCACTGGAAGAATATATATTTTGAAGGGGACTGAATCAGAATTCTCGATATCATTTGCCTGTGCTTAGGTGATTGTTCTATAATGTTAAATTATTTTATAAATTAGAGGAGACAATAGCTATCATGATTCTCTTCTAATTCTCCAAAGCACCAAAAGGCACATCAGAAGAATTTCTAGGCATCACTTTGCTGAGGAGCAATGAGTGAACATGACAACTAACAAAAGAAACTATTTAAAACAAAATATATATGAGAATAGATAAAGAGTTGAACGAAGAGATGATTCTAGAATCAAACCTTTGGAGGCCTTCTTATCAGATAAACCATTGTCCGCAATGATAAGAGGAATGTGTCTTCATTATATCGCAGGGATCTTGTTTCACCCTCAGCAGAACCACTCAAACGTGCATATCCAGGCTCATTAAAATAAGGCTTTGTATTCAAGATTAGACCTTGTATGGAGACCAAGACCTGCAAAATTGTCGAAACACCTGGGAGCCACTTCTCATTCTTATTGCCAGACCAGGTGTTAAGTAGACTAAGGCACACCTTGCCACAATTATATAAATTTGGGTTGAGCCGAAGTCCACCAGAGTGGTAGTAGACTCGCTACATTGAAAAATGTCCCTTGAGTCAGACTTTGAATTAAAGGTTAAAAGTGGTTGACATAATAATACTGCAAGTCAGATGCAGTAATCTCAACAACATACCGGGGGTACATTGGGAAAGCCATTTGGAAAGGAAACATCAAAAAAGAAAAGGCCATCATGATAAGGAGTTCCCTCTGCTCCAATAATCACAGCCCTCAACAGATCTATTCTTGATTCATAAACTCTGACAAATATTGAATCTAATAGAAATAAAAGAAAATGTCAAAGAAACAGCTAGAGATTGTACAAAAACTCAGTGACAGGTTGCTCATTATGATATTGAAAACACAATTTACAATTTTACAGATTTTCGAACCTCCAGCTTCAGAACAAGTATCTATCTCTACCAAACAAAAGAAAGACAACAACTATTTTATAAGGTTGTACACTTAACAAATGCAGCCAAACTAATGGCCTTTGGGTTTGACAAAAACCGCCACGGTATATTAAAAACAATGAAGTCAAACACACAATAAAGATCCTCCAGCTTTAAAAATAACAAATACAAAAAAGTGCTATAAGGAAAATGTTACAGCCAATAAAGGGGTAACCAAGGCTACCCCTTTATGTTACAGCCAATGCGAGACAAAAGTACTGAACAAACAACTTTACCTGGTAAATCCTTCTCCAATAACTTCCATTCTTCCTGAATTCTTTTCACCCAATTCTTTGAATGCTGCTCAGGAAACAAATTAATGGTTAAACAATATAATTAAGATTAAAACTGGAATAAAACACATTTAAAAAAATTTACCTGTGTCGTGGAAGAATTGGTGTGAACATAGTGATGGTCTGAAGTGTCGTCAATGGTGTCAAATTGCTTAAAGTTTCTAAATTTCTCAAGAATTTGCTCTCTGGCTTCATCAGATATGGTCACAACAGTACTATCAGCAGTTGTGCCATTATCTCCATCTCTTGCAGTATTGTGAACCCAAGGGTTATTGAACATTTGCTCAGGTGTGGTAGGAAGAGGAACGAATGGATTGAAAAAACCTGGATAAGGTGTATAATTTGGAAATGGATTAAAATGAGAAGAATTCAACCAAGGATTTGCAAATTCAGTGCCTGGAAAATGAAATGGTCCATTTACAGGTCCATAGAAATTTGAATGATGTGAACTGATACTTCCAGTTCCAGCTGCTTTCTTTGCACTTTCAAGTAGTTTCCAATGAGGTGAACCACCTCCATGAGGCAGCTTCATGACCCCTGAGTTGTCTACAGAGCCATGGTTAGTTGAAGAACCAAAATAATAAGGCTTCTTTTTACCAGAAGCTCCCAAAGACAAACTAGATGTAGATGACTCCACTCCTAATGCCAACTTTAACTTGCGTCTCCTGCTCTGTGTGGCATCAATTATTTTCTTACTAGGGTCAAGTGGAGAAAATAATTGAGAAGATAAGTGATTTTGCACACTAGAACTACCTACTGCAGGTCCATGGGTTTCATGCTTAATAGGCGCAAATGACCATGCAGGCTGAAATAAGCCATTAACTTGAGAATTTTTTGAATCAGATTGCGGAATATGAAAGCTAGGATAGAATAAACTACTTTCAGCGTTCTTAGAATTTGGATCATGTTCCTTCAACCAAGGAACAGGTGCTTCAATACCAGGAGGTATGTTTGCATTGTCAAAATGCTCCTGTAGTAAAGCATAATTATCTACATCCATATAATCATCCGGAATCAAATCACAGAAGCCATCATCATCGTCGTCATACGAGTAATCAGACTCATCCCCGTCAATGTTGATTAAGTTATTTGATACAGAAGTATAACCATTGGAAGACTCTACCCTACTGCTTGGTCCAGATTTGTCAATCACAAGCGGATAATATTTATTATCGAAGTCTTCCTGAAAATGGTTTCAAGAAAATTTTAGTCATTGTTAACGATAGAGACAATAATATCAATCAGCTACAAGAAAGAAGTCTTATTCACAAACCACAGTTTGATGATCACCATAACTGTTGTGAACAGATTCAGTTATCTTCCCCTTGTTATTTTCAGCAATGTTTTCACCAATTAACACTAGATCTGTTGAGTCATCATCGTTGTCGATGTCAATCACATCCCGAAAAATGACCTACAGAAGAATAATATTGTTGTGATATCCGAGAATATAACAAACATAGAGAAACCATTAAATCTTAGAAAAACAAGAGTGCAAGGCAAGTTAGAACTAAGAGCACAGGTGTGCTTTAGATGTGTAAGTAAAGGACATAAATGATCGGAATAAACGTATTCAACATTGGTTAATGGCTTTATGGCAAAGACTAAAGGGAAATAGGTAGTGTAACAGAAAAACTATGGAAACTAATTTCAAGTGAATATTCAACCAACCCATGCAATTTCCTTGACCCTGATAACCAAAGTAAGCATCAGCATACATTTCACTGCACATAAAAGTGGCATTTGTCATCAACAAACAATCAGATCAATCAGTCAGGGGATGAAAAACCTCCTATGTATAATGAGGAAATAACAAAGTGTCATCCGATTGATCAATAAGAAACAAAGTCAATGTGGAAATGCTGGTAAAACACGCAGCCTCTCCACCAATTTGAACAAGCAATTCAGCCCACTTTTTCCCCCTTGATATCCTTCTTTACGTGTGTTGCAGAATTGTGTTGTCACATTTCCTGATTCTTCTTCAATCTTCACCATTGTTGTCTATGGCAGATTGCGGAAAATTGCGGCGAGGCAAAAATCCGCCATAAAAATATGGCGGATGGCGGAACAGAAAATTGCGGAAGCATGGCAGACGAACAAAAAACATTATTATATGCTCACAAAAACAGTAACAACATCAAAAAAACAAAAGTCATAAACTTAGAAAACTTAATTATATAGCATAGGAAGGAAACTAGAATTCATATATCATGAGTTTAGAAATATTACTCGCTCAAACTCAAATAGATGGGGCAAGTCTTTACATACCTCAAAACATTATAAAAGATATTTTAAAATTTCTAATCTTCATCTCTAACTTCAACATAATCTTCTTCAAAGTTATTATCAAATGGGCGTGCAGAAAAGGGAGAAAATTATAGCAGCTTGCGGAAATAAAAGAGAAAAAACAAATGAAGAAATAAAAGAGAAAAAACTGAAGAAGAGGAGTACCCAATAATTGTTTGAGAAGAGAATAGACATAGAGAGAAGAAGAAAAGTCTATTGAGTGAGAAAGAGAATAGAAATAGAGAGAAGAAGAAAAGTCTACTGATTGAGAAAGAGAATAGAAATAGAGGAAGAAAGAAAGTATGGAGAATAGAAACGTTAGCAACTTGCAGAATGAAAAAGCAGTAGTGTTTGGTTTTATAAATATTTAATTTAATTAGGGCATTGATTAGTATTTAATGATAATTATTAGTATTTAACCACAATTGTTATTATTCTGGGCCATTTTACGGGTAAAAAATATCCAGACAAGAAATATTCAGATTTAAGATGAAAAAAACCGCAATGGCCGCAATTTGACAACACTGATCTTCACCCTTTGTCATTTTTTTTTCTATTCCATTAAACATAGCTCCCTCCATTGTTCACTCCCTCTTTAACTGCAGAGTAGTACTCAACTTTAATTTTGAATTGAATGGTATACTATTTCACTTTCTCCCTTACTCCAAGAATAGTTCATTCATTTCAGACTGTATTGCAATATGCATTCCCATGTGAACTAAAGACGCGTTGCAAACCGGAACACACGCCCTAAATTGCAGTTCAAAGGTGGGTTCAATGAATTTGGTAAAATCAATGTACCAAAAAAAATATTAACTGAGTTCAATCTAAATTGAATTCCCAACAAATGAACCAATTTTTTAAAAAACTTCAACTACTTTTGGTACACCAACAATAACCATGGATATAAAAGAGAGTCTGACAAAAAAAATAGCACATAAAGCAAAGTAAACTGGCATTTTCAAAACAAAATAACACCCAAGATTGACGATGAATCAGATTAAGAAAAGTGATAGCATACAAAGCATGAAATTCATTCAACGAGGAACGTGGTTGTGTTGGTGGTGGTTTGGAGGAGGAACATAGATATTGGAGTGATTGATAAGACAGTCGTGAATTGAACCAAACCAATTTCATAATCCGAAAGGAATGAAAAGTTAAGAAGTAAACCTAAAATAAAAGAGAGAACAGAAAAATGAAAGATTAGAGATGAAGGATACCTCTTTGTGTGGCTTGTTAGTTCGCGGTGGCGGTGGAATCTCGATCACATCAGGGTCCATGAAGCTGTGAGAACTGCTACCGGAATACACAGTCCTTCTGTGACAGAGCAAAAAAGAGTGAGGGTGTGCTTTGAATTTCAAGCGTATGCAAAAAAGAGTGAGGGTGTGCTTTGAATTTCAAGCGTATGCAAAAAAGAGTGAGGATGTGCTTTCAATTTCAAGCGTATGTAGCGGCGATTACAAGAAAATGAAAAAGTCTATAAAGAAAAAGTAAACCGAAACGAGAAAGAGGAACCGACGAGTTGGAACTCTGAAATGAATGTTCAGATAGCGACATCGGCGGCGGAGGCGGCTGCTCAATCGATCGACTCATCAAGAATTGTTGCAAAATTGAATAAACAAGTTGGTCAGAGAAAAATCAGGAAACAAAGACAATGTAATGTCTGTGATGAATGAGTGAATATGTTTCTTATGATACTGCCTTCGCGGGCGGCCTTGTGATGAAGATCAATATGGATTAACACTATTCCGTGTTTTTTACTTCTCACGGACACCTTCTTTTTGTTTCGTTATATCTAAAAAGACACGCTTTTTCTACTAATTTACGTTTTTGCCACTAATGTTTTTGGAACGAACACTCATGGAATCTGATATCTTTTTTCTCTTTTACTATTTCCTATGCGGTCGGTTTTATTTCCATTTCCACTCAAACTAAATATTTTTATTTAAACAATCAAACAAAACTGCTTTCCTCACCAAAACTTTTGTTTTTTATCTATACCGTAATTTAACAGTAGTAATTTTAGAATAATTATTCCAACATTTTTCTGTATAACTAAATATTTGTTGGAAACTCACTAAAATCTATAATGAATTTCTATCACAATAACAATTTAATTATAAGAAAAACAAAGAAAAGAAGACAAGACAAATAATTTCTGCAGAGTTTCTCTCTCTTCACAAATTGTGAAAATTTTATTATTCACTTTGCAACTGCAAATTAGTGTGAATAGCTTGCTTGACTTGCTTATAAAAATAGGGGTTACTCCCTCTAGTTTGTTTGACTTGCTTACAAAAATAGGGATTACTCCCTCTATTTATAACTGAGCTTACACCCTAAGCGCAAAGCCTAAAATATTTATTTTGTTATTATATCAAATCTAATTTATTCTAGACTTAAATCAAATCTATTTAAATCTAAAACAAATCAAATTTTTTCGACACACAGAATTACAATTTAACACACCACCTAATTCATTGTGTCTAAACTATATATGTTCATCATGACTTTTAGTCTTCTGAATACTTCGACTTGCACTCTATGATACGGTGGGAAGAACTGACTGTTTTTTGAAATGCTGGTTTGCGTTTGTGTTCGCAAAATATCCCGGTAAGCAAGAGTTGCCACCGACTTTTATTTTATCCAACAAGGAAAGGAAAAAAACACAGAAAAATTCCTTTTTCGAGATTATCTCTCGGGTTCGGGGGATAGATTATAGAAAGGGAAGGTATTAGCACCCTTTCTATCAGTGGTTATCCACGGGCTCTTAGGTACTTGCTCAATTGTTTTCAAAATTGTTTTCTTTGTGCTTGTGGTTTTGAAAAAGTTTTTGTTTGAAAACTTCGATTTAACTCTTGCTTCTGTCTTCAAGAGCGTATGAAGTGTTTTTGAAAACTTTGTTCGAAAAAAATGTAAGTGTGAAAAGTTTTGTTTTTTTGAAAGAGCAAGTACCTAAGAAACATCTACCTACTCGAAAAAGGAATCGTTCTATGCTAATTTCCTTTAGACAATGTTATCCCACTATGAATGAGTAGGTAGCACTGTCGTTGGAGTTTGAGGGTCAATTCGAATGAGGGACATACAGTCACTAAAGCAATGTTAGGATGCCTTAGCGGTAACCCTAATGTCTTAGATCATTTGTTTGAGGCAATAATATCTGAGGCAACCATTTCGAGGCAACTATGATCTTTTAGACAAGAGGACGACCTCTAAAACGACCTATACTCGATGACTGTGTACGAAGGCAACCAAGTGGGGTGTACCCTAAGAGTGTGCATGTGCGAGTGTGTCTTTTTCAGTTATTTTTATCTTTGCACATGTTAAGGGTGATCTAATTTGATTTTAGAATTAAGCATTCATTCTTGTCATACAAGCCCTATTATCAAACATCTAGCAGTTATAATTTGCAGAAATAAAAATGCGGAATTTAAATTACAAGGCGTCGGGTATTTACATCGCCAAAGACAAACCCTTTTGAAAAATAAAATAAAGCAATAAAAATAATTAAAAGTCCTATTTAACTATTACAATCCGGAAGCAGGTACATTATTGGATAAAAATAAGTAAATCGCGACGCAAAATTAAACCGGGCGCATGATTAGGGTTTTGACCCTTTTGGTTAAAGAAAATATCTTTTTGTTGTTTTTATTTGAAGAAAGAAATAAATCCTAAATTAATTACTAAATTAAATTAATAAATTAATTAATGAAGAAAATAAATTATTTTTGGAGTTTTTGATTATTTAGGAAAGAAATTATAATAATTAAATTAATGGTTAAAAACTAGTTAGGTCTAATTAATTTTATTTATTTATTTTCAAAAGGAATTAAAGTTCTCTAATTAAAACCTAGTTAATTAATAAATTTATTAAGAAAAATGAAAGATTAAAATTTGATTTGAAATTAAAAAAAAAACATTTTTTGTGATTTTATTTTAAAAGAGAATTTTATGATTGGTTAGAAATTAGTAAAAATAAAACAATTAAAATAAATAAACAAAAATAAATAAGAAGAGAGGAGTATTGGGCCTGATTTTAAGGGTGTTAGTAGCAATTTCTTAAGCCCAATATTGCTGGCCTTTTTTGACTTTCTCTGATTTGGTACATGTGCATTGACCAACGCTTCCATGGACCTTCAGACCCTGGCCACCAGATCTGGCCAATGGCCATCTGGCTACTGGATGTATGAGGGAATATGATGGACTGCATATAGGCGCTTGTCTGGGAATACCTGAAAAGGAAAATTATTGAGAAAGTGGAGGACCTGGGATTCGAACCCAGGTCTTGAAGGAGTTTACACTAACACGCTTGCCACCACGCTACACTGCTTTAGTTGTTATTATAATAGAAGCAAATAATATTATATGAAAAACACAATAATTGCCAGAAAAAACAAAAAGCGCGCGTGATATTCAAATTGGCCAGTGAGGGGATGCCACACATCATCCCCAACCTCTAGTCCGTGGCCAAAACCTCAAATACCTATACCAACGGACAGAAGTCTGTAGCTATAGGCATGTCCGTCTCCTAAATCCTGTACAGGCCACAAAAATGGATTTCAAGGGCATGGTTGTGTTCGTCTCACCATCCCGGTCACAACCATGTCCATTATGTGCTTCAATTCTTCCTGAAATAAAAACACCCAAAAACAAGAACCGAACTTTAACAATGGTGGTTCTTCATGTAAGCCAGATAAATGCAATTAAATATTATGAAAAGCTTGGAAAATGCTCTTGTGATCATAAATATGCCAATAGTTTTCTCAAATGATGCAAGAATAAGTCAAATCGATTTCAAGAACAGGGCTATGTTACGTGAGACTTACAGTGCTTGTAGTGGCCTGAAAATGCTTGCTTTTGATCCAAGTAGCTTGTGTGAATGCCCAGGAAGCGATTGGGACAAGTCTTGTCCTCTGAAAATGCCTTTGATCTGGATTTCGACTTCTCACTTTTTTGTGATTTTTTCACTTTTTGTTCTGCCTCTCTCTGCACTTTCCAACCCTTATTTCGTATGCTTTTGCTTGCTTATGTAATGCTCAGTGTATTAGGTCTACAAACTTGGCTCAAATCTTTCCATATCAATGCCTATGAATTGGATTTGATCTCCATTTACAAACTTGCCAAATTTGATTTATTTCAATCTTTTTGCACATGATTTGGTTTGATTCGAATTTGATGATGATAATGATTGTAATCAAAGCCTGAAATAGCCAAAAGATCTTGTGTTACCAAAATATTGGATTTTATATGATTTTATTTGATTTAAAATGAATAAATTCAATTTAAAAATCAAATTAAATAATAAAAATGAAATATGGGCTCATGGCTGAATCTAGGACACGTGGGAAACTATGCAAGCTCAAATCAAGTGGAAAAGAATGGGCCCATTTGACGAAATTTGAAGTTTTAGGGATAGTTGACTTTTGGCAATTTTGCAAAAAAGTCCAACTTCAACAATGCATAACTTCTTCAATTTTGAACTTTTGGAGGTTTTCTTGGACTTTTTAGAAAGCTTGAGGTGTCCTATAACTAACCCTTTTTGTCTCATCTCATTTTGATATTCCATTCTCAAGTTATGAGTTTTGACAAAAAAAGGTGTTTTTGTTGACTTTCAAAAATGACCTATAATGTCCAAATTCATAACTTCTTTTGAGTGCATTTTTTGATCTTGGGGTGTGAATATGGATTGTAGATAATTTCATCCTCTTCAAAATGAGCTTTGGATGGGTCATTTCTCATAAATTATGAGAAAGTTATGCTTGGTCAAAGTTGAGTTGACTTTTCCTACAAAACCCTAATTTAGCAACTTTTGAGTCTTGATGAATTTTGAGAAATCCTTGATGAATCATGATCAACACTTGATCAAATGATGAAATATCCTTTAAAATTAGAATGTTGACAAAAAATCTTGGAGTTTGACTGTTTGTAGGTCACAGTTGACTTTTGCCCTAGTACAGTCGATTTTTGGACCTTTGAGCAATTGACTGAGTAAACTTCCTCTGTAAGGCTTGAAACTTGACATGGATTATCTTGAGAACATATTAGGACATTGGTGAGCACTTGAGGTCATTTGGACTCAAGGATCTTGATGCAACACAAAACCCTAATTTGGGGTTGATTGTCTTAGGAGATAGCTTGTCTGACCAACTCTTGAGCTATTTTGAGCAACTTGGAGATTTTTCTTGCAATGTCTTGAGAAATATGGGAGGGTAAAATTTGGGGTACAACAGCTGCCCATGTTCAATCTTATTAAACCTGAGGATGTAGATTGGATTTCGTGCCTTTCGTGATCCGAAGGTGGAAGATGATTGAACACTAGAGTGCCCAGAAATTTGCACTCGCATGAAGTGGTATCAGCCTTGTGAATGGGCTTAAAGATTCCATTTGGAGATTGCTGGCGGGAGGATGGGCTTAAAGATGCCATCTGCAGGAGTGTCAATCGCATAAGAGATTCCTTAGCGAGAACTTACATACCTGTTGTTGTAGAAGATTCCGCTAGGGAAGTCTGATCTTCGTTGAGATTTAGGAGCTTGCTTGTACTTCAACTGAGAGAACATCTTTGCTGAGTTTTAAGAACTTGTCCGTAATTTAACTGGGGGAACTCTGTCGAGATTTAGAACCTTATCTGTAATTCAACTGAGGATAATTCGGTCGAGATTTAAGAACCGGTCAGTACTTCGACTGAGGAGAACGGTCGAGATTTAGAACCTTATCTGTAATTCAACTGAGGATAATTCGGTTGAGATTTAAGAACCGGTCAGTACTTTGACTGAGGGAAACATCTTCATCGAGATTTAGGACTTGTCTGTAATTCAACGGAGGATAATTCTGTTGATATTTAAGAACTGTCAGTAATTCGACGGAGGAGCTTTGCCGAGATTTAGAACCTTATCTGTAATTCAACTGAGGATAATTCGATTGAGATTTAAGAACCGGTCAGTACTTTGACTGAGGGAAACATCTTCATCGAGATTTAGGACTTGTCTGTAATTTAATGGAGGATAATTCTGTTGAGATTTAAGAACTGTCAGTAATTCGACGGAGGAACTTTACCGATATTTAGAACCTTATCTGTAATTCAACTGAGAGTAATTCGGTTGAGATTTAAGAACCGGTCAGTACTTCGACTGAGGGGAACATCTTCATCAAGATTTAGGACTTGTCTATAATTCAACCGAGGATAATTCTGTTGAGATTTAAGAACTCGTCCATACTTCGACGGAGGAACTTTGCCGAGATTTAGAACCTTATCTGTAATTCAAACTGAGGATAATTCAGTTGAGATTTAAGAACCGGTCAGTACTTCGACTTGGGTAAAAGCTTCATAGCTTTTGATTTTTCATGAGAATCTAGCTGTATCCTTCCTGAAAAGTAAAGGTTAGTTGTATGTAATGTATTATATGTATCAAACAATGATGTTCTCAAAATAAATGAGATTGTGTTGTATGATGCGTATATGCATGTGTCATGATGTATGGAAATGTAATGCTTTTAGCTGGGGGAAATAAATCCCGAATAGCTGCTGGAGCAAAGAGTTGAATTCTTCGTTTCCGCTGGGGATAACGAACGAAGGTGACTGTGAGAATAAACTTGCAGGAGAGGATAACTCCGTTGGAGAATAAACTGATGAGAAGATTACTCTTGTAGGGAAGATATGCTCTGTTGAGGATTCCACCAATAAATTCCGCTGGGGATGAATTACTGTTGCTGGTGATACTGAATCTTGTTGGGGATTGACTTCTTGTTTGTGAAAGGAAAGAACTCCGCTGGGGATGATCTTTCAGCTGCGACTTCATTGGGAATAACCTTTTAGACTCTAATGGGGATAATCCTTTGAGTTCTGTTGGGGACAGTCTTCCAAAGTCTACTGGGGATGACTCTCCAAATTCCATTGGGGAAGCTTTTTCAGACTGCGCTGGGAAAAATTTCAAACTCCACTGGGGATATTTTGTATTCTGCCGGGGAATATTCTTATACTCCGCTGGGGAATATTAAGACCTTTCAGTGCTGATGGTAAATAAACTCTGCTTGAGGAGAATATTACCGATTCATTCACAGTTGCGAGTCTCAGCTGGGGAGAGCTATCATTACTGTCTTTTCTTACTCTGCGGGGAGTGAATGTACTTTAGCTATATTCTTCAGCTGAATCTACCTTGTACCTGGTGGACAAAACAATTGTACAGTTTGGACATTTCTCATTTGCCCTTGTTTCTGATATTACAAGTAATCGTCTTTTGTTTCGCATGTAAATATTTATGAGCAGCAATTAATGTCAAATGCATATATTAAAAATGAACATCGGACGTTCTTTGCAAAACAAAACAAAAAAGGAAAAACAGTTTGAAATTTCTCTGAAAATGAATTGTATTGATTTGAAGTTTGGCCTGTAAATAGGCGTTTTTGTACAAGAGGCTGACGTCCTAGTAAGAGAACGCTGCCGAATAATAGAATTTACACAATTTGTGAAAAACTAAACAAAACAGCTATGTGAATAATCCCACTGGGTTCCAACTCTGCTATTGCCTTTATGTCTTCGAGCATCTCATCACTTTGCTACTTGGTTGAAGGTAGATCAGATTGATTAGTGCCATCCGAGCTTGATAGTTGATACCGAAGTCTGGTCGCAAGGTGATCCAATGAGACATAGTGTTACGCTTTGATCCCTAATTTTTGCCTGGACCGCCCTTTCGGGTTTTCAATCCACCGGGATACCCTTTTTTGCCCAAGCCGCCTTTTCAGGTTTTCGACTTGCCGGGTGTACAGTTTTTTTTTAATTTTCATCCCTTATTTTTGCCCGAACCCTTTTGGTTCGCCGGGAAGCCCTTACTTTTGCCTAGGCCAGTCAACCTAGCGGGTCTTTGATTATGCGTAGTATCTTTTCACTATGTCTGTATTGACGGGGTGAGGAAGGTCGTCACCATCCATGGTGGTTAGAATCATAGCTCCTCCTGAGAAGATGTTCTTAACCACAAATGGCCCTTCGTAAGTAGGGGTCCATTTGCCCCTGGGATCACCTTGAGGTAGTATGATGCGCTTGATTACCAGATCCCTAACTTGATACTTTTGTCGTCTGACTTTCTTGTTAAATGCCTTGATCATCCGCTTTTGATACGTCTGACCATGACAAATAGCAGTAAGTATTTTTTCGTCGATTAAGTTCAGTTGATCAAGCCGGGTCTGAATCCAGTCATCTTCGCTCAAACCTGTATCCTTCATGATCCAAAGAGAGGGTATTTGAACTTCAATGGGTAAGACGGCCTCCAAGCCATAAACTAAGGAATAGGATGTTGCCCCTGTTGACGTCCGCGCTGAGGTACGGTACCCATGAAGAGCAAAAGGTAACATCTCGTGCCAATCTTTGTATGTCACCGTCATCTTCTGCACGATCTTCTTAATGTTTTTATTAGTCGCTTCTACAGCCCCATTCATCTTCGGCCGGTAAGGAGAAGAGTTATGATGCTGTATCTTGAACTGCTTGCAGAGCTCAGTGATCATCTTATTATTGAGATTTGTACCATTGTCTATAATGATCCTCTTTGGTACACTATATCGACAAATCAGATTATATTGAATGAACCGTGCCACGACGTTCTTGGTCACTGTAGCAAAGGAAGCTGCTTTAACCCATTTCGTAAAGTAATCAATAGCTACCAAGATGAAACGATGCCCGTTAGATGCCGTAGGTCTGATCTCGCCGATCATGTCGATGCCCCACATTGCAAAAGGCCATGGAGCCGTCAAGACATTCAGAGGTACTGGAGGTATATGCACCTTATCAACATAGACTTGGCACTTGTGACAGGTCCGAGAATGCTGATAACAGTCGGCTTCCATTGTGGACCAATAGTATCCTGCGCGAAGTATTTTCTTTGCCATGGTGTGCCCACTAGAATGAGTTCCGAAAGTACCTTCATGTAACTCTATCATGATCCTTTCTGCTTCGTTCTTATCCACACAACGCAGTAAGGTCGAATCATGGTTGCGCTTGTAAAGGATGCCATTGTTGATGAAGAATTTCGCCGCGAACCTCTTCAGAAACTTCTTATCATTAACAGATGCACTCTCGGGGTACTCCTGAGCCTCAAGGTACCTCTTTACCTCGTGAAACCAGGGTTTATCTGCTATCTCTTCAGTCTCAATGTCACAGCAATGTGCAGGTTCGTCCAACTTCTCAATGATAATCCGGGGAGCTTCATTGTCCCAATTGACTTTGAACATAGAAGACATCGTAGCCAGCGCGTCCGCCAACTGATTCTCCTCTCTAGGGAAGTGTTCAAATGTTATCTCATAGAAATGTGGAAGTAACGCCAACACATACTCCTTGTAAGGAATAAGATTAGGGTGTTTCGTATCTCACTCGCCTTTGATCTGACTGATCACGAGAGCGGAATCTGTGAATACACTTAAGAACTTTATCCTGAGGTCAATAGCTACTCGAAGACCCATAATGCACGCTTCATACTCCGTTATATTGTTGGTGCAGTTGAAACATAGTCGGACGGTGAACGGAGTATGAGAGCATTTAGGAGATATGATCACAGCGCCAATGCCATTACCCAAAGCGTTCGAAGTTCCATCAAAGTATATAGACCATCGGGATCCTTCCTCAGGTCCTTCATTCGGTCCAGGTTCTTCACAGTCAGTCACCAATATGATATTCTCATCAGAAAATTCAAAGTTCATAGACTGGTAATCGTCCACTGCCTGATGTGCCAAATGGTCCGCCAACACACTTCCCTTGATTGCCTTTTGAGTCGTATATTGGATGTCATACTAAGTCAAGATCATCTGCCATCTTGCTATTCTTCTGGACAAGGCATGCTTTTCGAAGATATACTTGATTGGATCCATCTTTGATATCAACAGAGTAGTGTGAGTCAGCATATACTGTCTCAGCCGGCGAGCAGCCCATGCCAAAGCGCAACAAGTTTTCTCAAGCAACGAGTATCGGGTCTTGCAGTCGGTAAACTTTTTGCTAAGGTAATAAATAGCATGCTCTTTTCGGCCAGACTCGTCATGCTGACCCAACACACACCCCATTGAGTTGTTGAGTACTGTCAAGTATAAGATTAAAGGTCTCCCTTCAACCGGAGGCATCAGAATAGGAGGTTCTTGGAGATACTCTTTGATTCTTTCGAAAACGGCCTGACATTCATCGTTCCATCTTACCACTTGATCTTTCTTCAGTAGCTTGAAGATTGGCTCACAAGTAGAAGTCAGGTGTGAGATGAATCAGGAAATATAGTTCAAACGTCCCAGAAAGCCTCTGATTTCTTTTTCAGTTCGGGGAGCTGGCATTTCCTGTATAGCCTTCACCTTTGCAGGATCCACTTGAATACCTTTATCGCTTACAACGAAACCCAGCAGCTTACCAGATCTCACCCCGAAGGTGCACTTGTTCGGGTTTAACCTCAGCTTGTACAACTTCAACCTGTCAAATAGCTTCTGAAGATGGTCAAGGTGTTCTTCCTCAGTCTGGGATCTTGCAATCATGTCGTCGATGTATACCTCAATCTCATGATGGATCATGTCATAGAACAAGGCGACCATGGCGTGCTGATATGTTGCCCCAACATTTTTCAATCCAAAAGGCATGACCTTGTAGCAAAAGGTACCCCATTGAGTAACAAAGGTTGTCTTCTCCATATCCTCGGGAGCCATTTTAATCTGATTATAACCGGAGAAACCATCCATAAAGGAGAAGACCTTATGCTGTGCGGTGTTGTCAACCAGAATGTCGATATGAGGCAGAGGGAAATCATCCTTGGGGCTTGCCCTGTTCAGATCCCTATAGTCAATACACATTCGAACTTTACCATCCTTCTTCGGCATATGAACCACGTTGGCCACCCACTGTGGGTAAGAAGTAACTGCTAGAAAATCGGCGTCAAACTGCTTCATCACTTCAGCCTTGATTTTCTCAGACATCTCCGGGCGCATTCAGTGGACTTTCTGTTTCACTGGAGGACATCTTCCTTGGTAGGAAATCAGTGAACCACAATATCGGTACCCAACCCAGGCATATCTTCATAAGACCAGGCGAAGATCTCAACATAGTCATGCAGCATCTGAATCAACCGTTGTTTAACACTAGCTTCCAGATTTGCACCGATCTTGACCTCTTTCTTGTCTACCTCTGTACCCAGATTCACTGTTTCCACTGGCTCTTCATGTGGATGTATGGCCCTCTCTTCCTGAAGTAAGAGTCTAGCAAGTTCACCAGGCACTTTGCAATCATCTTCACCTTCGTCTTCGGCTAAGTTGATCGGACTTTCGAAGTCATAACCGGCAGTAGCAGAGTCGTTATCAGTGGGATCTAGAGTGGATGTAGACCTGTATATGTGAGTGTGTGTAAAATAGCTGTTTTGCAACATAAAAGAAAAACAAGGAGCGCAAAATTTGAAATGCAAGAAACGTCTTATGCTTTTATTAATGATATATGTAGATGACACACATAAAGCCCTCACAAATAAAAACCACGGTGCCCCGGGTAAGACACCTGGCCATAAAGTTTAAAAACATTGTTTGTTACAAATACAAAACAAAAGTCTCATTACTGGGTAACAAAAGAAATTGGGATGAAGTCCTTTGCTGTCCAGTTGCTTAGTCCACCATCAGTAGTAGGATAGATCCAACTGTCGAACTCAGATTCTTCATCATCGTCTTCAATGGCATTCACTCCTGAATTGCTGATAAACAGGGGAGGTCTTCCAGTCCTTGCACTCCGAACAGCCCTTTGAGCTTCTGCAGTGAAACCCAAACCAAACTTGTTAGTCTTATGTGCAAAATCAGGGAGTTGGCCCCAATTTGCACACCTACCTTTCTCAACAACAGCCCGAGCATCCTTGAGGGAAGCCATCTTTATTGGAGGATCTTCAATAACAGATCCAACTGATGCCAGTATCTAGGGAACCTCTTCAAAATGTTGAAACGGGGTATCAATGAACTCCCCATCCATCTATACATATCGGAAAGAGTTGAGGTGGCTCACCATGTACTCCTCCTTTCCTCGTACCGTCACAATTTTCCCCTTGACTGGGTACTTCAGCATCTGGTGGAGCGTAGAAGTGACTGCCCCAGCTTTGTGGATCCACGAGCGACCCAACAAACAAGAATAGGATGGCCGAATGTCCATCACATAAAAAGTAGACGCAAAGATTTGAGAACCAACCTTCACTGGAATATCCACTTCTCCATGTACCATTCTCTTTGACCCATCAAAGGCCCTAACAACAATGTTACTTGGCTTCAACTCTAAACCTCCACAGTTTAACCGATCTAGAGCTTTCTTAGGTAAAACATTCAATGATGAACCAGTATCCACCAATACATGAGCTAGAGTAGTTCCCCTGCATTCAATGGAGACATGCAGGGCATCATTGTGATTCCTCCCCTTAGCAGGCAAGTCTGCGTTGGAGAAGCCTAAACCATTATCCGCTGTCAGACTAGCCACACAATCTTTAAACTAATCAGCTGATGTTTCCTGCGGCACGTGCATGGTCTTCAGGAAGGCAATCAGAGCCTTGGCATGGGTTTCTGAGCATAGCAACATAGACAACATAGAGATTTTAGACGGGGTTTTCCCCAGCTGTTCGACTACATTATAGTCGCTCTTTTTGATAATTTTCAAAATTTCCTCTATCTCTTGTCTAGAGGCTTCAACAATAATTACCTTTGGTGCCTCCGTCCGAGCAGGCTCATCAGCGGTCCCTTTGCCCCGAGTATTAGATGACTCGGCAACAGGGGTAAGAATGGGAACTTGAACAGGGATAGTATTAGGTGCACTAGCAGGCGTAATGACAACAGGCATCCGAACAACTGGCGGAGAGATCTCAGGGGAGAAAAGTCTTCCGCTGCGGGTGACTTTGGCAGGTCCAACAATATTGCTGACGTCAGCATCAGCCTCTTCAGCACTTAAGTCTTGCTTAACTCCGTGATAATATACGTCAGCCCCATAATGCCACGGGACAACTTTATTGGATGTATAGGGGATATGCCCAGGAACAATGATGATAAAGGGTGCAATTCTCGGAACATATGTAATTCTAACAAGCTTTCTCGAGGAAGCCTTGGAAGAATTGTCGAAAATGGTGATTATAACAACTTCTTCAGTAGGAACCAAAGGAACAATAATCTTCTCAAACAAAATTTCTTTATTATCCATCAGGCGTTGGACACCTGACTTCAAAAGATGGCAACCGGTAGGTAGGACGGAACACATACGGCAACCTTCGCCACAGCCCGGAAATAAACCCGCTAACAGAAGGTTCTTCTTCACAGTCATCAATGGAGTAACAATATCTTTCACAGAAACCACAAACGAGTCTTCATCTACAACATTCACTCCATGCTTGGGCATGGGAGCAGTCACGACATTAGGTCTTTCAGGTGCTTCGAATTCAATCTCCTTTGCATCAATCAAGTCTTGTACCTTATTCTTCAAAACCCAACAATCATTCGTATCGTGCCCCGGGCTATCGGAGTGAAAAGCACAATGGGCGTTTGGATCATACATCGATGATGTAATGTTTGGGTTCTTCGGAGCCTCCTTCGGAATCACCAAGTTGGTTTTCAATAACTGCGGCAGCATTTGGGATAAAGTCATGTTGAGCTGAGTGAATTGTCTTTACGGTCTCTCGGCCCTTGGCTGATTGTTGCACTGAGGAGCGACATCAGGTCTTGATATAACAACCGCATTAACAGCTTGGCGGCGTTCAGGTTTATTATGGCTTTTTAAATTGTAAACAGCGTTGGATTCCTTCTTAAAAGGTTTCTTCTCGGCACTAGACGAAGCACCCTTCTGTATCTTACCGCTCTTGATACTAGCCTCAATTCTTTCCCCGGTCATAATCAGCTCAGTAAACCCGGACGATGAACTTCCAATCAGATGGTTGAAATACGGACCAGACAAGGTCCCCAGAAACATATCCACTAGTTCCCTATCAGCCAAGGGAGGTTGCACTCTACCAGCAAGGTCCCTCCACTTCTGGGCGTAATCTTTGAAACATTCGCCCGCACCCATAGACATACCCTGGAGTTGGGTACGCGTGGGAGCGAGGTCGGCATTGTATTGGTACTTCTTGTAGAAAGCAGCAACCAAGTCCTCCCAATTACGAATACTAGCTCCTTCCAGCTGGTAAAACCATTCAAGCTGAGTCCCTGAGAGACTGTCTTGAAAGAAGTGGATCCAGAGATTCTTGTCAACGGTGTATGGCTGAATCTTTCTAACATACGACCGAAGATGCAACTTCGGACAAGAAACTCCGTCGTATTTAGCAATGGCTGGTGCTTTAAACTTGTGGGGAATCACCACCCCAGACGACAAACCTAGATCACCAAAGTCCAACCCAGGGACCTTCTGGATCTCCATGGCACTTAACCGGTCTTCAAGCTGTTTATATCTATCCTCAGCAGGAGGATACTGGTCTTCGTCAAAGTCAGTCTCGTGGTCAGATACCACGGGGCTAGGAACCCTCCTTTCTTCTTGATTTTCTCCCCCTCCAGATGAGTGGGATAGATTGACTTCATCTCGTATCCTGTTTCCAAACCTATGACCCATGTTTAGGAGGACTGTCTTCTTCTTCTTCTTCTTATTTTTATCCTTTAAGATAAGGGTCTTCAGATCTTGCTGACCCTTAGCCAAATTCATGAACATTTCCTGAAATTGAGCGTTTTGAGCCTGTAGCGCCTTGATAGCTTGATCATTTGATGTTTCAGAAGACATAATGCTGAAATAAACAGCGAAGAAGATGAGAAACCTGTAATGGGTACCTGTTATGAGGTGCATGGAATGAAATGCACATGATATGATTTCAAATACTTTAGAGATTCAAATTCGCAAACCAAAACGAAACACACTTTTATTAGATAGATTTTGAATTCAAATGTTCAACAGATGCCTTTAAGGCGTTACAAAAAGGAAATACTGAAAAATAAATCAAAACTAGAAATAATCAAAATACAATCAATGCTCCCATGGTTGTTTCCTGTCAGTGCGGACATAACCATTGAGGATCTTCTCATTCTCCAATTGCCTTGTCAACTTCTAGATCTTCTGCTCTTGCTCGTGATACTTTTCTCTATAAGTATCCCGCTCCTCTCTCAGCTGCATCCACTGTCTCTTTAATGCCCCAATGTCAGTAGGCATGTATGGATGGAGGATGGTAGGAGGAACCCCTTCTTCATCAGCAACCTCAAGGGTTATAGGCAAGACGGCTTCGTACGGCATTCCCAGCTTTTGGGCACGGATTCGAACCCATCAAAGATATGGCTCCATCGGAAGAGAAGTTTTCACACCCAACTCGTGTGGATCAGACCTGTGTACTCTATCCCAAGCTCTTATGAACCTGCCGCATTGCTCGTCACTATCCCCTTGGAAGTCAAAGACAATGCTCGGCATCAGTAACTCATGAGGTCCTTCCCTCCTAGCTCGCCCAAATTGACGTAAGGCCAAACATGGATTATAGGTGATTCCTCCATAGGTTCCTAGCAGTGGAACATTGGGGTATTCCCCACAGCAATCAATAATAGCCATGTCTTCCATGCCCTTGATAGTCCAAATTATGTCATTATGAGAGAGAGACATAATCCTATAGGCCCAACCCATGCCTTCCTTGTTCTTCAAAACTGACTTGGGGAGGTGAGAAATAAACCACCTCGCCAGCAATGGTGCACAGCATATGAGGGTTCCCCATTTCCAAGCAGTACGGGCATAAAGAGAGTGAAAAATATCACCCAAGAGAGTGGGCACAGGATTACCGGATATGAAAATCTTCACTGCATTCACGCTGACAAAAGAATTTGAATTAGGAAACAACACCAAGCCATATATGAGAAGAGCCAGAATGTCTTCAAATGCCTGAAAGTCTAGACTGTCCCTGAACTGATTAGCCCGATCAACTAGGAATTTAGCCAAGAAACCTTTTGTACCACTTCTAGTCTCCCAGTTTGACATTACCTCAGCCTTTGTCAGATGAAGGGTTGAAGCAATCTCTTCCTGCCTAAGGATCTTCTCCCAACCTGTAAATGGGGTCTGCTCTAGAATGGAGATACCCAGTAGATCAGAGAACTCTTCCAAGGTAGGGACCAACTGGTAGTCCGGAAAAGCAAAGCAATGGTACAGTGGATCAAAGAACTGGACTAAGACACTCATCATCTGTTCATCCATCTTGGAGGTGACCAAACCCAGGAGGTGACCATGTCTGTTGATAAAGGAAGAAGTATCTGGCATCTTTGGAACCAAATCCTTGAGCTGAGTGGGAATCTGGACAAAGTTGATCTGAATAGTGTTTCTACACATGGGTGCCATGACCTACAAAACAGAACAAAGATAAATCCCCTCTGTATTTGAAATAGGTTAGTCTTGATGCAAGATGCATGCAATGTCATGATGCATGATATTATGATAGAAACACACCACAAGTGTGTTCGGTGGATCTGGAACTGACTGTTTAACGCTGGTTCGCGAAATGTCGCGGTAAGCAAGAGTCGCCACCGTCTTTTATTTTCTCCAATAGGAAAGGACAAAAGCACAGAAAAATTCCTTTAAAGAGATCGCTCTCGGTTCGGGAGGTAGGTTATAGAAAGGGAAGGTGTTAGCACCCTTTCTATCCATGGTTATCCATGGGCTCTTAGATACTTGCTCATTTGTGTTTTCAAAAATGGTTTGTTTGCTTTTCAATGTGGGTTTAAAAAGTTTCTTTTGAAAAATTTCAGATCGACTCGTACGTCAGAGTGTTTGAAAAGTTTGTTTTGAAAGCTTTTGAAAAGTGTCAGTGTGAAAAGTCTTTTTGAGTTTGTTTTGAGATTAGAGCAAGTATCCTTGAGAACCTACCTACCCTAAGGAATTCGTCTGTGTAAATGTCCTTTAAAGTAGTGCCATCCCACCATTGAGAGGTAGGTAGCACCACCGTTGGAGGTGTTCGGGTCAATTCGAGGTTCGGGACATGGTGATCACCCGAGCAATGGGAAGACACCTTAGAAGCTACCCTCATGCCAGGTTCCCGGATCATGAGGACTTACTAAGACGTCCTCTACTCGACGACCACCTTTCGAAAGGCAACAGTGAGGCGTACCCTAGGGGTGGTGTGTGCGAATTGTGTGTCATGTTTCAGTTATTTGTCTTGTCATGTTTGTCGTGTTCTACGCTTGATTTTAATTTGTCCATACATTCTTTCATGCTTGATTAACAGTTAGGAGTGCGGAAAATAAATCTAAGACTATTACAAAGGCGCGGGTCCACATCGCCAAAATTAAACCGGACCCGATTTAGCGAAAAAATAAATAATGCAAAGAAATAAAGTGCGAAAAGTAAATTACAACGCTTTGGGGCAATTACAAAATTATATAAACGATAAAAAGTAAATGCGCAATTAGATGATTAATGACGGGCGTTGGACCCTTTTTGCAAATAATTAAAAGTTAATGAGAATTAAAAATTAAATGATTAAATGTTTTTTGGTATCTTGTATTTTTTAGATTTAATAGGGAAAGAAATTAATTGAAATTAAATTAAACGGCAAACCCTAATTCTAATATTTTATTTATTAAGAAAGAATTAAATTAAGATCTAAATTAAACCTAAGATTTATTATATACAATTTAAATAGGAAAATAAATAAATAAGTCATTATTATTATTCTAAAAAAAGGGAAAATATTAAAAGTAATAAAAAATATCAATTAACCTAATTCTACATTTTTTGTATTTTTATTATGGAAAAAATATAAATTAAACCTAAAATTTATTATGTACAATTTTAATTATAAATAAATAGTATTGTGAGAAATAAAAATTAAAAAGACATTAAAACTATCAATTAACCTAATTCTATTTTGTTGGATTTTTATTAAAAAGAAATTAATATTAAAACCTAATTAAACTAAGTAATCTACATTTTTATTTATTCATGAAAATAATTAATACATAAATAAATATTATATTTTTTTGTATTTTCTGATAATGTTTTTTAGATTTTTGTAAAAATAATTGATTAAAACAAATAATTAAAATAAACAATCAATTAAAATAAATGAAATAACAAAAAGAAATCAAACCAGAGTGGGGTGTAGTCCCCAATTTAGGAGGTTCAAATCTGAAAAAGCCTGGCCCACTAAGGGTTGATTCGTTGACTTTCTTGGATCAGGTGTCAGCGCCTTGACCTAGTGCATGGTGCATCTTAACTCTTGACCCTTGATCTAAATCTCCAGGATGCGTGGGCGATGGATATTGAGTGTGTATGGTGAACGTTCACGTTAGGCCTGCATGGAATCAGCTATAGAAAAATAATATGGAATTTATGCAAGACCTGGGACTTGAACCCAGGTCTGTGAGGTCACAAGCGTAGTGCGTTGCCAGCTGAACCATTCACTTTCAATTAACATAATATAGCAATTAAATAATAAATATCAAAATTGGTCAATGGTCCTAAAAGCGCGCGCGACATTTAAATGAGCCAGTCCCATTATGCCACGACATTATCATCTTCATCCCTGTAAACGTAAGACTCAGAGGCCACGGTTTTTGAAGTGTGGCTTTAGAGAGGCTATGAGAAAATAGCGACTAGCCCCTCGTCGCTCATAAATTGAGCGCGAGGGTGCCATCTTTTCCGTCTGGATGAGCTGAGTGTGATGATGGTACTGGCATGGTCCAATTTTTCCCCTAGTGAGAACCCCCAATTTGAAGCAACCTGTAACCCTAGAGGACGCTCATGGTGAAATCATATTTATGCCACAAAAACTCAATTAATTACAATGGTTAGTTCATAAACTTCATAAGGAGTAATAATATACAAGCAAAAATGCAAGAAGATGCTTAAATCATGAGATGCGATTTCAATATTTTCTTGATACGGTTTGAGTTCCAGATACCAGTTCAAGGCGTTTGAGTTGATGCCAATGGTTGGAATATGTCCAGGAATGTATGAGAATGCTAATGGGATCAAAATCGAAGCTTGAATTGACCTCTAATGCACTTTTCAGTTTTGAGTTTTTTTTGTGAATTTTCAAGAATGCCAAAGCTCGTGTATGCGCAGCTTTCAGTCCTTTTGCATTAGGATTCTCATTCTGATCATATATGGAGCATGTTAGGTCAAGAAAGTTGTACAAAATCTCATGCATTGATGATTTCATATATTTGATTTTGGCAAATCTTCTTCATATCTTTTTTCGTGTTGTTTTTGTTCAATCATGATCCAATCTTATCAAAACTTGCCATAATCCATTAAGCACGAAATATTGACATTATAATGTGCATAAAAAGATTTTTTAGGTTAAAGTTTATATTTTTCATGAATTAAAATCATTTAAATGAATATAAATTAATATTAATTCAAATAAATAATTAAAAAATATGAGAATACTTCCCCTTGGGCCTAGTGGTCGTGCATAGGCTTGGCATGAAGAAATTTGGAAGAAAATTGGGCCCATTTGCATTTTTAGGCCTTTTGCATCAATGTTGACTTTCAAAAATTTCCAAAAATTTCCCAACTTCCACAAGGCATAACTTGGTCAATTTTTAAGCTTTTCACATGTTCTTGGACATTTTGGAAAGGTCTTTGAGTCCTTTAACCAATGGCTTTGGTCCCATGTCATTTTGATTTACCAATCTCAAGTTATGGCCTTTGACTTAAAGTCACTTTTTGTTGACTTTTGAAAATGACCTATAATGTTGAAATTGATAACTTTTTGTGAGAGCATTTCTTGGACTTGGAACATGAAGATGAATTGTAGGAAATGTCTTTCTCTTCAAAATGAGCTTTGGATGGAATTTTTCTGATAATCCATGTGAAAGTTATGCCCTGGTCAATTTCAGTTGACTTTTTCAGCTGTCCAAATATAGCAACTTTTGCATCTTTGATGATTTCTGAGCCAAATTTTGAGAATCATGATCAAGCATTGATCAAATGATGTTTGTGGCTTCAAAATGATATATTGACCAAAAATTTGAACTTTTGACTGTCAAATGACCATTTTGCCCCTACAGTTGACTGTAGTGCAATCTAGGGTTTTGACTGTACAATTTTGAGCTGAATGCCTTGAAACTTGATATGAGGACCCTTGACCATCTTTGCAAGCATATGAGACTTGATTGGGCCTTTGGAAAGTTCATTTGCTTGACCAGAACTCAAACCCTAGTTTTGACTGTCTAGGAGACAGTTGAGCTGCACAACTCTTGAGGCATTTTGTGACCTTGACTTTGACAATTCTTGATGAATATGGGAGGGCAAATTTTGGGGTACAACAGTTGCCCCTGTTCAATCTTCTTAGACCTGAGGATGCAGATTGGCTGACGTGCCTTTCGTAATCCGAGGGTAGAAGATGATTGGACACTAGAGTGCCCAGAAATTTGCGCTCACATAGTAGCGGTGCTGATGAGGGAATGGGCTTATAGACGCCATTTGGATGTTGCTTGGATGGGATGATGGGCTTATAGATGCCATCTGGATGTTGATTGAGTAGGAGATTCCTTAGCGAGAACCTGCATACCTGCAAAACAGAAAAATGAGTACCTGACACGTCGCAGGAGCTGATTTTAGATGCTTGATATAGATATGTCCTGATTGGTTACAGGAGCTGAGTCTGGAGCTTCAAACGCTGATGAATGAACCAGGGATGGTTACTGCCTGAGCATGAATGGTAAGAGAACCCTGAATGATTTCAACCTCAACAACGCTCGTTGAGAAAATCTTGGTGAGGATTACTATCTTCGTAGTGTCAGGAAGAGAACCAAAGGACATTATAATCTCAAAGGGAGTCACCTCGCTCACCGTTGGAGAGGGAACTGTAGGAAATTATAATCTGGAAGGAGATATCACCTCACGCTCATGCCGGAGAGGGGAACATCTGAAAAAGGAATTACCACCTCACACGCCGTTGGAGAGGGGACCATAAGAGAATATCACCTCACGCTCATGCCGGAGAGGGAAACATCTTGAAAAAGGAATTACCACCTCACACGCCGTTGGAGAGGGGACCATAAGAGAATATCACCTCACGCTCATGCCGGAGAGGGGAACATCTGAAGAAGGAATTACCACCTCACACGCCGTTGGAGAGGGGACCATAAGAGAATATCACCTCACGCTCATGCCGGAGAGGGAAACATCTTGAAAAAGGAATTACCACCTCACAC
Source organism: Vicia faba (assembly GCA_948472305.1). Classification (NCBI taxonomy): domain Eukaryota; kingdom Viridiplantae; phylum Streptophyta; class Magnoliopsida; order Fabales; family Fabaceae; genus Vicia; species Vicia faba. The sequence goes on along the minus strand of OX451739.1, from coordinate 94,331,953 downwards.
GCCGTTGGAGAGGGGACCATAAGAGAATATCACCTCACGCTCATGCCGGAGAGGGGAACATCTGAAGAAGGAATTACCACCTCACACGCCGTTGGAGAGGGGACCATAAGAGAATATCACCTCACGCTCATGCCGGAGAGGGAAACATCTGAAGAAGGAATTACCACCTCACACGCCGTTGGAGAGGGGACCAAGAGAATATCACCTCACGCTCATGCCGGAGAGGGGAACATCTGAAGAAGGAATTACCACCTCACACGCCGTTGGAGAGGGGACCATAAGAGAACTTCTACTGAGTCTTTATCAGAAAAATCTGTTTGGAGTCGATTTAGCTGGACTAGAGAAGTCCTTGAAATATGTTTGAGAGTTTCAACTGCATCTTTCCTGAAAGGTAAAGGTCAGTTATATGTGATGCATGATATGGATCAAGCCATGATGTTCTTAACATAAATGAGATTCGTATGATATGATGCAGTACGTTATGCATGCTATGATGATGTATGTAAAGTTTTATGTATGTTTTCGTCTCGGAAAATAAATCCTTGACGGGTGCCGGGAAGTCATATCCTGGGCTGATGTTGAGGAAGAGATTTTGCTTCCGCTGTGGATGATCGTTGCAAGAATGCCGGTAGGAGAAGATAACTCCGTTGAGGAATAAACTTGGCAAATGAAAGATTTTGCGGGGAGAAAAGATACTATAGCGACCATGCTGGGGGGTGCTACTCTGTGGGGATAGCGATGCTTTGCTGAGTTGGTGAAGATATCCCCGTTGGGGATACCGTTGATGAGTTATGCTGGGGATGTCCTTGTTGTGCTGGAAGTGTTGATAGACTTCGCTGGGGGTAGGAAGATACTTTGCCGAGGACGCTCTTTCCGTGGCTTTTGGCTGAGGATAACCCAGTTATATCCTGTTACGGAAATAACTCTTTAAATCAAGCCGGGGCGACGCGTTCGTGCTCTGCGAGGGATAAGCTTCCAGAATCTACTGGGGATAAGCTTGCTGCTTGGGGAGATGTATTCCAACTTTCCTGGGGAAGCTGGATTGGACTCTCCTGGGGGAAGTTTTAGACTGCGGGGAAGTGATTCCTTTGAGTGTTGGGATACCGCCGGGGAACAATCTTTAGACCAAGACTGCCGGGGATACTTGTCAAGAATATATGTATTGCTGCTGAGGAGTGTTTGAGATTGGCTGGAGGATACTCAATTCCCTTGATATTTGGCAATTTTGCTTGGAGAGAGATGTACTGTTTTGCTGAACTACTCTCTGGGGAATTAAGATCCCCGGTCATGTTCTTTAGCTGAACCTACCTTGGTGCCTTGGGGGATAGGACAATTAGACCGCTCAGACAACCCTTTATTGCCCCTGTTTCTGAGGTGGGAGAGGAAGACCTGCGAGGCGCTGATAGTTGTTGATGGACCAACCTTCTTCTGGTAGGCAGGTGACAAGATGACAGGACATAGTCGTACGCTTTGATCCCTAACTTTTGCCTGGACCGCCCTTTCGGGTTTTCAGTCCACTGGGATACCCATTTTTGCCCAAGCCGCCTTTTCAGGTTTTCGACTTGCCGGGTGTACATATTTTTTCATTTCACCCCTTCATTTTGCCCGAACCCTTTTGGTTCGCCGGGAAGTCCTTACTTTTGCCTAGGTGTGTCAACCTAGCGGGTCTTTGATTATGCGTAGTATTTTTTCGACTATGTCCGTGCTCTTAGAATGTAGGGAGTTGCCCCTGTCAGAAGTGTTTTGTCATGCCACCAGAGAGGTGTTTGACCAGGCAAGATTTATTGTTGAAATGCCCCAGGTGACTCATGCGGAGATTTGTCCCAGGCTATGCGGCTCTTGAGAGATTCTCCGAATCTTGATTGGACTGCCCCAGATAATGGACAATAATCACGTCTGCCCCTTGATTGGAAGTGCTTTTGTTCACTAGGTATTCATCGTGCGGATTTCCCTGCTGTTCAAACAAAAAGTCATATGCAAACAATAGTTATGTTAAAAATGCAAAGCTTATGTCTGTCTTGAAGATTTTTAAAATGCGTTCTTTTTTTTCATAAAACAAATGAATGTTTGTAAAACGTGATGTCAACTCCGTATTTACCGTAGGCCTTCAGGAGTCAGGATACCTTTCGTGATAGTATGCTTTCGAACTAACCCATGCTTCAGCTAGGACTTTTAAGGGTTATAACGTGGCCTGGTTCACGGTTTAAGAAACAAAGGATAAAGGCTCAAATTTTATTTGTACCCACCCGCTCTTCGTGATGTTCTCCAAACCTAAACTCAGTTGATCGTGCGTTAGACCTCGTTCGAGTCTTTGCTTTGATTTTCCGGTGATGGTTCAATCATTGATGATTTATTCTGACTAGGCAGTCATTTTTGTTGAGGGTTTGTGAGACCTCTTTCTTGATTTTTGTTATCCCTTTCTTTTTTTGCCTGAACTGTTTCCTTTTTGGAATTACAGTCAGCGGGATGCCCCAGTTTCATAAGTCCCTTTTATAGGTTTTGACTTTTTGGGCTTTTTGTTTATGATTTTTTTTTATAACAACTGCCCGTCTTTATGATTGTTCTGAACCATCACTGTTTTTTTTCCGTAAGGATCTCTTTGGTGCCATTCGTTATGCACTTAGATCAACTGAGAAGACTACCCTGCCCCGGGTTATGATAAAGGGTTTCAATTTTCGAAAATAAAAACTCCTACTTCTTTGGCTCAGATGGGTTGACGAGGGTTTATCATCCTTATAACTCCAGTGTTTAGGGATTGAAACAATGCCTGTACCTCATCAGCGGGGTCTGTTCAAAAGCATACTGTAATGATTGTGGTATCGTTTTCGTCATCCTCCCTCAAGGGGCTTAGAATTAACGAGAGTTGACATCAGAAAAAATATGAAAACAATTTGCATATAGTGAATGCGAATATATTGATTCAAAATAGACATAAGCGATGCATTAATGGAATAACAATGTTTTAACATGAATAAATGTTTGAACGGTCAAAAGAAAAACACAACTTGAACATTCGAATGAACAAAAGTTTCTTAGTTTGAACTAGCTATCTCAGACGGAGAATTCTCAGCGGAGGATTTTCATCTCGCCATCCGGCATGAACTCTATCACCCCTTCGTCAATCAAATCCTGGATTTTATTCTTCAAGGTCCAACAGTCGTCTGTAGCATGCCCCGGGCTGTCTGAATGATAAGCGCAGTGGGTGTTGGGGTTATACCTCGAAGCTGTCCTGTTGGGATTTTTGGGAGGGTCCTTTAGAGTGATCAGATTGACCTCCAGCAAGCGCTTCAGTATAAAGGATGAGGGTATATCCGTCTCTGAGAAGTGTCTTCCGGGCGCATTTCGTTTACGTTGACTACCCCGTTGAAGCTGGGCTCGTGACCCTGAAGCAAGCTGAGGAGATTTTCCTTTATCTTCTTGCCCCGCAGGTGGTTGAATGATGGCTGGAGCTTCCACCTTGGCTGTTTGCCCTACTGGATTATTTTGAAGCAGCTTGGTGACGAGGACCCGGAGCTCTTCTTGTCTTTGAGCTAAGTCCTGAATGAGAGTCATTTGGCCCACCAACTGCCCCATCATTTGGATCTTTATGGTTGCCAACTCAATTTGTAGCCCTTCCAGCTGATCGTTCCTGATGCCCCCTGCATTCCCTAAGGTCAAGTTCCTGGTGAGGAGAGTCTTTATTTCTTCTTGCCCCTGGGATAGGTTCAAGAACATCTCTCGCAGTTGGGCGTTCTGAGTACGGAGATCTTGGTTGTCTGGCTGGAAAGCCATTGCTGAAATAAACAGCGAAGATGGTGAGTGACCTGCAAAAGGGATACCTGTAATGCAATGATGAGTATGACATATATGCAATGATTTCAAGGACCTCGCGGGGTAAACAGAGAAATTGTTAGAGTTGAGAACCGGTAACTTGATTGAAGGACACCCTTGTTGTTGAGAATTCTTCTTCAAGGGTCAAAGGCTCACCATATCCAGTGGGTCATAGCCCCTGACAACCTTGGCTAGAGGAAAATAAATCCTCTTTGCCCCTTGCTGGGATAGTTGTTCATCATGACCTGCATCACAAGCCCTTGAGATCCTTGAAATGGGTTAGGATGTATGCAATGGTATGATGTCATGCTATGTATGGGATGATGTAGGTAAACCCTGCTATGAGTCCCAATTAAGGACTATAAATAGACCCTGCAAGCCCTGCAAGAAATTCAGTATATTTTGTTATGAGTCCCAATTAAGGACTACAAACAAAACCTGCAAGAGATTTGGTAAACCCTGTCATGAGTCCTAGTTAAGGACTATAAACAAGAACCTGCAAGCGGTTAGTACACCCTATTATAAGTCCCAATTAAGGACTATGAACAAAACCTGCAAGAAATTTAGTGCACCCTGTCATGAGTCCTAGTTAAGGACTATAAACAAGACCTGCAAGAAACAAGTGTCAGGTGACAAGTACGCAAGTAGGCAAGTACAAAGGCACACAAGTCACACAAGAGAAACCCTTAGAGTTTAGGCCAGCATGAGGTCTGGGTATTACCCTCTTTCAGTTTGTTGGTTCATACCTGTCCTATCAAAGTAACCAGGTTCTTAGAGGATCCCAATATCATTGACTACCCTCAATCGGTCATAACTCCAGCATCGCAATCTTTTCTTGCGGCCAGAACCATCACGAGAGTTTAGCCTCAATGGGCGTAGCATACTGCTACTGTTCTAAAGGCCAAGTTGTGTCAATTAAGGTTCTAAGGTTGTTGGTGCTTAATGACTCCTTAGAAGACCCATATTCTCCTCGTTGCAACACAAGGGATATCGGTACAGACCAAGGTGCCACACCAACGTAGCCACTGTTTCACCCGTGTCGGTCTACGCCGGACAGGTCCCTCACAGCTTATGCTACCTAAACAGGGTATCCCCAGATCCGGGTTAGGATCTATGTAACTCCCATGCAACCCACAAATTTAAAGCAGACAAGTCAATACAATTGAAAACACAGTGATCCTAGTCCTAAGGTACACCTCACTTTAAGTTATGTCCCCAGCAGAGTCGCCAGTTCTGTGTTCGGTGGATCTGGAACTGACTGTTTAACGCTGGTTCGCGAAATGTCGCGGTAAGCAAGAGTCGCCACCGTCTTTTATTTTCTCCAATAGGAAAGGACAAAAGCACAGAAAAATTCCTTTAAAGAGATCGCTCTCGGTTCGGGAGGTAGGTTATAGAAAGGGAAGGTGTTAGCACCCTTTCTATCCATGGTTATCCATGGGCTCTTAGATACTTGCTCATTTGTGTTTTCAAAAATGGTTTGTTTGCTTTTCAATGTGGATTTAAAAAGTTTCTTTTGAAAAATTTCAGATCGACTCGTACGTCAGAGTGTTTGAAAAGTTTGTTTTGAAAGCTTTTGAAAAGTGTCAGTGTGAAAAGTCTTTTTGAGTTTGTTTTGAGATTAGAGCAAGTATCCTTGAGAACCTACCTACCCTAAGGAATTCGTCTGTGTAAATGTCCTTTAAAGTAGTGCCATCCCACCATTGAGAGGTAGGTAGCACCACCGTTGGAGGTGTTCGGGTCAATTCGAGGTTCGGGACATGGTGATCACCCGAGCAATGGGAAGACACCTTAGAAGCTACCCTCATGCCAGGTTCCCGGATCATGAGGACTTACTAAGACGTCCTCTACTCGACGACCACCTTTCGAAAGGCAACAGTGAGGCGTACCCTAGGGGTGGTGTGTGCGAATTGTGTGTCATGTTTCAGTTATTTGTCTTGTCATGTTTGTCGTGTTCTACGCTTGATTTTAATTTGTCCATACATTCTTTCATGCTTGATTAACAGTTAGGAGTGCGGAAAATAAATCTAAGACTATTACAAAGGCGCGGGTCCACATCGCCAAAATTAAACCGGACCCGATTTAGCGAAAAAATAAATAATGCAAAGAAATAAAGTGCGAAAAGTAAATTACAACGCTTTGGGGCAATTACAAAATTATATAAACGATAAAAAGTAAATGCGCAATTAGATGATTAATGACGGGCGTTGGACCCTTTTTGCAAATAATTAAAAGTTAATGAGAATTAAAAATTAAATGATTAAATGTTTTTTGGTATCTTGTATTTTTTAGATTTAATAGGGAAAGAAATTAATTGAAATTAAATTAAACGGCAAACCCTAATTCTAATATTTTATTTATTAAGAAAGAATTAAATTAAGATCTAAATTAAACCTAAGATTTATTATATACAATTTAAATAGGAAAATAAATAAATAAGTCATTATTATTATTCTAAAAAAAGGGAAAATATTAAAAGTAATAAAAAATATCAATTAACCTAATTCTACATTTTTTGTATTTTTATTATGGAAAAAATATAAATTAAACCTAAAATTTATTATGTACAATTTTAATTATAAATAAATAGTATTGTGAGAAATAAAAATTAAAAAGACATTAAAACTATCAATTAACCTAATTCTATTTTGTTGGATTTTTATTAAAAAGAAATTAATATTAAAACCTAATTAAACTAAGTAATCTACATTTTTATTTATTCATGAAAATAATTAATACATAAATAAATATTATATTTTTTTGTATTTTCTGATAATGTTTTTTAGATTTTTGTAAAAATAATTAATTAAAACAAATAATTAAAATAAACAATCAATTAAAATAAATGAAATAACAAAAAGAAATCAAACCAGAGTGGGGTGTAGTCCCCAATTTAGGAGGTTCAAATCTGAAAAAGCCTGGCCCACTAAGGGTTGATTCGTTGACTTTCTTGGATCAGGTGTCAGCGCCTTGACCTAGTGCATGGTGCATCTTAACTCTTGACCCTTGATCTAAATCTCCAGGATGCGTGGGCGATGGATATTGAGTGTGTATGGTGAACGTTCACGTTAGGCCTGCATGGAATCAGCTATAGAAAAATAATATGGAATTTATGCAAGACCTGGGACTTGAACCCAGGTCTGTGAGGTCACAAGCGTAGTGCGTTGCCAGCTGAACCATTCACTTTCAATTAACATAATATAGCAATTAAATAATAAATATCAAAATTGGTCAATGGTCCTAAAAGCGCGCGCGACATTTAAATGAGCCAGTCCCATTATGCCACGACATTATCATCTTCATCCCTGTAAACGTAAGACTCAGAGGCCACGGTTTTTGAAGTGTGGCTTTAGAGAGGCTATGAGAAAATAGCGACTAGCCCCTCGTCGCTCATAAATTGAGCGCGAGGGTGCCATCTTTTCCGTCTGGATGAGCTGAGTGTGATGATGGTACTGGCATGGTCCAATTTTTCCCCTAGTGAGAACCCCCAATTTGAAGCAACCTGTAACCCTAGAGGACGCTCATGGTGAAATCATATTTATGCCACAAAAACTCAATTAATTACAATGGTTAGTTCATAAACTTCATAAGGAGTAATAATATACAAGCAAAAATGCAAGAAGATGCTTAAATCATGAGATGCGATTTCAATATTTTCTTGATACGGTTTGAGTTCCAGATACCAGTTCAAGGCGTTTGAGTTGATGCCAATGGTTGGAATATGTCCAGGAATGTATGAGAATGCTAATGGGATCAAAATCGAAGCTTGAATTGACCTCTAATGCACTTTTCAGTTTTGAGTTTTTTTTGTGAATTTTCAAGAATGCCAAAGCTCGTGTATGCGCAGCTTTCAGTCCTTTTGCATTAGGATTCTCATTCTGATCATATATGGAGCATGTTAGGTCAAGAAAGTTGTACAAAATCTCATGCATTGATGATTTCATATATTTGATTTTGGCAAATCTTCTTCATATCTTTTTTCGTGTTGTTTTTGTTCAATCATGATCCAATCTTATCAAAACTTGCCATAATCCATTAAGCACGAAATATTGACATTATAATGTGCATAAAAAGATTTTTTAGGTTAAAGTTTATATTTTTCATGAATTAAAATCATTTAAATGAATATAAATTAATATTAATTCAAATAAATAATTAAAAAATATGAGAATACTTCCCCTTGGGCCTAGTGGTCGTGCATAGGCTTGGCATGAAGAAATTTGGAAGAAAATTGGGCCCATTTGCATTTTTAGGCCTTTTGCATCAATGTTGACTTTCAAAAATTTCCAAAAATTTCCCAACTTCCACAAGGCATAACTTGGTCAATTTTTAAGCTTTTCACATGTTCTTGGACATTTTGGAAAGGTCTTTGAGTCCTTTAACCAATGGCTTTGGTCCCATGTCATTTTGATTTACCAATCTCAAGTTATGGCCTTTGACTTAAAGTCACTTTTTGTTGACTTTTGAAAATGACCTATAATGTTGAAATTGATAACTTTTTGTGAGAGCATTTCTTGGACTTGGAACATGAAGATGAATTGTAGGAAATGTCTTTCTCTTCAAAATGAGCTTTGGATGGAATTTTTCTGATAATCCATGTGAAAGTTATGCCCTGGTCAATTTCAGTTGACTTTTTCAGCTGTCCAAATATAGCAACTTTTGCATCTTTGATGATTTCTGAGCCAAATTTTGAGAATCATGATCAAGCATTGATCAAATGATGTTTGTGGCTTCAAAATGATATATTGACCAAAAATTTGAACTTTTGACTGTCAAATGACCATTTTGCCCCTACAGTTGACTGTAGTGCAATCTAGGGTTTTGACTGTACAATTTTGAGCTGAATGCCTTGAAACTTGATATGAGGACCCTTGACCATCTTTGCAAGCATATGAGACTTGATTGGGCCTTTGGAAAGTTCATTTGCTTGACCAGAACTCAAACCCTAGTTTTGACTGTCTAGGAGACAGTTGAGCTGCACAACTCTTGAGGCATTTTGTGACCTTGACTTTGACAATTCTTGATGAATATGGGAGGGCAAATTTTGGGGTACAACAACAAGTATCCACAAACAGCGAACATGGTAAGGGCACACAAGTCACACATATAGCCCTTAGATTTCAGGCTGGCAAGGAGTTTAGGTATTACCCTCTTTCAGTTTAGTTTGTTCAAACCTGTCCTAAAATAGTAACCGGGTTCTAGAGGATCTCAATATCACTGACCACCCTCGATCGGTCATAATTCCAGTTTAGCAACCTTTTCTTGCAGCCGGAATCATCGCGAGAGTTTGGTCTCAATGAGTGTAGCATACTGCTATTGTTCTATGTCCAAGTTGGTCAATTATAGGTGCTAAGGTCAGTTGGTGCTTAATGACCCCTTAGAAGACCCATACTCTCCTTGTTGCGCCACAAGGGATATCGGTACAAACTAAAGTGTCACACCAGCGTAGCTACTGCTTCAACCGTATCGGTCTACACTGTACAGTTCATTCACAGTTTATTGCTACTTACCTAAAGGGTATCCCTCAGATCCGGGTTAAGATCTATAGTAACTATGATTCAAACCCACAAAGATAAAGCATACAAATCAAGCAATTGAAAACATTATGAACTATTCCTAAGGTACACCCCACTTAAAAAATATCCCCAGCAGAGTCACCAGTTCTGTGATACAGTGGGAAGAACTGACTGTTTTTTGAAATGTTGGTTTGCGTTTGCGTTTGTGTTTGCAAAATGTCGCGGTAAGCAAGAGTCTCCACCGACTTTTATTTTATCCAACAAGGAAAGGAAAAAAGCACAGAAAAATTCCTTTTTCGAGATTATCTCTCGGGTTCGGGGGGTAGATTATAGAAAGGGAAGGTATTAGCACCCTTTCTATCTGTGGTTATCCACGGGCTCTTAGGTACTTGCTCAATTGTTTTCTTTGTGCTTGTGGTTTTGAAAAAGTTTTTGTTTGAAAACTTCGATTTAACTCTTGCTTCTGTCCTCAATAGCGTATGAAGTGTTTTTGAAAACTTTGTTCGAAAAAAGTGTAAGTGTGAAAAGTTTTGTTTTTTTGAAAGAACAAGTACCTAAGAACCATCTACCTACTCGAAAAAGGAATCGTTCTATGCTAATTTCCTTTAGACAATGCTATCCCACTATGAATGAGTAGGTAGCACCGTCGTTGGAGTTTGAGGGTCAATTCGAATGAGGGACATACGGTCACTAAAGCAATGTTAGGACGCCTTAGCGGTAACCCTAATGTCTTAGATCATTTGTTTGAGGCAACAATATCTGAGGCAACCATTTCGAGGCAACTATGATCTTTTAGACAAGACGACGACCTCTAAAACGACCTATACTCGATGACCGTGTACGAAGGCAACCAAGTGGGGTGTACCCTAAGAGTGCGCATGTGCGAGTGTGTCTTTTTCAGTTATTTTTATCTTTGCACATGTTAAGGGTGATCTAATTTGATTTTAGAATTAAGCATTCATTCTTGTCATGCAAGCCCTATTATCAAACATCTAGCAGTTATAATTTGCGGAATTTAAATTACAAGGCGTCGGGTATTTACATCGCCAAAGACAAACCCTTTTGAAAAATTAAATAAAGCAATAAAAATAATTAAAAACCATATTTAACTATTACAATCCGGAAGCAGGTACATTATTGGATAAAAATAAGTAAATCGCAACGCAAAATTAAATCGGGCGCATGATTAGGGTTTTGACCCTTTTGGTTAAAGAAAATATCTTTTTGTTGTTTTATTTGAAGAAAGAAATAAACCCTAAATTAATTACTAAATTAAATTAATAAATTAATTAATGAAGAAAATAAATTATTTTTGGAGTTTTTGATTATTTAGGAAAGAAATTATAATAATTAAATTAATGGTTAAAAACTAGTTAGGTCTAATTAATTTTATTTATTTATTTTCAAAAGGAATTAAAGTTCTCTAATTAAAACCTAGTTAATTAATAAATTTATTAAGAAAAATGAAAGATTAAAATTTGATTTGAAATTTAAAAAAAAACATTTTTTGTGATTTTATTTTAAAAGAGAATTTTATGATTGGTTAGAAATTAGTAAAAATAAAACAATTAAAATAAATAAACAAAAATAAATAAGAAGAGAGGAGTATTGCGCCTGATTTTAGGGGTGTTAGTAGCAATTTCTTAAGCCCAATATTGCTGGCCTTTTTTGACTTTCTCTGATTTGGTACATGTGCATTGACCAACGCTTCCATGGACCTTCAGACCCTGGCCACCAGATCTGGCCAATGGTCATCTGGCTACTGGATGCATGAGGGAATATGATGGACTGCATATAGGCACTTGTATGGGAATACTTGAAAAGGAAAATTATTGAGAAAGTGGAGGACCTGGGATTCGAACTCAGGTCTTGAAGGAGTTTACACTAACACGCTTGCCACCACGCTACACTGCTTAGTTGTTATTATAATAGAAGCAAATAATATTATATGAAAAACACAATAATTGCTAGAAAAAACAAAAAGCGTGCGTGATATTCAAATTGGCCAGTGAGGGGATTCCACACATCATCCCCAACCTCTCGTCTGTGGCCAAAACCTCAAATACCTATACCAACGGACAAAAGTCCGTAGCTATAGGCATGTCCATCTCCCAAATCCTGTACAGGCCACAAAAATCGATTTCAAGGGCATGGTTGTGTTCGTCTCACCCTCCCGGTCACAACCATGTCCATTATGTGCTTCATTCTTGAAATAAAAACACCCAAAAACAAGAACTGAACCCTAACAATGGTGGTTCTTCATGTAAGCCAGATAAATGCAATTAAATATTATGAAAAGCTTGGAAATGCTCTTGTGATCACAAATATGCTAATAGTTATCTCAAATGATGCAAGAACAAGTCAAATCGATTTCAAGAACAGGGCTATGTTTCGTGAGACTTACAGTGCTTGTAGTGGCCTGAAAATGCTTGCTTTTGATCCAAGTAGCTTGTGTGAATGCCCAGGAAGCGATTGGGACAAGTCTTGGCCTCTGAAAATGCCTCTAATTTGGATTTCGACTTCTCACTTTTTTGTGATTTTTTCACTTTTTGTTCTGCCTCTCTCTGCACTTTCCAACCCTTATTTCGTATGCTTTTGCTTGCTTATGTAATGCTCAGTGTATTAGGTCTACAACTTGGCTCAAATCTTTCCATATCAATGCCCATGAATTGGATTTGATCTCCATTTACAAACTTTCCAAATTTGATTTATTTCAATCTTTTTGCACATGATTTGGTTTTATTCGAATTTGATGATGATAATGATTGTAATCAAAGCCTGAAATAGCCAAAAGATCTTGTGTTACCAAAGTATTGGATTTTATATGTTTTTATTTGATTTAAAATGAATAAATTCAATTTAAAAATCAAATTGAATAATAAAAATGAAATATGGGCTCATGGCTGAAGCTAGGATACGTGGGCAACTATGCAAGCTCAAATCAAGTGGAAAATAATGGGCCCATTTGACAAAATTTGAAGTTTTGGGGATAGTTGACCTTTGGCAATTTTGCAAAAAAGTCCAACTTCGACAATGCATAACTTCTTCAATTTTGAACTTTTGGAGGTGTTCTTGGACTTTTTATAAATCTTGATGTGTCCTCTAACCAACCCTTTTGGTCTCATCTCATTTTGATATACCATGCTCAAGTTATGAGTTTTGACAAAAAAGGTGTTTTTGTTGACTTTCAAAAATGACCTATAATGTCCAAATTCATAACTTCTTGTGAGTGAATTTTTTGATCTTGGGGTGTGAATATGGATTGTAGGGAATTTCATCCTCTTAAAAATGAGCTTTGGATGGGTCATTTCTCATAAAGTATGAGAAAGTTATGCTTGGTAAAAGTTGAGTTGACTTTTCCTACAAAACCCCAATTTAGCAACTTTTAAGTCTTGATGAATTTTGAGTAATCCTTGATTAATCATGATCAACCCTTGATAAAATGATGAAATATCCTTTAAAATGAGAATGTTGACAAAAAATCTTGGAGTTTGACTATTTGTAGGTCACAATTGACTTTTGCCCTAGTATAGTCGATTTTTGGACCTTTGAGCAATTGACTGAGCAAACTTCCTATGCAAGGCTTGAAACTTGACATGGATGATCTTGAGAACATATTAGGACATTGGGGAGCACTTGAGGTCATTTGGACTCAAGGATCTTGATGCAACACAAAACCCTAATTTGGGGTTGACTGTCTTAGGAGATAGCTTGTCTGACCAACTCTTGAGCTATCTTGAGCAACTTGGAGATTTTTCTTGCAATGTCTTGAGAAATATGGGAGGGCAAATTTTGGGGTACAACACACTCCCTTCGTCATGATGTCTGCAATCTGATTCTCAGTTCTGCAGTGTTCCAAATTCATCTTCCCATCTGCTACCTGCTCTCGAAGATAATGGAACCTCATTTCGATGTGCTTACTTCGACCATGTGCTATTGGGTTCTTTTCGAGATTAATAGCTGACATGCTGTCGATCTTCATGGTAATTGCTCCATGATTTTTCCCTGTTATCTCTTCGACCAAGTTCACCATTTAAGTTGCTTGACATGCACAAAGAGAAGCAGCTATGTATTCTGCTTCGCATGATGATAATGCCACTACTGGTTCCTTTCTTGAATTCCAAGCAACTGGTGCACCACCTAGCATAAACACATATCCTGCTATTGACTTTCGATCTTCAGCATCACTACACCAACTCGAATCAGTGTATCCCACTAACTTGCATTCTTTTCCTTTATCAGCTGCAGGAAACAAAATGCTATAATCGAAAGTTCCTTTGAGATACCTTAATATCCTCTTCACTGCTACTAGATGTGATACCTTTGGCTTCTGCATGAATCTACTTACCATACCTACACTATATGCTAAGTCATGCCTTGTATGACAAGATATCTCAATGATCCAATAAGTCTTTTGTATTGGGTTGGATCAACATCATCTTCATCTGCATCTTTCGACAATTGCAGTCTTGGTTCTGCAGGTGTCGAAGTTGAGTTGCATTCTTCCATCTCAAACCTCTTGAGAATTTCTCCTGCATATCTTCTTTGATGCATCACCAAACCTCTCTTGCTCTTGTAGAATTTGATACCAAGGAAATATGAAATGTCACCCAAATCAGACATTTCGAATTCCTTGCTGAGATCACCTTTGAAATCTTCGATCTCACTTTTACAGCTACCTGTTATCAACAAATCATCTACATAGAGACATAGTATAAGCAATTTACTCTTGATTCTTCTTACATATACTCCATGTTCAGTTGTGCACTTCACAAATTCCTTCTCCCTTAGGAAACTATCAATTTTCTTATTCCAAGCCCTTGGAGCTTGTTACAATCCATACAGGGCTTTATGCAGCATGTACACCTTTCTTTCTTCGTCATGTTTCACAAACCCAACTGGTTGTTTAACATAGACTTCTTCATCTAAGGGTCCATTTAGGAATGCACACTTCACGTCCATATGACATATGTGTCAACTGTTTATTTCTGCTAGACCAACAACCAACCTAATTGTTTCGATCCTAGCAACAGGTGCAAAAACTTCATCGAAGTTTATTCCTTCTTTTTGTAGAAATCCTTTCGCTACAAGCCTTGATTTATGTCGAGTTACTTCACCTTTCGAATTCGTTTTCACTTTGTATACCCACTTGACATCAATTGCCTTCTTGCCTTAAGGCAATTCGACAAGTGACCAAGTGTCGTTGTCTTCGATAGACTTCACTTCTTCGTTCATTGCTTTCACCCACTTCGAATCCTTCAATGCTTCAGCTGCATTAACAGGTTCTACATCTGCATAGAAAGCATAATGTACCAGCTCACCTTCATTATCTATTACATTATCTGATTTAGTCACACAATCTTGCAATCTTGCAGGCATGCGTCTTATTCTTTGAGGTCTGCTTGTACTTGGTATATTTGCTGGTTCCTCTTGTCGAACTTCTCTTTTGACTTGAGTTTCTGGTTCTTCGAATAGGATTCCCATTGAATATTTCTTGACATTTTCAGTCCAATCTCATTCTTTAAACTCATATATGATCACTTCCCTGCTGATCACAATATGCTTTTTCACTGGATCTAACAACTTGTAGCCTCCTATCGAATGATACCCAACTAGAATCATTTGAATTGACTTGTCATCAAGTTTTCTTCTCAACTGATCTGACACATGTCTATGTGCAATAGATCCAAATACCTTCAGATGACTCAAGTTAGGCTTCACACCAGACCAACATTCTTCTGGAGTAATTCCTTCTAGCTTCTTTGTAGGACATCTGTTCAAAATGTATGTTGCAGTCGAAACAACTTCACCCCAAAACTCTTTAGGTAAATTCTTGCCTTTCAACATACTTCTCACCATATTCATGATGGTTCGATTCTTCCTTTCTGCAATTCCATTTTGTTGTGGAGTATAGGGTGGCACCACCTTATGCACAATCCCTTCCTTTTCACATAGCCTATCGAAATCTTTCGACACATATTCTCCTCCACCATTAGTTCTCAAAACTTTGACCTTTCGACCACTTTGTCTTTCGACCATAGACTTAAACTTGGCAAATACTTAGATCACTTCACCTTTCTTCTTGATCAGATAAGTCCACAGCTTTCGACTGAAATCATCTATGAATGTAACAAAGTATTTGTTACCTCCCATCGAATCCACCTGGATTGGTCTATATACATAAGAGTGTATGACTTCAAGGCTAGCCTTCGACCTGCTTCCTGTATCCTTGCTAAAGCTATTCTTGTGTTGCTTCGCCTGCACACATTCCTCACATACCTCGTTTGGAATGTCGATTTCTCGTAATCCTGAAACCATATTTCTTCTCTTCAAATCTCTGATGTCTTTGAAGTTGAGATGGCTTAGTCTATAATGTCATATCCATTCATCTCTTCTAGCTGCAGTCGAAAGGCACTTGTGCTCCATCACATTTAGTTCAATCTTGAAGGTTCGATTATGAGACATAGGAGCCTTCAAGATTAATCTCTCGTTTGCATCAACGACTCTCATCATCTTATCTTCGATTGACACTTTATAATTCTTTTCGACCAACTGCCCTATACTGAGCAAATTGCTCTTCATGCCTGGTATGTACAACACATTGGAAATTACTGACCTCTTGCCATCTTTCCTCATAATCATAACATCACCAATACCTTCAGCTACTAGGGTATTGTCATTTGCAAATTTTACCATATTTTTCATTGAGGGCTTTATATTGACAAACCAGTCTTTCCTTTCAGACATATGTGATGAACATCCTGAATCCAAGTACCATTGGTTCTTGAATCTATCTTCATATTTTGTTGTGACCATCAACATCATCTCTTCTTCTTCTTCTTCTTCTTCATGTTTTGCAAGCTTTGCATCACTTTCTTGATTCTTTCGTTTTTCTGGACAATCACTCGAATAGTGACTGTTGTACCCCAAAATTTTCCCTCCCATATTCTTCAAAGTTTGGCAAGAATCATCTTCAAATGGCTTCAAGATTCCTCAAGGGTTACACAGTCCAATTGCCTCCTAACACAGTCAAAATTAGGGTTTCTATTCTTGCAAGGAATTTGTGGTTTTCAATGGCTCAATCAATTCCCATATGCCTATATACATTGTCAAGCATCTACATGTCAAGTTTCAAGACTCACATCATCAAGTTGCACAGTCAAAAGCCCTAATTGCTTCACAATCAACTGTAGGGGTAAAATGGTCATTTAGCAGTCAAAAGTCAAAATTTCTGGTCAACATCTTATTTTGAGCACACAATCATCATTTGATCAATTCTTGATCATGATTCCACAAGCATGGCTCAAAAATCATCAAGATGCAAAAGTTTCCATTTTGGGACAGTTGAAAAGTCAACTGTAACTTGACCAAGGCATAACTTTTTCATGGTTCATCAGAAAAATCCCATCCAATGCTCATTTTGAAGGGGATGACATTTCCTACAACTCATCTTCACATTCCAAGTCCAAGAAATGCTCTCACAAAAAGTTATGAATTTCTACATTATAGGTCAATTTCAAAAGTCAACAAAAAGGCATTTTAAGTCAAAGACCATAACTTGAGATTGGTAAATCCAAATGACATGGGACCAAAGGCATTGGTTAGAGGACTTCAAGACCTTTCCAAAATGTCCAAGAACATGTTCATATGATCAAAATTGAGCAAGATATGCATTGGAGAAGTTGGGAATTTTCATGAATTTGCAAAAGTCAACTATCCTTAAAACTTCAATTTTTGACAAAAGGGCCCACTTTCTTCCACTTGATTCAGCCTTGTCATGCCATACACGTGTCCCATGATTAATTTCAAGCTAACAATTTCATGCCAAGCCTTTTGGGGCACAAAATCTGGAATTTGAACCGAAAATGGAAGGTTCTTTAATGGTGGTCAACAAGAATCCCAAACTTAATTGCACAAGGATACAAGCCCAGCTGCTGACCTAATTTCATTCATACCTACATAAGCAATCGTGACAAACCTAATTCACAACCCAAGCATTGCTGAAACGACAAAATCAAAACTCAAAAATTGTGGAAAAAGTGTGAGATCAAAAACTGTGTTGCAAGCATTTTCAGACAAAACTAAGCACGTAGCATTCTTCCTTGCCATCCCCTGAAGCCAAAGCAACCACAAACGCATCCTAAGACCGCCTATCAAGCACTGTAAGTACTCACAAAGTCACCTCTGAATATGGAATCGTGTTTCTCTATTCTTGCATGATTTCTCAAAAATATTAGCATATTCATACTCCTTGTTTGATTTCTAACCTAATGGCATCATTCAATTTCATTTTTAGGCCTTATATGACAATTCCCGTGCCTAGGGTTTGTTTGTATGGTTTTTAGGGATTTTATTTTCAGGTGAAATCAGAACAAATAAGGAGCAGGGATGAACTCAGGAGACATGGACGAGACCAACCATGGTCTTGGAATGTTTTTTTGAGGCCTAGGGACGATTCTAAGCATAGCCTACGAAACTACCTGCGGATGAAAATCCGCAGGTAAATAACCAGCATTTTGTTGAAGAAGATGATGACGCGTCACAGCGTGATTGGCCCTTTGAAACGATCGCGCGCTTTTTTTATTTTTTTGGCATATGCGTTGATTTACTAATATATTGACCGCTTATTATTATTATTACAATTGAATCAATTGGTTCAGTGGCTAAGGCGTGCAGGCATGGAACGTTGGGACCTGGGTTCGAATCCCAGGTCCCCCAAAATATTTATTTGTTCTTTTCTTCACATGATCTCATGCAGCGCTATACAAGGCATTCCACCATAGGTCTCAATCATCCAGGCGCCAGATGTTTACAAGCAGCGATCCAATGGCTTAGAGTGGGCGACCACCATGTATCCAGTCAACACGTGCTACAGAGAATTCAGAAGGTCAACGCAGGCTTGGGGTTAATGGGCTTGGAATCTGCTAGCAAACCTCCATTTTGGGCCCAGAACCCCCCTTTGGTTCATCCTTTTTTCTTTTATTTTATATTTTCCACTTTTATTTATTAACTTTTTTTTCTTCTAATTATTATTATTATCACTAAAACTAATTAATTAATATTTTCACAATAAAAATTTAGAAAACTAAAAAATGTAAATATTTTATTTTTATTAATTTCACTTAGGTGATTATTTTGTAAATAAACACTAATTTAAATTAATCTAGTTTAATTAGAATAATTTTAATCTTTTTTTCACAATAAATAAAACAAATTTAGACTTAGGTTTTTCTTTTGACACTTTTAATTTTTTTTAATTTTATTTCATTAAAAACATAAAAAACACAAACATTTTTTTTTTCTTTTAATTAAATAATTAATTAGTAAATTAGTTTTAATTTTAATTAATTGCAAAAAGGACAAATTCAATTCTTTCTCAAAAGGGGTCAAAACCCTAAGGACGTCCCGATTCATTCTTTCGCGCATATATTTTTTTAATTCGTTATTTTGATTATTTATGTATCTGCTCAGAAATGTAATAGTTAATTAGGGTTTATCGCTTTATTTACTTTTCTCGCATTTATTTTCCAAACGGGTTGTGTTTTTGGCGATGTATAGACCCGCGCCTTGTAATAGCTAGATTTACCTTTTCCGCACTTTATTTTCCGCACTCTTAACTGTTAAAAAATGCATGACAAGATTTGTATGGCAAATAAAATCAATCTGTAGCTCACAAATAACATGTACAAGATAACCTTAACTGAAAAACAACACACATGCACATGCCACTCCTAGGGTACGCCTCACTGGTTGCCTCGACGTGGTCGTAAAGTATAGGGTGTTTTAGAGGTCGCCCTCCTGTCTAAAGATCCAGTTGCCTCGAAACGGTTGCCTCGGATAAAAAGGATCTAGGACATTAGGGTTACCGCTAAGGCATCCTACCATTGCTTTGGTGACCACATTGTCCCTTAATCGAATTGACCCGAATAACTCCAACAACGGTGCTACCTACTTCTCAATAGTGGGATAGTACTGTCTAAAGGACTCTTACACAGCCTAATTCCTTAGAGTAGGTAGATTTCTCCTGGGTACTTGCTCTTTCTAAAAAACAAAACAACTTTTCGCACTTACACTTTCAAAAAGTTTTCAAACAAATATTTCATACACTCTTAAGGACAGATACAAGAGTTACCTAGAAATTTTTCAAACGAAACTTTTTCAAAACCCACATACACTTGAAAAGCAAACAATTTTTGAAAACATAAGAGCGAGTACCTAAGAGCCCGTGGATAACCACGGATAGAAAGGGTGCTAACACCTTCCCTTTCTATAAATCTACCTCCCGAACCGAGAAACATTCTCAAAGAAGGAATTTTGCTGTGCTTTTGTCCTTTCCATGTTGGAGAACATAAAAGACGGTGGCGACTCTTGCTTACCGCGACATTTCGCGAACCAGCTTAAAAAACAGTCAGTTCTATTTCCACTGATCACAGAACTGGCGACTCTGCTGGGGAATTATAAAAGTGAGGTGTACCTTAGGATTAGACCACTCTTGTTTTCAATTGCTTGCTTTGATTGCTTTAATGTTGTGGGCCTGTCTTGGAGTTTCATAGATCCTAACCCGGATCTGGGGGATACCTTTTAGAAAGTAGCAACAAACTGTGAGGGAACTGTGTGGGGTATACCGACACAGTTGAAGCAGTTTGCTACGTTGATGTGGCACTTTGGTGAGTACCGGTAACCCTTGAGTCAAGTCAAGGAGAGTACGGGGCCGCCGCGTGGTGTCGTGAAGCATCAACTGACCTTAGGAACCTTACTTGACCATCCTGGCCTCTTTAGGGGTAGTGAGATGACCGACTTTGGTGCAGTCCAAAGTTCGTAGATACTCGATACTACACTCATTGAGGGTTGTTTTCTTGGAATATTTTGATCGCCAGTTCAGTGGCTAAATCAAAACAATGAACATAGAAAACAACCCAATGATATTGAGCTCCTTAGAACCCGGTTACTTTTGATAGGACAGGTTTTGAGCCCACCAACTTCAAAAGGGTAGTACCTAGACCTCATGCTGGCCTAAACTCTAAGGGTTGTCTGGTATGACTTGTGTGCCTTATCATGTTTGCCTTTTGTGGATACTTGTGGTGTTTTTTTTATCATAACATTATAACATCATAAAGCATCATATGCATTTACTAACCACTTCAAGGGTTCGAATCTTCATCTTTGTTCTTATTTTGTAGGACATGGAAACTATCCGCAAAAAGACAATTCAGGTCAACCTTGTGAGGATCCCTCCTCAGCTTAAGGAGCTTACATCCAGGATTCCCGAGAACTCTTCTTTTGGTGAGAGACATGGTAGACTCATCAGCTTGGTCAATACCAACATTGAAGAGGATATGGTGAAAGTGTTGTTCCAGTTCTTTGACCCCTTGCACCACTGTTTTACTTTCCCGGATTATTAATTAGTACCTACGTTGGAAGAGTTTTCTCAGCTTCTGAGGGTTCCCATTCTCAGTCAACTACCCTACAACGGTACGGAAAGGGAACCAAAACTTGAAGAGGTTGCTAAAGCATTATGCCTACAACCATCTGACATCAAGGGACATTGGGAAGTCAGAAGTGGTATCAAAGGATTCTTGGCAAAGTTCCTGTTTGAGAAAGCACAAGAATGTTGGAATTCCCTTGACCTATAAGCCTTTGAAGAAGTTGTGGCACTCCTTGTCTATGGGTTAGTGTTGTTCCCGAATCCAGATCAGCTTATAGATATCAATGCCGTCAAGATCTTCATGTCCAGGAATCCTATACCTACGTTGCTTGGGGACATCCTCCACTCATGTTACACTCGAACCATGAGAAAAAGAGGTGTTCTCATGTGCTTCACTCCTCTCCTGGAAAGGTGGTTTATTTCGCACCTT
The DNA here is from genome assembly GCA_948472305.1 of Vicia faba. Lineage (NCBI taxonomy): Eukaryota > Viridiplantae > Streptophyta > Magnoliopsida > Fabales > Fabaceae > Vicia > Vicia faba. Next base: position 94,310,775 of record OX451739.1, on the reverse strand, counting down.
CCACAATCAGTTTTGAAGAACGAGCGGGGTTTGAGATGGTCACAACGATTGATGACTCTTACACATGCTGATATACATTGGTGTTCTCGGTCCAGAGAGAATGTCACTATCATTGATCGTTGCGGAGAATTTCCTAATGTTCCTTTACTTGGAATTAGAGGGGGCATTACCTACAACCCGTGTCTGGCTTTGAGACAGTTTGGTTATGCTCGGAGGGATGGCCCTCATGACATGTTGATTCCTGACATAGTTTTTGACTTCGACAACGATACGCAAGGACTTCGCCAGAGATTCATCAGAGCTTGGAGGATGCCTAACAGGGTAGATAGTAAGACACGAGGGCACAAGAAATCCATCCCCCTCGAGCCCTATCTTAGGTGGGTACGAGCCTGCTCCCAGAAGCTTGTGATGCCATATCCTCATGTTCTCCCCGTGATCAAAGAGCCAGTTTTGGAAGGAGAGGTGCCCTACACCATTCAACATCCTGACATGCCAACATCTTGGGAGGAAATGCAAAAGAGCTGGATCCAACTCAAGGAAGAACGGAATTCTCTTGAAACCAGTCTACATGCCAGTGAGAAGAAGGTCTTAGAGCTCACCCGTCTACTTCACGAGGAAAAGACCCTCAACACTTACATCGCTCCAAAGAGGATGCGCAGTGTCTTTTGGGATTAATTATTTTGTAATGTTTTGCCCATGAGGCCCTAATGTACTGAACATATTATTTCTTAATATAACGTGTGTTCCCTTTTGTCTACAACGAATTTGAACTTTCGAACCCTTGAATGCATTGCATAAATAGCATATCATGCATCATGTGCATAACAGGTACCCTTTTTCTACAGGTTGCTTAATCTTCTTCGCTGTTTATTTCAGCAATCATCATGAATCCTGAACCTACTACTGAACAAGCTATCAAGGCCCTCCAGGCCCAGAACGCCCAGTTTCAGGAGCTGGTCATGAGCTTAGCCCAGGGGAAACAGGAGTTGAAGACTCTGCTCTTGAAGGAGAAGAAGAAGAAGAAGAGGACTGTGTTGTTTAACACTGGACGGAGATTTGGGAATACACTGCAGAATGAGGCTGATCAGGCTACTCCATCTGTTAGGGAAGACAGTCCCCAAGGGAGAGAGGTTCCTAGTCCCGTGGTCTCCGACAACGAGACAAATTTCAATGATGAACAATACCCTCCTGCTGAGGACAGGTACAAACAGCTGGAGGACCGGTTAAATGCCATGGAGATCCAACGCGTGCCTGGGTTGGATTTTGGAGATCTAGGTTTATCTTCTGGGGTGATGATCCCACACAAGTTCGAGGCACCTGCCTTTGCGAAGTACGACGGGGCTTCCTGTCCTAAACTGCACCTCCGTTCTTATGTAAGGAAGATCCAACCTTACACTGCAGACAAGAACTTATGGATCCATTTCTTCCAGGAGAGTCTTTCAGGGACTCAACTCGAATGGTTCTATCAGCTAGATGGAACCAATATTCGTAACTGGGAGGACTTGGCTACTGCATTTTATAAGCAGTATCAGTACAATTCCGACCTCGCTCCTATGCGTACCCAACTCCAGGGTATGTCACTAGGAACGGGTGAAGGTTTTAAGGAGTACGCGCAGAAGTGGAGAGACCTGGCTGGCAGGGTGCAGCCACCGTTGACTGACCGTGAACTCGTGGACATGTTCTTGGGGACCCTGTCTGGTCCATTCTTCAACCACCTGATTGGTAATTCTTCTGCTGGGTTTACATATCTGATCTTAACCGGTGAAAGGATAGAAGCTGATATCAAGTCGGGGAAGATACAAAAAGGTGCCTCCTCGAGTACTGAAAAGAAGCCCTTCAAGAAGGAAGCTAGTGCTGTGTATGGTCCCAGAAGACAGAACAAACCGGAACGCCGCCAAGCTGTCAACGCAGTGGTAATTTCAAAGCCTACTGCTGCTCCTCAGCAGTATAACCAACCAAGGGGAGAGAGACCCAAAAGGCAGCACACTCGGCTCAGCATGACCCTGTCTCAGATATTGCCGCAACTGCTGTCAACCAATCCGGTAACTGTCAAAGAAGCTCCAAAGGTAGTGAACACAACCTCTCCAAAGTACAACCCCAACGCCCGTTGCGCTTATCACTCTGATAGCCCGGGACATTCTACTGATGATTGTTGGGCTCTGAGGAATAAGGTTCAGGACCTTATTGATGCTAAAGAAATACAGTTCGAGGCACCCGAAAGGCCCAATGTTGTGACTGCTCCCATGCCCTAGCATGGAGTGAATGCTGTGGAATAAGACCGGTATGTAGCCTCTGTGGATGATATTGTTACTCCGTTGTTGACTGTCAAAAGGAACCTATTTCTAGCCAGTTTATTTCCGGGATGTAGCAAAGGTTGCCTTCTATGTTCTGTTTCACCTGCTGGTTGTTCTTTGTTGAAGTCAAGTATCCAAAGCCTGATGGATAATAAAGAGATCTTGTTTGAGAAGATTGTTGTTCCTGCTACCCCTACCGAAGAAGTTTCTATTATCACTATTTTCAACAACCCTCCTAAGGCTCCCTCAAAGAAGCCTGTCAAAATCATGTTCGCTCAGAAGATTGCTCCCATCATCATTACTGTTCTGGGGCCCATCCCCTACAAATCTGACAAAGCTGTCCCGTGGCACTATGGGGCAGATGTTTATGTTCTGGGAGTAAAACAAGAGTTTGATACTAGTACCGGTGTCAGCAACATCACCGGGCCTGCCAAGGTTACTCGTAGTGGTAGGCTCTTCTCACCTGATATTGCGCCACCAGCCATTCAAAGACCTCTTATCATCACACCTGCAAGTGTGCCCACTTCCCTTCCTGACCAAGTTCCTGTTTCTACCCCTGTTGCTGAGTCATCTGACGCTCGGGGCAAAGGGATTGCTACTGATGTGCCTGCCCAGACGGAGGCACCGAAGACCGTCAATGTTGAAGCTTCCAAGCAAGAGATGGAAGAGATTCTCAAGATTATCAAGAAGAGTGATTTCAATGTAGTTGAGCAGCTGGGGCACACCCCATCTAAAATTTCTATGCTATCACTGTTACTATGTTCAGAGGCCCATGCCAAGGCCCTGATTGCCTTCCTGAAGACGGCCCACGTGCCGCAAGATACGTCTGCCGATCAATTTACCGATTGTGTGGCCAACTTGACTGCTGATAATGGGTTGGGTTTCTCTGACGCCGATCTGACTGCCAAAGGAAAGAACCATAACGACGCCCTGCATGTCTCCATTGAATGCAGGGGCACTACTCTTGCCCATGTGTTGGTAGACACTGGTTCCTCGTTGAACGTATTACCCAAGAAAGCTTTAGACAGATTGGATTGTGAGGGTTTAGAGCTCAAGCCTAGTAACATTGTTGTCCGGGCCTTTGACGGGTCGAAAAGGATGGTACATGGGGAAGTTGACATTCCAATCAGGGTTGGTTATCAAGTTTTTGATTCTACTTTCTATGTGATGGACATCCGACCATCCTATTCTTGTTTGTTGGGTCATCCATGGATCCACAAGGCTGGAGCTGTGACCTCCACATTACATCAGAAGCTTAAGTACCCGGTCAGAGGGAAGATCGTAACAGTTCAAGGGGAAGAAGAATATATGGTCAGCCACCTCAACTCGTTCCGGTACGTGGAGATGGATGTGGAGTTCATTGAGACCCCCTTTCAACACTTTGAAGAGGTGCCTCAGACATTGGCAACAGCAGAGACTATGACTGAAGAAGATGTTCCTTTGAAGATGGCCTCCTTAAAGGATGCTCGGGCTGTCATTGAGAAGGGTGAGTGCGCAAACTGGGGTCGACTTCCTGATTTTACTCCAAAGACTGACAAGTTTGGTTTGGGTTTCACTGTAGAGGCTCAGAGGGCTGTTCGTAAGGCAAGGATTGGAATACCTCCTGTGTTCATCACCAACCCGGGAGTAAATGCTATTGAAGACGACGTGGAGGAATCCGAATTTGACAGCTGGATCTACCCAACGACCGACGGTGGACCAAGCAACTGGACTGCGAAAAACTTTACACCTATTACTTTTTTCACTCAGTAATGAACTCCTTTGTTTTGAATTTGTAACAAACAATAATTTGAAACTTTATGGCCCGGTGTCTTACCCGGGGCACCGTGGCTTCATTTGTGAGGGCTTTTGTGTGTCACTTTCATATATCATTAATAAAAGCATTGGACGTTTTTTACATTTCAAATCTTGCGCTCCCTTTCTTTCTTTATATATTGCAAAACAGCTATATTTACACACACTCACCTATACAGGTTCCAATCCACTATGGATCTCACTGGTAACGACTCTGCTACTGCCAGTTATGACTTCGAAAATCCGATCAACTTAGCCGAAGACGAAGGTGAAGATGATTGCGAAGTGCCTGGTGAGCTTGCAAGACTACTACTCCAGGAAGAGAGGGTTATTCAGCCACATGAAGAGCCAGTGGAAACGGTAAATCTGGGTACTGAGACAGACAGAAAGGAAATCAAGATTGGTGCCAATCTAGAGCTCAGTGTGAAACAGCGGTTGATTCAGATGTTGCATGATTATATGGAAATCTTTGCCTGGTCTTACGAAGACATGCCTGGGTCGGATACTGACATTGTGGTTCATCACCTGCCTACCAAGGAAGACTGCCCTCCGGTTAAACAGAAGGTCCGCCGTATGCGTCCAGAGATGTCCAAGAAAATCAAAGCTGAGGTTATGAAACAATTTGATGTCGGGTTTCTAGCAGTGACTTCTTACCCTCAGTGGGTTGCCAACGTGGTTCCAGTGCCGAAGAAAGATGGTAAGGTCCGAATGTGTGTTGATTATAGGGATTTGAACAGGGCGAGCCCTAAGGATGATTTCCCTCTGCCTCATATCGACGTTCTAGTTGACAACACTGCTCAGCATAAAGTATTCTCCTTCATGAACGGCTTCTCCGGTTATAATCAGATCAAGATGGCTCCTGAAGACATGGAGAAGACCACTTTTGTTACTCAGTGGGGCACCTTCTGCTACAAGGTCATGCCATTTGGGTTGAAGAATGCTGGGACAACCTACCAACGTGCCATGGTTGCTTTATTTCATGACATGATCCATCATGAGATCGAAGTATACGTCGATGATATGATTGCAAGGTCCCAAACTGAGGAGGAACACCTTGACCATCTACAGAAGTTGTTTGACCGTCTGAAGTTGTACAAGCTGAGGTTGAACCCGAACAAGTGCACCTTCGGGGTGAGATCTGGAAAACTGCTAGGCTTCGTCGTGAGTGACAAAGGTATTCAAGTGGACCCTGCCAAGGTGAAAGCCATACAAGAGATGCCAGTTCCCAAGACTGAGAAAGAAGTTAGAGGTTTTCTAGGACGTCTGAACTACATTTCCCGATTCATCTCACATCTAACTGCTACCTGTGAACCAATCTTCAAGTTGCTGAAGAAAGATCAAGTAGTATGTTGGAATGACGAATGTCAGGCCGCTTTCGGAAGAATTAAAGAGTATCTCCAAGAGCCACTCATTCTTATGCCACCAGTTGAAGGGAGACCTCTAATCTTATACTTGACAGTACTGGATAACTCAATGGGGTGTGTGTTGGGGCAGCATGACGAGTCTGGCCGAAAAGAGCACGCTATTTATTACCTTAGCAAAAAGTTTACCGACTGTGAGACCCGATACTCACTGCTCAAGAAAACTTGTTGCGCTTTGGTATGGGCTGCTCGCCGGCTGAGACAGTATATGTTGACTCACACTACTCTGTTGATTTCAAAAATGGATCCAATCAAGTACATATTCGAAAAGCCTGCCTTGTCCGGGAGAATAGCAAGATGGCAGATGATCTTGACAGAATACGACATCCAGTACACGATTCATAAAGCAATCAAGGGAAGTGTATTGGCAGACCATTTGGCACACCAGGCAGTGGATGACTACCAATCTATGAACTTTGAATTTCCGGACGAGGATATCATAGTAGTAACTGATTGTGAAGTACCGGGACCGGATGAAGGACCTGAGGAAGGATCCCGATGGTCTATGCACTTTGATGGAGCCTCGAACGCTTTGGGTAACGATATTGGCGCTGTGATCATATCCCCAAAAGGCACTCATACTCCACTGACCGCCCGGTTATGTTTCAACTGCACCAACAACATGGCGGAGTATGAAGCATGTATTATGGGTCTTCAAGCTGCAATTGACCTAAGGATCAAGTTTCTGAGTGTCTTCGGAGATTCCGCTCTTGTGATCAATCAGATCAAAGGCGAGTGGGATACGAAACACCCAAATCTTATTCCTTACAAAGAGTATGTGTTAACATTGATCCCCCATTTCTAAGAGATAACTTTTGAACACTTCCCAAGAGAGGAGAATCAGTTGGCGGATGCGCTGGCTACGATGTCTTCTATGTTCAAAGTCAAATGGGACAACGAGGCTCCCCGGATCATTATCTAAAAATTGGATGAACCTGCACATTGTTGTGATCTTGAGGCTGAAGAGGTAACTGAAAAACCTTGGTATCATGAAGTGAAGAGGTACTTGGAAGCTCAAGAATACCCCGAGGGTGCATCCGTCAATGACAAGAAATTTCTGAGAAGGTTCGCGGCAAAGTTCTTCCTCAGTAACGACATTCTATACAAGCGAAACCATGATTCAACCTTACTGCGTTGTGTGGATAAAACTGAAGCAGAAAAGATCATGGCAGAGCTACATGAAGGTACCTTCGGAACACATTCCAGTGGGCACACTATGACAAAGAAAATCCTTCTGGCAGGATATTTCTGGTCCACAATGGAAGCCGACTGTTACCAACATTCTCGGACGTGTCACAAATGCCAGATCTATGCAGATAAGGTGCACATTCCTCCAGTACCTCTAAACGTCTTGACAACACCTTGGCCTTTTGCAATGTAGGGCATTGATATGATCGGCGAGATCAGACCTACGGCATCCAACGGGCATTGCTTCATCCTGGTAGCGATTGATTACTTCACGAAGTGGGTCGAAGCAGCTTCCTATGCTACCGTAACCAAGAATGTCGTGGCACGGTTCATTCGGCACAACCTAATCTGTCGATACGGTGTACCTGAGAGGATCATTACGGACAATGGTACCAATCTTAACAACAAGACGATCACCGAGCTCTGCGAGCAATTCAAGTTACAACACCACAACTCTTCTCCCTATCGGCCGAAGATGAATGGGGATGTCAAAGCGGCAAATAAGAATATTAAGAAGATTGTGCAGAAGATGACAGTGACCTACAAAGATTGGCACGAGATGTTACCGTTTGCTCTTCATGGGTATCGTACCTCAACAAGAACGTCAACAGGGGCAACACCCTTTTCCTTGGTCTATAGCATGGAGGCAATCTTGCCTATTGAAGTCCAGATACCCTCTCTCCGGATAATGAAGGATGCAGGTTTGAATGAAGACGACTGGATCCAGACTCGGCTTGATCAATTAAACCTGATTGACGAAAAGAGACTCGCTGCTATTTGTCATGGTCAAACGTACCAAAAACGGATGATCAGGGCATTTAACAAGAAAGTCAAACGACAAGAGTATCAAGTCGGAGACCTGGTAATCAAGCGCATCATCCTACCTCAAGGTGATCCCAGGGGCAAATGGACCCCCACGTACGAAGGGCCATTTGTGGTTAAACACATCTTCTCAGGAGGAGCTATGATTCTAACCACCATGGATGGTGACGACCTTCCTCACCCCGCCAATGCAGACATAGTAAAAAGATACTACGCATGAATCAAAGACCCGCTAGGTTGACACACCTAGGCAAAAATAAGGGCTTCCCGGCGAACCAAAAAGGGTTCGGGCAAAAATAAGGGATGAAATGAAAAAAAATCTGTACACCCGGCAAGTCGAAAACCTGAAAAGGCGGCTTAGGCAAAAATGGGTATCCCGGTGGACTGAAAACCCGAAAGTGCGGTCCAGGCAAAAGTTAGGGATAAGCGTAATACTATGTCTCATTGGATCACCTTGCATCCAGAATTCAGCATCGACTGTCAGGTTCAGACGACATCAATCAATCAACTTCATCTCCAACTAAGCAGCAAAGTGATGAGACACTTGAAGACATAAAGGCGATAGCAGAGTTGGAACCCAGTGGGATTTTTCACATAGCTGTTTTGTTTTGTTTTCACAAAATTGTATAAACTCTATGTTGTTCGGCGGCGTTCTCTTACTAGGACGTCAGCCTCTTGTACACAAACGCCTATTCACAGGCAAATTCAAAAATCAATACAAACTCACTTTCCAGACAAATTGCCAATTGTTCTTCTTTTTCTGCCTTGTTTTGCAAAGAACGTCCAATGTTCATTTTTGATATATGCATTTGACATTGATTGCTGATCATAAATATTTGCATACGAAACAAAGGACTAATTACAGGTGACATTAGAAACAGGGGCAATAATGAATTGTCTAAGCGATCTAGTTGCTCTGTCCACCAAGGTACTAAGGTAGGCTCGGCTGAAGAACGTAACAAAGATATCTTCACTCTCCGCAGAGTAAGACAAGATCCATCAATACTCTCCCCAAGTAGAGTTGGTCTCCCATCAGCCCCTAAAAAGGCACAGTATCCCTAGCAAGTCAGCAACACTCTCCCTGAGCAGAGTTAGTCTACTGTCAGCCTTTAGGAAGATGGATATCCCCAAAAGATCTCAATATTCCCCGGCGGAGTATACAGATGTTCCTCAACAAGCATCCTCGGCAGTCTTATTATAAGATTGTTCCCCGGTGGAATACCAGACACCCCAGTGGAGCCACTTCCCCAGTGCAGTCCCAAAGTTTCCTCAGGAGAGTTGAATCAATCTCCCCAGTAGATTTTGGAAGCTCCTCCCCAGTAGATTCTGGAAGCTTATCTCCAGTAGATTCTGGAAGCTTATCACCTACAGAGTACATACGTCTCTCCCCGGCTTTATTCAGAAGGTTATTCCCCACCAGAGCTTATAACTGGGTTATCCTCAGCTAATAACCACGGAAGGATCGTCCTCGGCGAAGTTCTTCCTATTCCCCAGTGGAGTTCATCAAAATCCTCAACAAAACATATCAACGGTATTCCCAGCGGAGTTATCATCAATTCTCAGCGAAGTATCTCTTCCCACAGAGTAATCTCCCCGCAGAGTAATCTCTTCAATAAGTTTATTCCTCAACGGAGTCATCTTCTCCTACCGGTTTATTCTTGCAATCATCATCCCCAGCGGAAATGAAGAACTCTACTCTTCAGCGTCAGCCCAGGATTCAACAAGCTCCCGGCATTCGTCAAGGATTTATTTTCCTAGACGAAAATACATTCATAAACATTTCACATTTCATACATCCTGCTTACATACATGATAAAGTGCATATCACACAATCTCATTTATTTTTGAGAACATCATGACATCATGCATTTCATACATAATGACATTGCATACAACTGATGTTTTGCCTTTTCAGGAAAAAGGACAATCCAAATATGATTACTATCAACTGTCACAGTTCCAGATTCGATACCTGTATCTAGCCAGGGCATATCTGTGAGTGATTGATTGTAGATTCGATACCTGTATCCAGCCAGGGCATGTCTGCATGAAGAGTTTAGAGATTCGATACCTGTAGCCAGCCAGGGCATATCTGTAGACGACCAATTCCAGATTCGATTCCTGTATCTAGCCAGGGAATATCTGTGAGCGATTGATTGTAGATTCGATACCTGTACCCAGCCAGGGCATGTCTGCATGAAGAGTTTAGAGATTCGATACTTGTATCCAGCCAGGGCATATCTGTAGACGACCAATTCCAGATTCGATTCCTGTATCTAGCCAGGGCATATCTGTGAGTATTTAATTGTAGATTCGATACTTGTACCCAGCCAGGGCATGTCTGCATGAAGAGTTTAGAGATTTGATTCCTGTATCCAGCCAGGGCATATCTGTAGACGACCAATTCCAGATTCGATTCCTGCATCTAGCCAGGGCATATCTGTGAGTAACTAATTGTAGATTCGATACTTGTATCCAGCCAGGGCATATCTGCATGAAGAGTTTCCGGATTCGATACCTGTATCCATCCAGGGTATGTCTGCATGAAGAGTTTAGAGATTCGATACCTGTATCCAGCCAGGGCATATCTGTAGACAACCAGCTCCAGATTCGATACCTGTATCTAGCCAGGGCATATTTGTGATTGATTGATTGTAGATTCGATGCTTGTATCCAGCCAGGGCATGTCTGCATGAAGAGTTTAGAGATTCGATACCAGTATCCAGCCAGGGCATATCTGTAGACGACTAATTCCGGATTCGATTCCTGTATCTAGCCAGGGCACATCTGTGAGCGATTGTTTGTAGATTCGATACCTGTATCCAGCCAGGGCACGTCTGTAAGCAACCTTTTGAAGTTCCGGATTCGATTCCTGTATCTAGCCAGGGCATATTTGTGAGCGATTGTTTGTAGATTCGATACCTGTATCCAGCCAGGGCACGTCCGTAAGCAACCTTTTGAAGTTCCAGATTCGATTCCTGTATCCAGCCAGGGCATATCTGTGAGCAATCGATTGTAGATTCGATACCTGTATCTAGCCAGGGCATATCTGCATGGAGAGTTTGAAGATCAACCCCTGTAACAGGCCAGGAAATTATCTTTCTTTCTCAAGTACACAAGTTCTCGCTAAGGAATCTCTTACGCGATCGACACCCCCGATGGCATCTTTAAGCCCATCTCCACCACTATCCATTACCTTTCCAAATGGCATCTATAAGCCCATTCCCGACAAGGTTCTGTCACATCTCCAAATGGCATCTATAATCCCATCCTCCTATCCACCATCTCTCCAAATGGCATCTGTAAGCCCATTCCCGACATCACACTGTTGATATTCTACTATGTGAGTGCAAATTTCTGGGCACTCTAGTGTTCAATCATCTTCCACCTTCGGATCACGAAAGGCACGCAAGCCAATCTACATCCTCAGGTCTAAGAAGATTGAACAGGGGCAACTGTTGTACCCCAAAATTTTCCCTCCCATATTCTTCAAAGTTTGGCAAGAATCATCTTCAAATGGCTTCAAGATTCCTCAAGGGTTACACAGTCCAATTGCCTCCTAACACAGTCAAAATTAGGGTTTCTATTCTTGCAAGGAATTTGTGGTTTTCAATGGCTCAATCAAGTCCCATATGCCTATATACATTGTCAAGCATCTACATGTCAAGTTTCAAGACTCACAGCATCAAGTTGCACAGTCAAAAGCCCTAATTGCTTCACAATCAACTATAGGGGTAAAATGGTCATTTGGCAGTCAAAAGTCAAAATTTTTGGTCAACATCTTATTTTGAGCACACAATCATAATTTTATCAAGTCTTGATCATGATTCCACAAGCATGGCTCAAAAATCATCAAGATGCAAAAGTTTCCATTTTGGGACAGTTGAAAAGTCAACTGTAATTTGACCAAGGCATAACTTTTTCATGGTTCATCAGAAAAATCCCATCCAATTCTCATTTTGAAGGGGATTACATTTCCTACAACTCATCTTCACATTCCAAGTCCAAGTAATGCTCTCACAAAAAGTTATCAATTTCTACATTATAGGTCAATTTCAAAAGTCAACAAAAAGGCATTTTAAGTCAAAGACCATAACTTGCGATTGGTAAATCCAAATGACATGGGACCAAAGGCATTGGTTAGAGGACTTCAATACCTTTCCAAGATGTCCTAGAACATGTTCATATGATCAAAATTGAGCAAGATATGCATTGGAGAAGTTGGGAAATTTTCATGAATTTGCAAAAGTCAACTATCCTTAAAACTTCAATTTTTGACAAAAGGGCCCACTTTCTTCCACTTGATTCAGCCTTGTCATGCCATACACGTGTCCCATGATTAATTTCAAGCTAACAATTTTGTGCCAAGCCTTTTGGTGCACAAAATCTTGAATTTGAACCAAAAATGGAAGGTTCTTTAATGGTGGTCAACAAGAATCCCAAACTTAATTGCACAAGGATACAAGCCCAGCTGCTGACCTAATTTCATTCATACCTACATAAGCAAGCGTGAAAAACCTAATTCACAACCCAAGCATTGCTGAAACGGCAAAATCAAAACTCAAAAATTATGGAAAAAGTGTGAGATCAAAAACTGTGTTGCAAGCATTTTCAGACAAAACTAAGCACGTAGCATTCTTCCTTGCCATCCCCTGAAGCCAAAGCGACCACAAACGCATCCTAAGACCACCTATCAAGCACTGTAAGTACTCACAAAGTCACCTCTGAATATGGAATCGTGTTTCTCTATTCTTGCATGATTTCTCAAAAATATTAGCATATTCATACTCCTTGTTTGATTTCTAACCTAATGGCATCATTCAATTTCATTTTTAGGCCTTATATGACAATTCCCGTGCCTAGGGTTTGTTTGTATGGTTTTTAGGGATTTTATTTTCAGGTGAAATCAGAACAAATAAGGAGCAGGGATGAACTCAGGAGACATGGACGAGACCAACCATGGTCTTGGAATGTTTTTTTGAGGCCTAGGGACGATTCTAAGCATAGCCTACGAAACTACATGCGGATGAAAATCCGCAGGTAAATAACCAGCATTTTGTTGAAGAAGATGATGACGCGTCACAGCGTGATTGGCCATTTGAAACGATCGCGCGCTTTTTTTATTTTTTTGGCATATGCGTTGATTTACTAATATATTGACCGCTTATTATTATTATTACAATTGAATCAATTGGCTCAGTGGCTAAGGCGTGCATGCATGGAACGTTGGGACCTGGGTTCGAATCCCAGGTCCCCCAAAATATTTATTTGTTCTTTTCTTCACATGATCTCATGCAGCGCTATACAAGGCATTCCACCATAGGTCTCAATCATCCAGGCGCCAGATGTTTACAAGCAGCGATCCAATGGCTTAGAGTGGGCGACCACCATGTATCCAGTCAACACGTGCTACAGAGAATTCAGAAGGTCAACGCAGGCTTGGGGTTAATGGGCTTGGAATCTGCTAGCAAACCTCCATTCTGGGCCCAGAACCCCCCTCTGGTTCATCCTTTTTTCTTTTATTTTATATTTTCCATTTTTATTTATTAACTTTTTTTCCTTCTAATTATTATTATTATCACTAAAACTAATTAATTAATATTTTCACAATAAAAATTCAGAAAACTAAAAAATGTAAATATTTTATTTTTATTAATTTCACTTAGGTAATTATTTTGTAAATAAACACTAATTTAAATTAATCTAGTTTAATTAGAATAATTTTAATCTTTTTTTCACAATAAATAAAACAAATTTAGACTTAGGTTTTTCTTTTGACACTTTTAATTTCTTTTTTTATTTTATTTCATTAAAAACATAAAAAACACAAACATTTTTTTTCTTTTAATTAAATAATTAATTAGTAAATTCGTTTTAATTTTAATTAATTGCAAAAAGGATAAATTCAATTCTTTCTCAAAAGGGGTCAAAACCCTAAGGACGTCCCGATTCATTCTTTCGCGCGTATATTATTTTTAATTCGTTATTTTGATTATTTATGTATCTGCTCAGAAATGTAATAGTTAATTAAGGTTTATCGCTTTATTTACGTTTCTCGCATTTATTTTCCAAACGGGTTGTGTTTTTGGCGATGTATAGACCCGCGCCTTGTAATAGCTAGATTTACCTTTTCCGCACTTTATTTTCCGCACTCTTAACTGTTAAAAAATGCATGACAAGATTTATATGGCAAATAAAATCAATCCGTAGCTCACAAATAACATGTACAAGATAACCTTAACTGAAAAACAACACACATGCACATGCCACTCCTAGGGTACGCCTCACTGGTTGCCTCGACGTGGTCGTCAAGTATAGGGTGTTTTAGAGGTCGCCCTCCTGTCAAAAGATCCAGTTGCCTCGAAACGGTTGCCTCGGATAAAAAGGATCTAGGACATTAGGGTTACCGCTAAGGCGTCCTACCATTGCTTTGGTGACTACATTGTCCCTTAATCGAATTGACCCGAATAACTCCAACGACGATGCTACCTACTTCTCAATAGTGGGATAGTACTGTCTAAAGGACTCTTACACAGCCTAATTCTTTAGAGTAGGTAGATTTCTCCTGGGTACTTGCTCTTTCTAAAAAACAAAACAACTTTTCGCACTTACACTTTCAAAAAGTTTTCAAACAAATATTTCATACACTCTTGAGGACAGATACAAGAGTTACCTAGAAATTTTTCAAACGAAACTTTTTCAAAACCCACATACACTTGAAAAGCAAACAATTTTTGAAAACATAAGAGCGAGTACCTAAGAGCCCGTGGATAACCACGGATAGAAAGAGTGCTAACACCTTCCCTTTCTATAAATCTACCTCCCGAACCGAGAAACATTCTCAAAGAAGGAATTTTGCTGTGCTTTTGTCCTTTCCATGTTGGAGAACATAAAAGACAATGGCGACTCTTGCTTACCGCGACATTTTGCGAACCAACTTAAAAAATAGTCAGTTCTATTTCCACCGATCACAGTGACCATACTTCTGACAATTGTAACATTGAATGTGACTCTTATCAGGTTTTCGACCACCACTTCTTCCTCTATTCGTAACACCACCTCTTTGGTTTCCTTGGTATGGTTTTCTTTGATTTGACATGTTTCCTTTGATCTGGTTTCCTCTACCATTCGATTTATTGTAGCCACCTCTGCCTCTGTCGAAACATTTTCCTTTGCCTCTGGTCTCTTTTGTTGAATGTGCCTGCAAGGCCACATCACTCTTCGATTTTCCTGCAGCTCTTTCATTCATTCTTTGTTCATGAGATTCAAGCGTCCCTTGAAGCTCTTCCTTTGTCAATTTCGACAAGTCTTTCCCCTCTTCTATCGCCACCACTATGTGGTCGAGCTTAGGAGCTAGAGATCTCAAGATCTTCGAAACAACAACTCTTGTTGTTAACGTTTCTCCACATATCTTGATTTGATTTACTAGTTATTTAACTCTAGTGAAGAATGCATATATGCTTTCACTGTTTTCCATCTAAGCAGTTCGTACGTCCTTTTGTGAGTTTGTAACCTCACTTATTTCACTTTCTCAGCGCCTCCAAAAGACTTCTCAAGGATTTCTAAAGCTTCTTTTGCAGATTCTGAATCACTAACCTTTTCGAAATTGTCTGGGCTGATACATTGATGAATTATAAATAATGCTTTATAACTCAGCTTCTCAGATTCTGTGAATTTCTTCTTTTCTTCTTCTAAAGCGTTTTGTCCAAGCGCTTCGACTCCATCTTTTACAAGGTCCCAAATACCTTGACACCTAAATAAGACTTTCATCTGTTTGCACTAATTCTCATAGTTGTCAACTTTCAAAATTGGTAGCGTTGCTGGATAGTTTGCATTCTAACTTGTCATTGTGAATTCTTCAATCGTTCTTGATTGACACTTCCCTCGAATCAAAACAAAGCTCTTGATACCAGATGTTGGAAACTCATTAAAGTCTATGATGAATTTCTAACACAATGACAATTTAATTATGAGACAAACAAAGAAAAGAAGACAAGACAAATAATTTCTGCAGAGTTTCTCTCTGCTCACAAACGGTGAAAACTTTATTATTCACTTTGCAACTGCAAAATACTGTGAATAGTTTGCTTGACTTGCTTACAAAAATAGGGGTTACCCCTCTATTTATAACTGAGCTTACACCTTAAGCCCAAACCACAAAATATCTATTTTGTTACTAAATCAAATCTAATATATTCTAGACTTAAATCAAATCTATTTAAATCTAAAACAAATCAAATCTTTTCGACACACTAAATTACAATTTAAAAATATTTGATTCGAGTGGTAATGAGTTTTTATTTGATACCAACTTCATTCTCTAAAAATGTGAAAACTGAACAAAAGGCAGCGCACTGGGTGTTAAACCCACGCCCTCTTGGTTACCAGCATGTTGCCTTACCACTGGGGTGGCTATACATCCGTTTATTAAAATGAAATAATAAATACATAACACATAATACTTCCAAGGCATGTACTTCGTCTTCAACCGTCAACCAACCAGAGCACCTGTAACTTGTTCATTTCTCAACAAAAATGGAAAGTACAAACATGAAAGTTGTGGCATTTCTTCCCACAAATCCAACCATATAAATAATTAAAGCTATAAATCCAAGATGAGTGAGAATTTTTCTGGCCCTAATTTAAAACCTAAAAATTTCAAAAACTTCAACTCCAAAATCTCTAAGCTTAGGCCATATAAATGCAAACTATGGATATGTACAGCTTCGTGGCAATGAGGTCTACATTTTATCTTTGAAAGTGAAAGCTTAACAATGCCTATATGAGGATTTCAAAAACCAGAAAACTGACATTGCAAGAGGGTATCATCTTTTGAGTTGGAGCAGATCTCAATGAGTTTTAGTGATTAGGTTAGCTTCCTCAAGTTCCTAGGAAGCTAATGTGATGCTTGGCTTGAGCTGAAAGTGGCTGAGGAGTTCTGGAGAAGTTAAGTTGCAGACCCCTGTATTTTAAAATAGAACTTGATGATGGAAGTGTTACAGTTGGGCAAAAAGACTTTGGATGGTTTGTATTTGATGTTTAGAAGCTTTAGGAACCAAAAGGATTGGAAACGCACGAGGGAGATGTGAGTTTCAAGTTTTTGGTCAGATTATGCAACAATGGAGTTTTGTGATGCAGTTCTGAGTTTGGGGAAGTTTTTGGGAGCTTGTGTATTCGTCTCTAGCTTGAAAACAACTTGTGAATATGTATGGAAAATATTAGAGCACTTGAGGAGGTCAGAAGCACAAGCTATACACTTATGGCTATGTTACTTGATTTTGAAGAAAAGTGGAAATATGGTTTCAAGGCATAGTACCAGCATGGCCTGAGTTCAAAGAGGATTTAGACAAGTTTCTTTTGGGTTATAGGTTGTGTGTGATCAGAAGGAACAAGTGCAAAGCTCAAGAATTGGTTTTATGCATAAAAGCTACTTTTCCAAAATGGCAATGTGCACTTTCTTCCTAAAATGGTATTCAGCATGGGCAATGCATTGAATGCTTGGATTAAAGCCTCTAACAGCAGTGTAAAACATTAATTATGGAGTGCCAAGCAAGTTTGAGGCCTCTAAAGCAAAGATTGTGCAGCCTAGCATGGATTTGAATTCTTGTTCATCATGGAAATGACCTATAATTCAAGAATGAAATGACAACTTCATGCCTTCGATTCTCCTTGTTCAAACATGATCTCAAGGAGTTCTTGGACATTTTAGAAAGCTTGTAACATGCTCTACAACCCCTCTTTGAATCACATTTTCAAATTCCAAATGGATCTATGTGAAAAGTTGGTACCAAAAATCTGCCTAACTAGGGCAAAATTTTCACTAAGTGTTTAGTTTCATGACCATGTCTTCATAAAATCATAACTTGAAATCCATACATTTCTAGGAGAAGTTGTGTTCAGTAATGTTTTATATCTCATTGAGATATTCAACTTTAATGTTGAAAGTTTCCTTTGAATCATCTTGCATCATGGTGAAAATTTGGCTCAAAGTTGTGAAAAAATATGAAGTTTTCAACACTTAGAAAAATTTCTAAGTTTGGAAACTTTGACTTTTCAAAATGAAATCTTGACTTTTTGATTTCTTGATGAACAAGTTTCATATTTTGACATATTTTGATGAATTGTGATCTTTGACACTTGATTTTGACCAAAAAGTCAAAGTTTGACTTTTTAGTATGCAGTTGACTTTTGATCAGTTGACTGAAAATCAACTATCATTTAATTGATCTTGAGCAATGTTTTGAGTCGTGCCTTTAGGTTAAAATGATGCAATTGAATCCTTGAGATCATGTTTTTAACCAATCAACCATTTGGTAGGTCAAAAATCAGAAATTGCCTTTTCTCAATAAAAACCCTAATTTTGACCATTTTGCCCTTTTGATGATCTGATCAAATTTCTTTAGGAATGGTGGTCCAAAATTGATCAAATGACATATATGAGTTCATAATGTTGATATGGATAAAAAATTATGAAGTTTGACTGTAAATTGATCACAGTTGACTTTTTCCCCAATACAGCTAATTTTTAGGTCAACTGATCAATTGACTGAGCAAAAATATGATTCAAGACTTGAAACTTGACATGAGAAATATTGAGGGTCCATAATGATCCATGAAAGTCATACGAGGCATTAAAAGTTCAATTATCCTTGTGCAATCTCAAACCCTAATTTTCAGTCATCAGAGCTTGAGGAGGTATCTTGAGCTGATCAACCCTAGTGTAGTCTTGAACCAAAGGAGATCTTGTGAGAAATTACTTGATAAATGAGAGGGAAAATTTTGGGGTACAACAGATTCCCCAGTTCAATTTTCTTAAACCTAAAAAGTTAGATTGGCGGATTCGCCATTCGTGACTTGAAGGTGGAAGATGATTGAACACTAGAGGGCCCAGAAATTTGCACTCGGAGATGAATTGTGAATGGGCTTATAGATGCCATTTGGAGGAATGAGGGAGATTTGGCGGAGATGGGCTTGTAGATGCCATCCAAAGGTGACTATTGACATAAAATGGACTAAGTCTGAACTTGATTTCAACTGGAAAAGAATCAGAATAAATCTTTGGAGCGATTTATCTGAAACTAGCAGAAGTCTTGTATGTTGTTTGACTGGGAAGAATCAGAATAAATCTTGGAGCGATTTATTTGAACCAGAAATGTTCATTTGGCAAGTATCAGGATAAACCGTTGAGAGGTTTAAACAGAACCAAAAGAGGTCTTGAATATTCTTTAACTGGAGAGAATCAGAGTAGATCTTTGAGCGATTTATCTTAACCAGAGAAAGTTCCTACTAGGAAAGAATCAGAATAAATCATTGAGAGATTTATCTGAACCAACAGGGATTTAGAGAAGAATCAGAATAAATTGTTGAGAGATTTATCTGAACAAGAGAAGACGTTTGCAGGAAAGAATCAGAATAAACCGTTGAGAGATCTAAACTGAACCGACAAGGATCTGGAGAAGAAACAAAATAAATAATTGAGAGATTTATCTGAACCAGAGAAAACGTCTGCAAGAAAGAATCAGAATAAATCATTGAGAGATTTAAACTGAACCAACAGGGATTTAGAGAAGAATCAGAATAAACCACTGAGAGATTTATTTGAACAAAAGAAAATGTCTGCGGGAAAGAATCAGAATAAATCGTTGAGAGATTTAAACTGAACCGGCGGGGATCTGGAGAAGAGTCAGAACAAATCATTGAGAGATTTATCTGAACCAGAGAAAATGTCAGCGGGAAAGAATCAAAATAAACCGTTGAGAGATTTAAACTGAACCGACAGGGATCTGGAGAAGAATCAGAACAAATTCTTGAAAGATTTATCTGAACCAGAGAAAACATCTACGGGAAAGTATCAGAATAAACGGTTGAGAGATTTAAACTGAACTGTCAAGAATCTAGAGAAGAATCAGAATAAATTATTGAGAGATTTGTCTGAACCAGAGAAGACGTCTGCGGGAAAGCATCAGAATAAACCGTTGAGAGATCTAAACTGAATCGCAGGGATTTGGAGAAGAATCAGAATAGATCTTGAAGCGATTTATCTGAACCGGAGAAGATTTCTCGGGGAAAGAATCAGAATAAACTGTTGAGAGGTTTAAACTGAACCATCAGGGGTCTGGAGAAGAATCAGAATAAATGTTAGTGTTGATTTAACTGAAATAGTAAAGGTCTTGAATTATCTTCAACTGGAATAGAAATCAGAGAGATCTTAGTGTCTATCTGACTGAACTAGAGAAAAATCTTGAATTAACTTTGACTGGAATGGAAATCATAAGAATCTTAGGATTGATTCAATTGAACCAGACAAAAGAGAAAATGTCCACCGGAAAGAATCAGGATAAACCGTTGAGAGATTTAAACTAAACCAGCAGAGGTCTTGGATGAGCAACAAAATAATATTCATAAATGAATTATATCTGACTCGTATCTGAGAGATGTACTGAATGAGAGTCAAAATGACATCTGTATCTGGATCGTATCTGGACTGTATTGGAAAGGTATGCTAAAAGAAGTATCAGAATGATATCTGTATCTGGATCGTATCTGGACTGTATTTGAATGAGTGACAGAATGACATCTGAATCTGGATCGTATCTAGACTGTATTTGAATGAGTGACAGAATGACATCCGAATCTGGATCATAACTGGACTGTATTTGAATGAATGACAGAAAGACATCTGAATCTAGATCGTATTTGGACTGTATTTTGAATGAGTGACAGAATGACATATGAATCTGGATCGTATCTGGATTGTATTTAGAAGAGAATCTGGAGTAAGTATCAGAATGTCAGCCATACCTGGATCGCGTCTGAACTGTTTCTAGAAGGGATTTGGAATAAGTGTTAGAATGCCAGCCGTATCTGGATTGCATCTGAACTTTTCCTAGAAGAGTGTATGTGAAGGAGCCCGTGTAGGATTGCTTCAGCAGGTCGTGTAGATAATTGCCCTGGCTTTTTTCAGGAATTAATCTACAATTAGTTGTCCTCAGATAATTGTCATGTCTTGTTTCATGTATTAATCTGGAACTTGTTTTTGTTGGCCGTAGAGATAGTTGCCCTGGCTTGTTACAAATATTAATTTCTGACCTTTTGAATATTGTTGATGATAGCCATCTGTTGATTTGATCTTTTCCTGAAAAGGTAAAGAGTTAGATGCATGCCATGTCATGATGTATGAAATGCATGGTGCAATGATGTTCTCAAAATAAATGAGATTGTGTCGTGTGCACTTGTCATGTATGTAATATGATATATGAAATGTGAGACGTTTATTTGAATGTATCTTTGTCTGGGAAAATAAATCCTTGACAAATGCTGGGGAGTCATTAAATCCCTGACTGTTGTTGAAGAGTAGGTGAGTCTTCAAACTTTGCTTAGAATATTTCCACCAAGGATTCCTGTTTTGTTGTTTGAGGAGAGCTCCGCTGAGGAATGTTGAAAACTCTATGGAGAGTCTTGATCCTTTCTTGGGGAAAAAGAGTTCAGGAGTCTCAGTTGTTCGTTGCTCTATTGGGGAGTCGAAGTTGAACTGATATCTGGTCGGGTCCAGGCTTCACAGTAACTTGTTGGGGATTGTAGAGTAGTCTATTGGGGAAGAGGAGTTGTGGTTCTTTGATTTGTAGTAGTCGGAGAAACAAACTTAAACTGGGGAATATGTAGTTTGTTGGGGAAATAAACCATGTTGTCGGTCTGTTGGAGAGGTGTCTTCTTCATTGGGGAAAATCCTCGAGGGTTCTTGAGGTCGACTCAGTTGGTGAGAAGTTTTCAGAGATTGAAACTCTGGCTGAGAGTCATCCTATGAGAAGGATCTTGGGGAGATTTTTCACTGCCTCTAGTAGTAAGTGTTGTAGTAATGCCAGAAAATGTTTGCTTGGTCGCACATGACCCTTTATGTGGGAGCCTGTTAGCCCCCGAGTTAATCTGGTGCACCTTGACACTTGAGATTTTGATCACATTTCCGGTAGCCCTGAACTTCCTAGAGATATTTTCTAAGACAGTTGTGGAAGAAACCGAAGACCTGATACTGACACCATCTGATACTACTGGCACAGACGAACAAATTGGTGGTACCCAAGATCTTTGGTCAAGTCTCAGAATTTTCTACTAACTGTTATGGGAGGATCCGAAGACATAATACTGACACCATCTGATACTGACACCATCTGATACTAACGAACAAATTTGTGGTACCCAAGATCTTTGGTCAAGTCTTAGAATTTTCTAAGAATTGTCATGGGAGGATCCGAAGACATGATACTGACACCATCTGATACTAACACCATCTGAAACTATTGGTACAGACAAGCAATTTGATGGTACCGGAAGTCTTCATAGTGGATTTTGTTCAAACCTATGATCAACGTAACATTGCCCCTTGAGTGATACATATGGATATTTGCCCCTGGTTATTCAACAATTCTTTGAGAGGTTCTTTGAATCTCGACTTGACTACCCCAGATGTGTTGGACAATGGTCATGTCGTGCCCCTTGATTATGAGAGATTTGTCATTAGAAGCGTCTTTCTATTTGAAGTGATTCTGTTTGAGAGAGCTTTCATTTGTTGGATATTCGTTATGTGAATTTCTTCGCTGTCGAACAAATAGCCATATGCAAACAACAATATTCAAATAATGCAAAGTTTATGCTTGTCTTAAAATTTTGAAAATGCGTTTTAGAAAGTAAAGAAGTTTTGTTAAGAAAATTCAAACTCAGGATTTAGGGTAAAGTCTTACAGGAGTCAGGATACCTTTTGTAACAGTCTGCTTTCGAACTAACCCATGCTTCAATTAGGACTTTTGAAGGGTTGTAGCGTGGCTTGGTTCACGGTTTAAGAAATAAAGGATAAAGGCTCAAAGTGTGTTTGTACCCACACACTCTTCGTGATGTTCTTCAGTCCTAAACTCAGTTAATTGTGTGTTTGAACTCCAATTGAGTCTGGAATGGCGCTTTAGTGATGGTTCAAACAAGTTAAGTTTGTCGGAAGGCAGTCATTTTTGCAACATTTTCCATGTTGTGGAGGGTTTGTAGTGACCTTTTTTTTATTATTATCCCTGATTTTGCTTGACTGTTCTTGTTTTTGAGATTACAGTCAGCGGGTCGCCCCAGTTTTCTTTAAGTCTCCTTTGTAGGTTTTGACTTAGTGGGCTTTTCTTTTGAGAGATAATGACTGACCATTAGATAGGGAACCATCACCATCTTTTGGTTCAGAAGGAATGTTTTTGATGTCGCTCGTTGTATTACGAGATGAGAATTTGTGATTTGAACATGCATTTGAATTAATTGAGAGACTACCCTGCCCCAGGTTTTGATTAAAGGTTTCAATTTGTGTAAGAAAGAAAACTTCTACTTCTTTGGCTCAAAGGGGTTTGTTGTACCCCAAAATTTGCCCTCCCATATTCTCCAAGAAATTACCAAGCCAAGCTGCAAAATTCCCCAAGGGTTGCACAGTGCAAAGGTCTCCTATACAGTAAAAACTAGGGTTTGTGTTCTGATCAAGAAAATGAGGTTTTCAAGGGCCCAATCAAGTCTCACATGCCTACAAATATGGTCAAGCATCCTCATATCAAGTTTTAAGGCATTCAGCACAAAATTGCACAGTCAAAAACCCTAATTGCACTACAGTCAACTGTAGGGGCAAAATGGTCATTTGACAGTCAAAAGTTCAAATTTTTGGTCAACATATCATTTTGAAGCCACAAACATCATTTGATCAATGCTTGATCATGATTCCCAAAGTTTGGCTCAAAAAATCATCAAGATGCAAAAGTTTTCTTATTTGGACAGCTGGAAAAGTCAACTGAAATTGACCAGGGCATAACTTTCACATGGATTATCAGAAAAATTCCATCCAAAGCTCATTTTGAATAGAAAGACATTTCCTACAACTCATCTTCATACTTCAAGTCCAAGAAATGCTCTCACAAAAAGTTATCAATTTCAACATTATAGGTCATTTTCAAAAGTCAACAAAAAGGGACTTTAAGTCAAAGGCCATAACTTGAGATTGGTAAATCAAAATGACATGGGACCAAAGACATTGGTTATAGGACTCAAAGACCTTTCCAAAATGTCCAAGAACATGAGAAAATCTTAAAAATGGAGCAAGTTATGCCTTGTGGCAGTTGGGAAATTTTTGGATATTTTGAAAAATCAACACTACCTCAAATGACCTAAAATTGCTAATGGGCCCATTTTTCTTCCATGATTCATCATCCATGACATGTGCACGACCATTTGGCCCAAAGGGAAGTTTTTATTCATTTTTATTTATTTATTTGGATTTTTATTAAATAATAATTCATTTAAATTAAAATAAATACATGAAAAATGCTAACCTAAGTTTTTTCAATCTTTTTGTGCACATTATATCATCAATATTTCGTGCATATGCAAATTTGGAAAGATTTGGATTGATTGGCATGATTGAGAACAAAGAACACTTGAAAAAGATTGAAAAAAGATCCTTAAAAAATCAAATCTTCAATTCATGAATACAAGAGATTTGGATCAATATTGTTAACCTAATGCCTTCACTACATAAGCAGAAACCTAAACCTAATCGTAGGAGACTGATAGCTGCGCAAGAAAGGCCATTACAAACTTGAAATTTTCTCCATAAAACTCAAAACTGAAATCATTGTTTGGAGGCGATTCAAGGCACAAAAATTATTTCAATAGCTTCCTCAAGGATTGCTGATCACGTTCCAATCAAAAACCTCCACTCAAACGCCAAGAATCGGTACCTAGGACTCAAACTGTGTCAAGAAATTTTCAGAATCGTGCATCATGATTTGTGCATACTTTGCAATTTTTATTCATTGATTAATGTTTGTTATGAGTTTCTGAAACTAACCATGCAAATTAATTGCGTTTTTGTGCTATATACGTGATGTTGCCATTGATGCAGTCTAGGGTTTCTTGAGCTCCCAATTAGGGGTTTCCTAATAACGTAAAATTCGACCACCACAATGCCATGGATGGATTTAGGGAGCTTGGACGAAGAGATTAACGTACTCGCGCTCAATTTATAGGCCTTCAGGGTCTAATCGCTATTATTGCATTAAGCCTGTTTTGAGGGGGTTCAAAACCCCCGTTAAATGTTTATTATTTTTCAGGAAGAATGAAACAATGAAGAAGATGATGTGTTGTCAACACATGATACGCCAATTCAAAATTTCGCGCGCTGGATGCATTAAGGGATTGTTTTCCTTTATTATATTTATTTGCTTATTATATATCAAAACGCGTAGTGATGGCTTAGTGGCACAGGTGTTGCTTTGCAATGTCCAAGACCTGGGTTCGAGTCCCAGGTCTGTATAATTTCTATATTATTTTTCAATAACGTTTCCCATGCAGCTTCAGTAACATAGACGCATCATATTGCCCCAGATCAAGCCTTGCCACGTTCATCTAGAGATTTAATCAAAGGCCAAGAATCAAAGAACATGCTACGCTCCAGTCAACGCATCAGCGTGCTAGCAAAAAAGTCAAAGAAGGCTATACTAAATGGGCCAGAATTTCACAAATTTAACCTCCACAATTGGGGACTGAACCCCCCCTGGTTTGCAATTTCCTATTTTTTGTCTTTCTTATATTTTATTGTTATCTTATTTTCTTTATTATTTTTAATTTGATCAATTATTTTACAAAATACAAAAAATACCTAAAAACTCATAAAAAGATAAAAAAAATATAATGATTATTTATTTTAATATTTTCATGTAAATAAATTAACTTAGATTAGAGGTTTTAATATTAATTCTTTTCACAATAAAAATATAAAAAATGTAGAACTAGGTTTAATTGATAATTTTTATTCCCTTTTAATTTTTCTTTTTTTTATAATAATATTTACTTTATTTATTTCTATAATTAAATTTGCATGTAAATTAACTTAGGTTTAAATTAGGTTAAAATTCAATATTTTCATAATAAATTTAAAAGCCATTATAATTAGGGTTTGCATTCAAGTTTAATTTTAATTAATTCTCTTTTTCACATTAAATCAAGAACACTAAAAATACCAAAAACATTTTCTTTTAATTTTAATTTTAATTCCTTATTAAGTTAATTTTGCAAAAGGGTCCAACGCCCATACTTTTAATTGTTTAATTTCGCATATTTATTTTATATTGCTTAAATAATTATGTATCTCTCCCAAAGCTTTGTAACATTTACTTTTCGTACTTTTATTTGCTTTATTTATTTTCTGTCAAATCGGGTCCGGTTTAATTTTGGCGATGTGGACCCGCGCCATTTGTAATAGCTGTAGATTTACTTTTCTCGCAATATTTTAACTGTTAAACAAAGCATGCAAGAATGAATGACCATAATAAAATCAAGCGTAGATCACTTTAACATGACAAGACAAATATCTGAAAACGACACACAAATCGCACACACCACCCCTAGGGTACGCCTCACTGTTGCCTTGCCTCGAAAGGTGATCGTCGAGTAGAGGATGTTTTAGTAAGTCCTCATGATCCGGGAACCTGGCATGAGGGTAGCTTCTAAGGTGTCTTCCTATTGCTCTGGTGATCACCATGTCCCGAACCTCGAATTGACCCGAACACCTCCAACGGTGGTGCTACCTACCTCTCAATGGTGGGATGGCACTACTTTAAAAGACATTTACACAGACGAATTCCTTAGGGTAGGTAGGTTCTCGTAGATACTTGCTCTCTTCAAAAAAAACAAACAAAAATCTTTTCACATCGACACTTTTCAAAAGCTTTCAAAGCAATTTTTCAAACACTCTGACACAAGAGTCGATCTGAAACTTTCAAAGAAACTTTTTTAAACCCACGTTGAAAAGCAAACAAACCATTTTTGAAAACACAATGAGCAAGTACCTAAGAGCCCATGGATAACCATGGATAGAAAGGGTGCTAACACCTTCCCTTTCTATAACCTACCTCCCGAACCGAGAGCAATCTCTTTAAGGAATTTTTCTGTGCTTTTGTCCTTTCCATTTGGAGAAAATAAAAGACGGTGGCGACTCTTGCTTCCGCGACATTTCGCGAACCAGCGTTAAACAGTCAGTTCCAGATCCACCGATCACAGAACTGGCGACTCTGCTGGGGACAAATACTTAAAGTGGGGTGTACCTTAGGGATAGTTCATAACTGTGTTTTCAATTGTTTTCCTTGTGTGCTTTAAATTGTGGGTTGCTTGGGAGTTCTATAGATCCTAACCCGGATCTGGGGGATACCTTCTTAGAAAGTAGCAACAAGGCTGTGAGGGAACTGTGCGGGGTATACCGACATGGTTGAAACAGTCTGCTACGTTGATGTGGCACTTTGGTGTGTACCGGTAACCCTTGAGTTCAGTCAAGGAGAGTACGGGGCCTCCGCGTGGTGTCGTGAAGCATCAACAGACCTTAGGAACCTTAATTGAACTATCTTGGCCTCTTTAGGGTAGTGAGATAACTGACTTTGGTGCAGTCCGAGGTTGGTTGATACTCGATACTACGCTCAATTGAGGGTTGCTTTCCTGGAATATTTCGGTCGCCAGTTCAGTGGCTAAATCGAAACGATGAACAATGAAAGCAATCCCGTGATATTGGGAACCTTAGAACCCGGTTACTTTGATTAGGACAGGTTGAACCCACCAACTTCAAGAGGGTACTACCCAGACCCCATGCTGGCCTTAAACCTTAAGGGCTTGTCTTGTGTGCCTTGTGTGCCTTACATGTTTGTCTTTGTACATATCTGTGGTGTGTTTAATCATAGCATCATGACATCATCCAGCATCATATGCATTGACTAACCATTTCAGGGGTTCGGATTTTCATCTTTGTTCTTGTTTTGTAGGACATGGAAACTGTTCGTAGAAAGACAATTCAAATCAGTCTTGTAAGGATCCCTCCTCAGCTTAAGGAGCTTATATCCAGGATTCCCGAGAACTCCTCATTCAGTGAAAGGCATGGAAGCCTCATCAGCTTGGTCAACACCAACATTGAGGAAGATATGATAAAGGTCCTGTTCCAGTTCTTTGATCCTCTGCATCACTGTTTTACCTTCTTGGACTATCAGTTGGTACCTACATTGGAGGAGTTCTCCCGGCTCCTGAAGATCCCTATCCTTGATCAGCTACCCTTCAACGGTTCAGAAAAGGAACCTAAGCTGGAAGAGATTGCTAAAGCCTTGCACCTACAGTCATCTGACCTCAAGGGACATTGGGAAGTTAGAAGTGGTATCAAAGGGTTCTTAGCCAGGTTTCTGTTTGAAAAGGCCCATGAATGTTGGAACTCTCTTGACTTGCAAGCTTTTGAAGAGGTCGTGGCCCTCCTTGTCTATGGTTTGGTGTTGTTCCCTAACCCAGATCAGCTTATTGATATCAGTGCTGTTCAGATCTTTATGTCCAGGGATCCTATACCTACATTGCCGGGGGACATCCTTCACTCATGTTACACTCGAACCATGAGAAAAAGAGGTGTCCTTATGTGTTGCACTCCTCTCCTGGGAAGGTGGTTTATTTCGCACCTTCCACAATCAGTCTTGAAGAATGAGCGGGGTTTGAGATGGTCACAACGGTTGATGACTCTTACACATGCAGATATACATTGGTGCCCTAGGTCCAGAGAAGATGCCACTATCATTGATCGTTGCGGGGAGTACCCTAATGTTCCTTTACTTGGAATCAGAGGAGGTATTACTTATAGCCCATGCCTGGCTTGGAGACAGTTTGGTTATGCTCGGAGGGATGGTCCTCATGACATGTTAATTCCTGACATAGTTTTTGACTTCGACAATGATACTCAAGGACTTCGCCAGAGATTTATCAGAGCTTGGAGGATGCCCAGTAGGATAGACAGCAAGACACTGGGGCACAGGAATTCCATCCCGTTGGAACCTTATCTCAAGTGGGTACGAGCCCGCTCCCAGAAGTTAGTAATGCCTTATCCTCACATGCTTCCAGTAATCAAAGAACCAGTCTTGGAAGGAGAAGTGTCCCACGTTATTCAGCACCCTGATATGCCCACATCCTGGGAAGAGATGCAGAAGAGCTGGATCCAGCTTAAGGAAGAAAGGAATTCTCTTGAGACCAGTCTACATGCCAGTGAAAAGAAGGTCTTGGAGCTCACCCGCCTGTTGCATGAGGAGAGGAATCTCAACACCTACATAGCTCCAAAGAGGATGCGTAGTGTATTTTGGGATTGATTTGATTTTTGTACTTTTGCCCATGAGGCTCTGATGTATTAAACAATGATTTCTTTAATGATAACGTGTGTTCCTTTTTGTCTACAACAAATTTGAACTTTCGAACCCTGAATGCATTGCATAAACACATCTCATTCATCATGTGCATAGCAGGTTTTTCCCCTTTTCAGGTTGCTTACAGTTCTTCGCTGTTTATTTCAGCATCATGAATCACGAATCTTCATCAACTGAGACTTTCATCAAGGCTCTTCAGGTGCAGAATGCACAATTCCAGGAATTAATCAAGGGTCTGGCTCAAGGCCAAGAAGAACTGAAGGCTATGCTCCTGAAGAAGGAGAAGAAGAAGAAGAGAAGAACTGTTCTGTTCAACTCGGGCCGAAGGTTTAACAATACTCTGCAACATGAAGAGGCTGGTTCTTCTGTTGACAAGAATTCTCCTCAGGCAGAAGCAAGGGTTCCTAGCCCGGTAGTCTCCGACAACGAGACAGATTTTGATGAAGAGCAGTACCCTCCTGCAGACGACAGATATAAGCAACTGGAGGATAGGTTGAAAGCTATGGAGGTTCAACAGGTACATGGGCTGGATTTCGGAGATCTGGGTTTGTCAACTGGTGTGATCATCCCTCACAAGTTCAAAGCACCATCCTTCTCTAAATATGACGGGGCGTCTTGTCCCAAGCTGCATCTAAGGTCCTATGTTCGGAAAATTCAGCCGTACTCTGCGGATAAGAATTTATGGATCCACTTCTTCCAGGAGAGTCTTTTAGGGACTCATCTCGAATGGTTCTATCAGCTGGATGGGACCAAGGTTCGTAACTGGGAGGAGTTGGCTACTGCTTTCTACAAGCAGTATCAATATAATGCCGACCTTGCCCCCACACGTACCCAACTCCAGGGTATGTCGTTAGGCGCAAGCGAAGGTTTTAAGGAGTACGCTCAGAAGTGGAGAGACCTGGCTGGCAGGGTGCAGCCACCATTGACTGATCGGGAGTTGGTAGACATGTTCTTGGGGACCCTATCTGGGCCATTTTTCAACCATCTCATTGGGAATTCTTCTGCTGGGTTCACTGATTTGATTCTAACTGGAGAGAGAATTGAAGCTGGGTTAAAGTCTGGAAAGATTACGAAGGGTGCATCGTCTAGTTCGGAAAAGAAACCATTCAAAAAGGAGTCTAGTGCCGTATATGGTTCCAGGAAATCAGAGAGACCTGAGCACCGCCAATCTGTCAGTGCGGTGATGATCACTAAGCCTGCCGCCGCTCCCCGGCCAAATAACCCTCAAAGGGCTGAAAGACCCCGGAGGGAGTTTACCCGCTTAAGCATGACCCTATCGCAGATCCTGCCACAGTTGCTATCCACTAACTTAGTGACTGTCAGGGAGGCTCCGAAGTTCCCCAATACTACATCTCCTAAGTACAACCCGAACGCTCGTTGTGCTTACCATTCAGATAGCCCGGGGCACTCTACCGATGACTGTTGGGCGTTAAAGAACAAGCTGCAGGACCTTATTGACGCCAAGGAGGTACAGTTTGAGGCGTCTGAGAAGCCTAATATGGCGACAGCTCCCCTGCCTGCTCATGGAGTGAATGCTATTGGGGACGAGGACGAAGTTGATGAAGCTGAGTTTGATAGCTGGATCTACCCGGCAACCGACGGCGGATCTAACAATTGGAGTGCAAAGGACAACTTATCTGTTTCTCTTGTTACTAAGTAATGAATTCCTATGTTTTTGGTATTTGTAATAAACAATGATAAACTCTATGGCCCGGTGTCTTACCCGAGGCACCGTGGTTCTATTTGTGAGGGCATACAAACTGTCATTTCATATATCATGAATGAAAATCTTGGACGTATTTTTCGCATTGCAAATATTGTGCTCCTTTTCTGTCTTTCTTTTCCTTTACATAATTTTCAAAACAGCTGTATTTATACACACACTCACTCATACAGGTTTCAATCCACTCTGGATCTCACTGATAACAACTCTGCTACTGCCAATTATGACTTCGAAAATCCGATCAACTTAGCCGAAGACGAAGGTGAAGATGATTGCGAAGTGCCTGGCGAGCTTGCAAGACTGTTGCTTCAGGAAGAGAGGGCAATTCAACCCCATGAAGAGCCAGTGGAAACAATAAACTTGGGTACTGAGGCAGACAGGAAAGAGGTAAAGATTGGTGCCAACCTAGAGCTCAGCGTGAAGCAACGGTTGACCAAGATGTTACATGATTATATGGAGATCTTTGCCTGGTCCTACGAAGACATGCCCGGGTTGGATACCGATATTGTGGTCCATCATTTGCCAACTAAGGAAGACTGCCCTCCAGTTAAGCAAAAGGTCCGTCGGATGCGTCCAGAGATGTCTGAGAAGATTAAAGCCGAGGTCATGAAACAGTTTGATGCTGGGTTCCTTGCAGTTACTTCTTACCCTCAGTGGGTTGCTAATGTGGTGCCGGTACCGAAGAAGGATGGAAAGGTCAGAATGTGTGTCGACTACAGGGATCTGAACAGGGCCAGCCCCAAGGACGACTTCCCCTTACCTCACATTGATGTCCTTGTTGATAATACAGCTCAGCACAAGGTATTCTCTTTCATGGATGGCTTTTCAGGTTACAATCAGATCAAGATGGCACCTGAAGACATGGAAAAGACCACATTTGTCACGCAGTGGGGCACCTTCTGTTACAAGGTCATGCCATTCGGGTTGAAGAACGCTGGGGCAACCTACCAACGTGCTATGGTTGCTTTATTTCATGATATGATCCATCATGAGATAGAAGTATATGTTGATGACATGATCGCAAGGTCCCAGACTGAGGAAGAGCACCTAGATCATCTGCAGAAGTTGTTTGACCGGTTGAAACTGTACAAGCTGAGATTGAACCCGAACAAGTGCACCTTCGGGGTAAGATCTGGGAAGTTGCTAGGCTTCGTGGTCAGTGATAAAGGAATTCAAGTGGACCCTGCTAAGGTCAAAGCTATTCAAGAGATGCCAGTTCCTAGGACAGAGAAGGAAGTCAGAGGCTTTTTAGGACGTCTGAATTACATTGCTCGGTTCATCTCACATCTGACTGCTACCTGTGAGCCAATCTTCAAGCTGCTGAAGAAAGATCAGGTAGTACGTTGGAATGATGAATGTCAGGCCGCCTTTGACAAAATCAAAGAGTATCTCCAAGAAACACCTATCCTTATGCCACCGGTTGAAGGGAGACCTCTGATACTATACCTGACAGTGCTTGACAACTCAATGGGGTGTGTGCTGGGGCAGCATGACGAGTCTGGCCGAAAAGAACATGCCATTTATTACCTTAGCAAAAAGTTTACCGACTGTGAGACCCGATACTCACTGCTTGAGAAAACTTGCTGTGCTTTGGTATGGGCTGCTCGCCGGCTGAGACAGTATATGCTGACTCACACTATCTTGTTGATCTCAAAAATGGATCCTATAAAGTACATATTCGAAAAGCCTGCTCTGTCTGGGAGAATTGCAAGATGGCAAATGATCTTGACGAAATACGACATTCAATATACAACCCAGAAAGCCATCAAGGGAAGTGTATTGGCAGACCACTTGGCATATCAAGCTGTAGATAACTATCAATCAATGAACTTCGAGTTTCCGGATGAAAGTATTATGATAGTAACTGATTGTGAAGTGCCTGGGCCGGATGAAGGACCTGAACCAGGATCCCGATGGTCTATGCACTTTGACGGAGCCTCCAATGCTTTGGGAAATGGTATCGGCGCCATAATCATATCTCCACAAGGTACTCATACTCCACTCACTGCCCGGCTATGTTTCAACTGTACCAACAACATGGCGGAGTATGAGGCGTGCATCATGGGTCTTCAAGCTGCGATCGACCTAAGGATCAAATTTCTAAGTGTCTTCGGAGATTCCGCTCTTGTGATCAACCAGATCAAAGGAGAGTGGGATACGAAACATCCAAACCTAATTCCTTACAGGGAATGTGTGTTGACCCTGATTCCCCACTTCACAGAGATAACCTTTGAGCACTTTCCAAGAGAAGAGAATCAGTTGGCGGACGCGTTAGCTACAATGTCTTCAATGTTCAAGGTCAAATGGGATAATGAGGCTCCCCGGATCATCATCTGGAAACTGGACGAACCGGCATACTGTTGTGATCTCGAAACTGAATTGGTGACTGAGAAGCCTTGGTACCATGAAGTGAAGAGATATCTGGAAGCTCAGGAATACCCGGAAGGTGCCTCTGTCAATGATAAGAAATTCCTGAGGAGGTTTGCAGCCAAGTTCTTCCTAAGCAACAGCATCTTGTACAAGAGAAACCATGATTCAACCTTACTGCGTTGTGTGGATAAGACTGAAGCAGAAAGAATCATGGAAGAGCTACATGAAGGGACCTTTGGTACACATTCCAGTGGACACACTATGGCTAAGAAGATCCTACGGGTAGGATATTACTGGTCCACAATGGAAGCTGATTGTTACCAACATTCCAGGACATGCCACAAGTGCCAGATCTATGTAGATAAGGTGCATGTTCCTCCAGTTCCCCTGAATGTTCTGACTGCGCCTTGGCCGTTTGCAATGTGGGGCATAGATATGATCGGTGAGATAAAACCTACGGCATCTAATGGACATCGCTTCATCCTAGTGGCGATTGATTATTTTACAAAGTGGGTTGAGGCAGCATCCTATGCTACGGTAACCAAGACTGTTGTGGCACGGTTCATTCGGCATAACCTGATCTGTCGATACGGCGTCCCTGAGCGGATTATTACAGACAACGGTACCAATCTGAACAATAAGATGATCGCTGAGCTTTGCGAACAGTTCAAGATACAGCACCACAATTCTTCTCCTTATAGACCAAAGATGAATGGGGCTGTAGAAGCAGCAAATAAGAACATCAAGAAAATCGTGCAGAAGATGACAGTGACTTATAAAGATTGGCACGAGATGTTACCGTTCGCTCTGCATGGGTACCGTACCTCAGCTAGGACGTCAACCGGGGCAACGCCTTTCTCTCTGGTTTATGGTATGGAGGCAGTCTTACCGATCGAAGTACAAATTCCCTCTCTCCGGATAATGAAGGATGCAAATCTGAACGAAGATGATTGGATCCAGACACGACTTGATCAACTCAATCTCATTGATGAAAAGAGACTTGTTGCTATCTGCCATGGTCAAACGTATCAGAAACGGATGATCAGGGCATTCAACAAAAAAGTCAGACCACAGGAATATCAAGTTGGGGATCTGGTAATCAAGAGAATCATCCTTCCTCAGAGTGATCCAAGGGGCAAATGGACCCCTACGTACGAAGGGCCATTTATGGTTAAGCATGTGTTCTCAGGAGGAGCCATGATATTGACCAATATGGATGGTGACGACCTTCCTCACCCCGCCAATGCAGACATAGTAAAAAAATACTACGCATAAAAAAGACCCGCTAGGCTGACATGCCTAGGCAAAAATTAGGGCTTCCCGTCGAACCAAAAGGGTTCGGGCAAAATGAAGGGATGAAAATGAAAAAAATTTGTACACCCGGCAAGTCGAAAACCTGAAAAGGCGGCTTGGGCAAAAATGGGTATCCCGGTGGACTGAAAACCCGAAAGGGCGGTCCAGGCAAAAATTAGGGATAAAGCGTAATACTATGTCTCATTGATCACTTTGCATCCAGAATCCGGTATCTACATCAAGTTCAGACGGCATCGATCAGTCAGCTTCACCTTCAACCAAGGTCATCAAGTGATGAGACGCTCGGAGTTATAAAGGCAATAACAGAGTTGAAACCCAGTGGGATCATTCACTTCACACAGCTGTTTTATTTTGTACAAAATTTATATAAACTCTCTTGTTCGGCAACGTTCCTCTTACTAGGACGTCATCCTCTTGTACACAAAACGCCTATTCACAGGCCATTCAAAATCAATACAAATATATTTTCAGTTAAACGTGCCAAGTGTTTTTCTTTTTCTGTTTTGTTTTGCGAAGAACGTCCAAGGTTCAATTTGTGATATATGCATTGACAATAATTTGCTAACTCATAAATATTTGCATACGAAACAAAGGAATTAATTGCAGGTGACACTAGAAACAGGGGCAATAAAGATTTGTCTAAGCAGTCCAATTGTTCTATCCTCCAAGGTACCAAGGTAGGTTCAGCTAAAGAACATGACCAAGTACATCTTAATTCCCCAGAGAATGATTCAGCAAAACAGTGCATTCTTCTCCAGGCAGGGTTGTCAAGTCTCAAGGAAATTGGGTATCCGCCAGCAGATCCCAACATTCCCCGGCAGTATGCACATATTCTTAACAAGCATCCCCGGCAGTCTTGGTCTAAAGATTGTTCCCCGGCGGTATATCAATATTCAAAGGAATCACTTCCCCAGCATATCAAAACTTCCCCAGGAGAGTCCAATTTGATTCCCCAAGAAAGTTGGAATTCATCTCTCCAAGCAATAAGCTTATCCCCAGTAGATTCTGGAAGCTTATCCCCTTGCAGAACACGAACGCGTCGTCCGGCTTGATTCAAAGAGTTATTTCCTTAACAAGATATAACTGGGTTATCCTCAACCAAAAGCCACGGAAAGAGCGTCGTCAACAAAGCCTTCTTATCCCCAGCAAAGTCTATCAACACTTCCAGCACAACAAGGGTATCCTCAGCAAATTTTCACCAACATTCGGCAAAGCATCTCTATCCCCACAGAGTATTGCTTCCCAGCATGGTCGCTAGAGTATCTTTTCTCCCCGCAGAATCTGCCATTCACCAAGTTTATTCCACAACGGAGTCATCTTCTCCTACCGGTATTCTCGCAGTTATCATCCCCAGCGGAAGCAAAATCTATTCTTCAACATCAGCCCAGGATACGACTTCCCGGCACCCGTCAAGGATTTACTTTCCTGGACGAAAAAACACATACATCATTATAGCATGCATAGACGCATCATATCATACAAATCTCATTTATGTTGAGAACATCATTGCTTGATCCATATCATGCATTGCATATGACTGACCTTTACCTTTCAGGAAAGATGCAGTTGAAATTCTCAATCATATTTCAAGACCTAGACCGGTTCAGTTAATCGACTCCAAAGATTTCTTATCCAGTCCAAGGCCTTCTCTAGTCCAGTTAAATCGACTCCCAACAGATTTTTCTGATGAAGACTCAGTAGAAGTTATCCCTACGGTCCCCTCTCCAACGGCGAGTGAGGTGGTAAATCCTTTTCAGATGTTTCCCTCTCCGACGGTGAGTGTGAGGTGATAGTCTCCTAATGGTCCCCTCTCCGACGGTGAGTGAGGTGGTAAATCCTTTTTAGATGTTTCCCTCTCCGACGGTGAGTGTGAGGTGATAGTCTCCTAATGGTCCCCTCTCCAACGGTGAGTGAGGTGGTAATTCCTTTTCAGATGTTTCCCTCTCCGACGGTGAGTGTGAGGTGATAGTCTCCTATGGTTCCCTCTCCGACGGCGAGTGAGGTGGTAAGTCCTTTTCAGATGTTTCCCTCTCCGACGGTGAGTGTGAGGTGATAGTCTCCTATGGTTCCCTCTCCGACGGCGAGTGAGGTGGTAAGTCCTTTTCAGATGTTTCCCTCTCCGACGGTGAGTGTGAGGTGATAGTCTCCTATGGTTCCCTCTCCGACGGTGAGTGAGGTGGTAAGTCCTTTTCAGATGTTTCCCTCTCTGACGGTGAGTGTGAGGTGATAGTCTCCTATGGTTCCCTCTCCGACGGTGAGTGAGGTGGTAAGTCCTTTTCAGATGTTTCCCTCTCCGACGGTGAGTGTGAGGTGATAGTCTCCTATGGTTCCCTCTCCGACGGTGAGTGAGGTGACAATTCCTTTTCTTATGATTCCCTCTCCGACGGCGAGTGAGGTGATTCCCTTTCAGATTATAATGACCTATGGTTCTCGTCCCGATCCTGCGAAGATGGTATTTCCCACCAAGATTTTCTCAACGAGCGTTGTTGAAGTGAAAGTCATCCAAGGTTCTCTTACCATTCAGGCTAAGGTAGTAACCATCCCTGGTTCATTCATCATCTTTTGAAGCTCCAGACCCAGCTCCTGTAACCATTCAGGACATATCTATACCAAGCATCTAAAAATCAGCTCCTGCAACGTGTCAGGTACTCATTTTCTGTTTTGCAGGTACGTAAGTTCTCGCTAAGGAATCTCTCCAAAATGGCTACTTTTCCAAAATGGCAATGTGCACTTTCTTCCTAAAATGGTATTCAGCATGGGCAATGCATTGAATGCTTGGATTAAAGCCTCTAACAGCAGTGTAAAACATTAATTATGGAGTGCCAAGCAAGTTTGAGGCCTCTAAAGCAAAGATTGTGCAGCCTAGCATGGATTTGAATTCTTGTTCATCATGGAAATGACCTATAATTCCAGAATGAAATGACAACTTCATGCCTTCGATTCTCCTTGTTCAAACATGATCTCAAGGAGTTCTTGGACATTTTAGAAAGCTTGTAACGTGCTCTACAACCCCTCTTTGAATCACATTTTCAAATTCCAAATGGATCTATGTGAAAAGTTGGTACCAAAAATCTGCCTAACTAGGGCAAAATTTTCACTAAGTGTTTAGTTTCATGACCATGTCTTCATAAAATCATAACTTGAAATCCATACATTTCTAGGAGAAGTTGTGTTCAGTAATGTTTTATATCTCATTGAGATATTCAACTTTAATGTTGAAAGTTTCCTTTGAATCATCTTGCATCATGGTGAAAATTTGGCTCAAAGTTGTGAAAAAATATGAAGTTTTCAACACTTAGAAAAATTTCTAAGTTTGGAAACTTTGACTTTTCAAAATGAAATCTTGACTTTTTGATTTCTTGATGAACAAGTTTCATATTTTGACATATTTTGATGAATTGTGATCTTTGACACTTGATTTTGACTAAAAAGTCAAAGTTTGACTTTTTAGTGTGCAGTTGACTTTTGATCAGTTGACTGAAAATCAACTATCATTTAATTGATCTTGAGCAATGTTTTGAGTCGTGCCTTTAGGTTAAAATGATGCAATTGAATCCTTGAGATCATGTTTTTAACCAATCAACCATTTGGTAGGTCAAAAATCAGAAATTGCCTTTTCTCAATAAAAACCCTAATTTTGACCATTTTGCCCTTTTGATGATCTGATCAAATTTCTTTAGGAATGGTGGTCCAAAATTGATCAAATGACATATATGAGTTCATAATGTTGATATGGATAAAAAATTATGAAGTTTGACTGTAAATTGATCACAGTTGACTTTTTCCCCAATACAGCTAATTTTTAGGTCAACTGATCAATTGACTGAGCAAAAATATGATTCAAGACTTGAAACTTGACATGAGAAATATTGAGGGTCCATAATGATCCATGAAAGTCATACGAGGCATTAAAAGTTCAATTATCCTTGTGCAATCTCAAACCCTAATTTTCAGTCATCAGAGCTTGAGGAGGTATCTTGAGCTGATCAACCCTAGTGTAGTCTTGAACCAAAGGAGATCTTGTGAGAAATTACTTGATAAATGAGAGGGAAAATTTTGGGGTACAACAGATTCCCCAGTTCAATTTTCTTAAACCTAAAAAGTTAGATTGGCGGATTCGCCATTCGTGACTTGAAGGTGGAAGATGATTGAACACTAGAGGGCCCAGAAATTTGCACTCGGAGATGAATTGTGAATGGGCTTATAGATGCCATTTGGAGGAATGAGGGAGATTTGGCGGAGATGGGCTTGTAGATGCCATCCAAAGGTGACTATTGACATAAAATGGACTAAGTCTGAACTTGATTTCAACTGGAAAAGAATCAGAATAAATCTTTGGAGCGATTTATCTGAAACTAGCAGAAGTCTTGTATGTTGTTTGACTAGGAAGAATCAGAATAAATCTTGGAGCGATTTATTTGAACCAGAAATGTTCATTTGGCAAGTATCAGGATAAACCGTTGAGAGGTTTAAACAGAACCAAAAGAGGTCTTGAATATTCTTTAACTGGAGAGAATCAGAGTAGATCTTTGAGCGATTTATCTTAACCAGAGAAAGTTCCTACTAGGAAAGAATCAGAATAAATCATTGAGAGATTTATCTGAACCAACAGGGATTTAGAGAAGAATCAGAATAAATTGTTGAGAGATTTATCTGAACAAGAGAAGACGTTTGCAGGAAAGAATCAGAATAAACCGTTGAGAGATCTAAACTGAACCGACAAGGATCTGGAGAAGAAACAAAATAAATAATTGAGAGATTTATCTGAACCAGAGAAAACGTCTGCAAGAAAGAATCAGAATAAATCATTGAGAGATTTAAACTGAACCAACAGGGATTTAGAGAAGAATCAGAATAAACCACTGAGAGATTTATTTGAACAAAAGAAAATGTCTGCGGGAAAGAATCAGAATAAATCGTTGAGAGATTTAAACTGAACCGGCGGGGATCTGGAGAAGAGTCAGAACAAATCATTGAGAGATTTATCTGAACCAGAGAAAATGTCAGCGGGAAAGAATCAAAATAAACCGTTGAGAGATTTAAACTGAACCGACAGGGATCTGGAGAAGAATCAGAACAAATTCTTGAAAGATTTATCTGAACCAGAGAAAACATCTACGGGAAAGTATCAGAATAAACGGTTGAGAGATTTAAACTGAACTGTCAAGAATCTAGAGAAGAATCAGAATAAATTATTGAGAGATTTGTCTGAACCAGAGAAGACGTCTGCGGGAAAGCATCAGAATAAACCGTTGAGAGATCTAAACTGAATCGCAGGGATTTGGAGAAGAATCAGAATAGATCTTGAAGCGATTTATCTGAACCGGAGAAGATTTCTCGGGGAAAGAATCAGAATAAACTGTTGAGAGGTTTAAACTGAACCATCAGGGGTCTGGAGAAGAATCAGAATAAATGTTAGTGTTGATTTAACTGAAATAGTAAAGGTCTTGAATTATCTTCAACTGGAATAGAAATCAGAGAGATCTTAGTGTCTATCTGACTGAACTAGAGAAAAATCTTGAATTAACTTTGACTGGAATGGAAATCATAAGAATCTTAGGATTGATTCAATTGAACCAGACAAAAGAGAAAATGTCCACCGGAAAGAATCAGGATAAACCGTTGAGAGATTTAAACTAAACCAGCAGAGGTCTTGGATGAGCAACAAAATAATATTCATAAATGAATTATATCTGACTCGTATCTGAGAGATGTACTGAATGAGAGTCAAAATGACATCTGTATCTGGATCGTATCTGGACTGTATTGGAAAGGTATGCTAAAAGAAGTATCAGAATGATATCTGTATCTGGATCGTATCTGGACTGTATTTGAATGAGTGACAGAATGACATCTGAATCTGGATCGTATCTAGACTGTATTTGAATGAGTGACAGAATGACATCCGAATCTGGATCATATCTGGACTATATTTGAATGAATGACAGAAAGACATCCGAATCTAGATCGTATTTAGACTGTATTTTGAATGAGTGACAGAATGACATATGAATCTGGATCGTATCTGGATTGTATTTAGAAGAGAATCTGGAGTAAGTATCAGAATGTCAGCCATACCTGGATCGCGTCTGAACTGTTTCTAGAAGGGATTTGGAATAAGTGTTAGAATGCCAGCCGTATCTGGATTGCATCTGAACTTTTTCTAGAAGAGTGTATGTGAAGGAGCCCGTGTAGGATTGCTTCAGCAGGTCGTGTAGATAATTGCCCTGGCTTTTTTCAGGAATTAATCTACAATTAGTTGTCCTCATATAATTGTCATGTCTTGTTTCATGTATTAATCTGGAACTTGTTTTTGTTGGCCGTAGAGATAGTTGCCCTGGCTTGTTACAAATATTAATTTCTGACCTTTTGAATATTGTTGATGATAGCCATCTGTTGATTTGATCTTTTCCTGAAAAGGTAAAGAGTTAGATGCATGCCATGTCATGATGTATGAAATGCATGGTGCAATGATGTTCTCAAAATAAATGAGATTGTGTCGTGTGCACTTGTCATGTATGTAATATGATATATGAAATGTGAGACGTTTATTTGAATGTATCTTTGTCTGGGAAAATAAATCCTTGACAAATGCTGGGGAGTTATTAAATCCCTGACTGTTGTTGAAGAGTAGGTGAGTCTTCAAACTTTGCTTAGAATATTTCCACCAAGGATTCCTGTTTTGTTGTTTGAGGAGAGCTCCGCTGAGGAATGTTGAAAACTCTATGGAGAGTCTTGATCCTTTCTTGGGGAAAAAGAGTTCAGGAGTCTCAGTTGTTCGTTGCTCTATTGGGGAGTCGAAGTTGAACTGATATCTGGTCGGGTCCAGGCTTCACAGTAACTTGTTGGGGATTGTAGAGTAGTCTATTGGGGAAGAGGAGTTGTGGTTCTTTGATTTGTAGTAGTCGGAGAAACAAACTTAAACTGGGGAATATGTAGTTTGTTGGGGAAATAAACCATGTTGTCGGTCTGTTGGAGAGGTGTCTTCTTCATTGGGGAAAATCCTCGAGGGTTCTTGAGGTCGACTCAGTTGGTGAGAAGTTTTCAGAGATTGAAACTCTGGCTGAGAGTCATCCTATGAGAAGGATCTTGGGGAGATTTTTCACTGCCTCTAGTAGTAAGTGTTGTAGTAATGCCAGAAAATGTTTGCTTGGTCGCACATGACCCTTTATGTGGGAGCCTGTTAGCCCCCAGAGTTAATCTGGTGCACCTTGACACTTGAGATTTTGATCACATTTCCGGTAGCCCTGAACTTCCTAGAGATATTTTCTAAGACAGTTGTGGAAGAAACCGAAGACCTGATACTGACACCATCTGATACTACTGGCACAGACGAACAAATTGGTGGTACCCAAGATCTTTGGTCAAGTCTCAGAATTTTCTACTAACTATTATGGGAGGATCCGAAGACATAATACTGACACCATCTGATACTGACACCATCTGATACTAACGAACAAATTTGTGGTACCCAAGATCTTTGGTCAAGTCTTAGAATTTTCTAAGAATTGTCATGAGAGGATCCGAAGACATGATACTGACACCATCTGATACTGACACCATCTGAAACTATTGGTACAGACAAGCAATTTGATGGTACCGGAAGTCTTCATAGTGGATTTTGTTCAAACCTATGATCAACGTAACATTACCCCTTGAGTGATACATATGGATATTTGCCCCTGGTTATTCAACAATTCTTTGAGAGGTTCTTTGAATCTCGACTTGACTGCCCCAGATGTGTTGGACAATGGTCATGTCGTGCCCCTTGATTATGAGAGATTTGTCATTAGAAGCGTCTTTCTATTTGAAGTGATTCTGTTTGAGAGAGCTTTCATTTGTTGGATATTCGTTATGTGAATTTCTTCGCTGTCGAACAAATAGCCATATGCAAACAACAATATTCAAATAATGCAAAGTTTATGCTTGTCTTAAAATTTTGAAAATGCGTTTTAGAAAGTAAAGAAGTTTTGTTAAGAAAATTCAAACTCAGGATTTAGGGTAAAGTCTTACAGGAGTCAGGATACCTTTTGTAACAGTCTGCTTTCGAACTAACCCATGCTTCAATTAGGACTTTTGAAGGGTTGTAGCGTGGCTTGGTTCACGGTTTAAGAAATAAAGGATAAAGGCTCAAAGTGTGTTTGTACCCACACACTCTTCGTGATGTTCTTCAGTCCTAAACTCAGTTAATTGTGTGTTTGAACTCCAATTGAGTCTGGAATGGCGCTTTAGTGATGGTTCAAACAAGTTAAGTTTGTCGGAAGGCAGTCATTTTTGCAACATTTTCCATGTTGTGGAGGGTTTGTAGTGACCTTTTTTTTATTATTATCCCTGATTTTGCTTGACTGTTCTTGTTTTTGAGATTACAGTCAGCGGGTCGCCCCAGTTTTCTTTAAGTCTCCTTTGTAGGTTTTGACTTAGTGGGCTTTTCTTTTGAGAGATAATGACTGACCATTAGATAGGGAACCATCACCATCTTTTGGTTCAGAAGGAATGTTTTTGATGTCGCTCGTTGTATTACGAGATGAGAATTTGTGATTTGAACATGCATTTGAATTAATTGAGAGACTACCCTGCCCCAGGTTTTGATTAAAGGTTTCAATTTGTGTAAGAAAGAAAACTTCTACTTCTTT
Organism: Vicia faba; assembly: GCA_948472305.1. Lineage (NCBI taxonomy): Eukaryota > Viridiplantae > Streptophyta > Magnoliopsida > Fabales > Fabaceae > Vicia > Vicia faba. The sequence continues at coordinate 94,267,998 of OX451739.1, read as the reverse complement.
GGCTCAAAGGGGTTTGTTGTACCCCAAAATTTGCCCTCCCATATTCTCCAAGAAATTACCAAGCCAAGCTGCAAAATTCCCCAAGGGTTGCACAGTGCAAAGGTCTCCTATACAGTCAAAACTAGGGTTTGTGTTCTGATCAAGAAAAGGAGGTTTTCAAGGGCCCAATCAAGTCTCACATGCCTACAAATATGGTCAAGCATCCTCATATCAAGTTTTAAGGCATTCAGCACAAAATTGCACAGTCAAAAACCCTAATTGCACTACAGTCAACTGTAGGGGCAAAATGGTCATTTGACAGTCAAAAGTTCAAATTTTTGGTCAACATATCATTTTGAAGCCACAAACATCATTTGATCAATGCTTGATCATGATTCCCAAAGTTTGGCTCAAAAAATCATCAAGATGCAAAAGTTTCCTTATTTGGACAGTTGGAAAAGTCAACTGAAATTGACCAGGGCATAACTTTCACATGGATTATCAGAAAAAATCCATCCAAAGCTCATTTTGAAGAGAAAGACATTTCCTACAACTCATCCTCATACTTCAAGTCCAAGAAATGCTCTCACAAAAAGTTATCAATTTCAACATTATAGGTCATTTTCAAAAGTCAACAAAAAGGGACTTTAAGTCAAAGGCCATAACTTGAGATTGGTAAATCAAAATGACATGGGACCAAAGACATTGGTTAGAGGACTCAAAGACCTTTCCAAAATGTCCAAGAACATGAGAAAAGCTTAAAAATGGAGCAAGTTATGCCTTGTGGCAGTTGGGAAATTTTTGGATATTTTGAAAAATCAACACTACCTCAAATGACCTAAAATTGCTAATGGGCCCATTTTTCTTCCATGATTCATCATCCATGACATGTGCACGACCATTTGGCCCAAAGGGAAGTTTTTATTCATTTTTATTTATTTATTTGGATTTTTATTAAATAATAATTCATTTAAATTAAAATAAATACATGAAAAATGCTAACCTAAGTTTTTTCAATCTTTTTGTGCACATTATATCATCAATATTTCGTGCATATGCAAATTTGGAAAGATTTGGATTGATTGGCATGATTGAGAACAAAGAACACTTGAAAAAGATTGAAAAAAGATCCTTAAAAAATCAAATCTTCAATTCATGAATACAAGAGATTTGGATCAATATTGTTAACCTAATGCCTTCACTACATAAGCAGAAACCTAAACCTAATCGTAGGAGACTGAAAGCTGCGCAAGAAAGGCCATTACAAACTTGAAATTTTCTCCATAAAACTCAAAACTGAAATCATTGTTTGGAGGCGATTCAAGGCCCAAAAATTATTTCAATAGCTTCCTCAAGGATTGCTGATCACGTTCCAATCAAAAACCTCCACTCAAACGCCAAGAATCGGTACCTAGGACTCAAACTGTGTCAAGAAATTTTCAGAATCGTGCATCATGATTTGTGCATACTTTGCAATTTTTATTCATTGATTAATGTTTGTTATGAGTTTCTGAAACTAACCATGCAAATTAATTGCGTTTTTGTGCTATATACGTGATGTTGCCATTGATGCAGTCTAGGGTTTCTTGAGCTCCCAATTAGGGGTTTCCTAATAATGTAAAATTCGACCACCACAATGCCATGGATGGATTTAGGGAGCTTGGACGAAGAGATTAACGTACTCGCGCTCAATTTATAGGCCTTCAGGGTCTAATCGCTATTATTGCATTAAGCCTGTTTTGAGGGGGTTCAAAACCCCCGTTAAATGTTTATTATTTTTCAGGAAGAATGAAACAATGAAGAAGATGATGTGTTGTCAACACATGATACGCCAATTCAAAATTTCGCGCGCTGGATGCATTAAGGGATTGTTTTCCTTTATTATATTTATTTGCTTATTATATATCAAAACGCGTAGTGATGGCTTAGTGGCACAGGTGTTGCTTTGCAATGTCCAAGACCTGGGTTCGAGTCCCAGGTCTGTATAATTTCTATATTATTTTTCAATAACGTTTCCCATGCAGCTTCAGTAACATAGACGCATCATATTGCCCCAGATCAAGCCTTGCCACGTTCATCTAGAGATTTAATCAAAGGCCAAGAATCAAAGAACATGCTACGCTCCAGTCAACGCATCAGCGTGCTAGCAAAAAAGTCAAAGAAGGCTATACTAAATGGGCCAGAATTTCACAAATTTAACCTCCACAATTGGGGACTGAACCCCCCCTGGTTTGCAATTTCCTATTTTTTGTCTTTCTTATATTTTATTGTTATCTTATTTTCTTTATTATTTTTAATTTGATCAATTATTTTACAAAATACAAAAAATACCTAAAAACTCAGAAAAAGATAAAAAAATATAATGATTATTTATTTTAATATTTTCATGTAAATAAATTAACTTAGATTAGAGGTTTTAATATTAATTCTTTTCACAATAAAAATATAAAAAATGTAGAACTAGGTTTAATTGATAATTTTTATTCCCTTTTAATTTTTCTTTTTTTTATAATAATATTTACTTTATTTATTTCTATAATTAAATTTGCATGTAAATTAACTTAGGTTTAAATTAGGTTAAAATTCAATATTTTCATAATAAATTTAAAAGCCATTATAATTAGGGTTTGCATTCAAGTTTAATTTTAATTAATTCTCTTTTTCACATTAAATCAAGAACACTAAAAATACCAAAATCATTTTCTTTTAATTTTAATTTTAATTCCTTATTAAGTTAATTTTGCAAAAGGGTCCAACGCCCATACTTTTAATTGTTTAATTTCGCATATTTATTTTATATTGCTTAAATAATTATGTATCTCTCTCAAAGCTTTGTAACATTTACTTTTCGTACTTTTATTTGCTTTATTTATTTTCTGTCAAATCGGGTCCGGTTTAATTTTGGCGATGTGGACCCGCGCCATTTGTAATAGCTGTAGATTTACTTTTCTCGCAATATTTTAACTGTTAAACAAAGCATGCAAGAATGAATGACCATAATAAAATCAAGCGTAGATCACTTTAACATGACAAGACAAATATCTGAAAACGACACACAAATCGCACACACCACCCCTAGGGTACGCCTCACTGTTGCCTTGCCTCGAAAGGTGATCGTCGAGTAGAGGATGTTTTAGTAAGTCCTCATGATCCGGGAACCTGGCATGAGGGTAGCTTCTAAGGTGTCTTCCTATTGCTCTGGTGATCACCATGTCCCGAACCTCGAATTGACCCGAACACCTCCAACGGTGGTGCTACCTACCTCTCAATGGTGGGATGACACTACTTTAAAAGACATTTACACAGACGAATTCCTTAGGGTAGGTAGGTTCTCGTAGATACTTGCTCTCTTCAAAAAAAACAAACAAAAATCTTTTCACACCGACACTTTTCAAAAGCTTTCAAAGCAATTTTTCAAACACTCTGACACAAGAGTCGATCTGAAACTTTCAAAGAAACTTTTTTAAACCCACGTTGAAAAGCAAACAAACCATTTTTGAAAACACAATGAGCAAGTACCTAAGAGCCCATGGATAACCATGGATAGAAAGGGTGCTAACACCTTCCCTTTCTATAACCTACCTCCCGAACCGAGAGCAATCTCTTTAAGGAATTTTTCTGTGCTTTTGTCCTTTCCATTTGGAGAAAATAAAAGACGGTGGCGACTCTTGCTTCCGCGACATTTCGCGAACCAGCGTTAAACAGTCAGTTCCAGATCCACCGATCACAGGGTTGACTAGGGATTATCCTCCTTATAACTGCAATGTTTAGGAATTGAAAGAATGCCTGTACATCGTCAGCAAGGTCTGTTCAAAAGCATATTGTATGAGATTATGGCATTGTTTTCGTCATCCTCCCTCTAAAGACTTGTAACTTTTAGCAAGAGTTGAATGTCATAAAGAGAGTAAAAAGCATAGCTTAAATATAGTGAAAACAAATGGATGAATTCAAGACAAACATATGCAATGCATTAATGAAACAAATTTTGACATTGATAGATAAGTGTTTGAACAACAAAAGAAATTACAATTGAAAATTCAAAATGAACTGGAATGCTCAATGATTTGTCATGGGAGTGGTGATCACGTTGGGTGTCTCCGGAGGGTCAAAATCGGTCTCCTTTGCATCAATCATGTCTTGGACCTTGTTCTTAAGAGCCCAACAGTTGTTTGTGTCGTGTCCCGGACTATCAGAGTGATATGTACACCTTTCATTGGGATGATAGGTAGGAGTGGAAGTGTTTGGCTTTCGGAGAGGAGCCTTTAATGTAATCAGCTCTGCCTTCAACATGTGTTGTAGTGCTTGAGCCAGCGACATGTTGATCTTAGTGAATTGTCTTTTAGGCGCGACCTCCTTACGCTGATTCCCTTGTCTTTGTTGAGCAGGCGTATGATTAGAGATCAAGATTGCTCCTACGTGTTGGTCATGAAGACTCTTTTAACCATACATAACATTTGACTCTTTCTTCCCATTATATGGCTTTTTCTGAGCATCAGAGGGTGTAGCTCCTTGGATCTTTCCACTTTTGATGCCAGCTTCGACTCTTTCTCCAGTCAGTATTAGCTCGGTGAACCCGGCCAAGGAGCTTCCGATTAGGTGTTTTAAGAAAGGTCCTATCAAAGTTCCCATGAAGATGTCAATCAACTCCCTGTCAGTTAAAGAGGGCTGCACCCTACCATCCATATCTCTCCACTTTTGGGCGTATCCTTTAAAGCTCTCATTGGAACCCATGGTCATGTTCTGCAATTGCACACGAGTTGGTGCAAGATCATCGTTATACTGGTACTGCTTATAGAAAGCAGCAGCTAAATCCTCCCAGGTGTGGATGCGAGAACTCTCTAATTGATAGAACCATTCAAGTTGAGTCCCTACTAGGCTCTCTTGGAAGAAATGGATCCAAAGCTTCAGATCGATTGTGTATGGTTGAATCTTGCGGACATAAGAATTTAGGCGCATCTCAGGTCAAGAGACTCCATCATACAGGACAAAGGTAGGGATTTTGAACTTTGGCGGGATGACCACTCCAGAAACCAAACCCATGTCTCCTAAATCCAAGCCAGGTATCTGCTGACTCTCCATAGCACTGAGGCGATCCTCCAACTATTTGTACTTATCATCAGTGGGAGGATATTGTTCCTCAGAATAGTTGGATTCGACTTCATCAATCTCCAGAATGTTGTCTTCTTCATAACTATCCCCCATGTTGGATGGAGTTGGAATATCTAGAGCTCCCTTGATTGGTCATCTAATTCTTCTTCCCAAGTTCAAGACGCCTACTGACTTCTTAGGCTTCTTCTTCTTGTCTTTGAGAAGGAGAGTCTTCAGGTCCTCTTGCCCCTTAGCCATGGCCAGGAACATTTGTTAGAATTGAGCGTTTTGAGCTTGGAGATCTTTTACCGTCTGTTCAATATCCATCTCACTGAAATAAACAGTAGAAATATAAGGAGACCTGTTGTAAGAAACCTGTTTGTGTTATGATGAATGAAGATGCATATGCAAATGATTTTAAGGAAATTAGAGATTTAAATTTTCTTTAGACAAAAAGGAACATATGTTATATTAATAAATCAAAGTTTGAGTACATCATGCCTCTTTGGGCTTACAATGAAAGAAATAAAATATAAAACTCTAAGACAAAAAAGTTGAACGCATCCTCTTCGGTGCGGTGTAGGCGTTCAAAATCCGCTCTTCATGAAGCTGCTTGGTGAGTTCCAAAACTTTCTTCTCACTGGCGTAGAATTGGGCTTCGAAAGTGTCTCGCTCTTCCTTAAGCTGTATCCAATCCCTTTGCAAGTATTCGAGAGAGGTGGGCATGTTAGGATGAAGGATAGTATATGGGACATATCCTTCCACAACAGGCTCTATGATAACTGGGAGAATGGAGGGGTAAGGCATCATAAGGCTTTGAGCCAGGCTCATACCCATTTGAGATAAGGCTCAAGAGGGATGGAATTCTTGTGCCCCAGTGTCTTGCTATCAACTCTATGTATGATGCCCCAAGCTCGCATGAACCTTTTGTGGTAACCATGAGCATCATCCTCGTAGTTAAAGATGATTCCTTGGATAAGTGTATCATGAGGACCATCCCATCTCGCATATCTAAACTGTCACAGTGCCAAACAAGGATTGTAAGTGATTCCTCCCCTAATTCCTAAGAGAGGTACATTAGGGAACTCTCCGCATCGATCAATGATGGTGACATTCTCCGAGAATCAAGGACACCAATGAATGCCTGAATGTGTAAGGGTCATTAGCCTATGAGACCATCTCAAACCCTATTCATTCTTCATGACGGGTCAGGGTAGGTACGAAATAAACCACCTAGCCAAAAGAGGTGCGCAACACATAAGGGTTCCTCTCCTCTTTATAGTGCGAGTATGCAAAGAATGTAGGATATCTCCAAGCAGAGTAGGTACCAGATTACGTGATAGGAAAACCTTAACCGCATTCACGTCTATGAGTTGGTCTGGATTAGGAAACAATACCAACCCATATATGAGAAGGGATAAAACCTATTCAAAAGCGTTTAAGTCCAGGGTATCCCAAAAATGATGAGCTTTCTTAAACAAGAACTTAGCCAAAAAACCCTTGACACCTCTCCTGGTTTCCCAATTTGCTACTACGTCAGAACGTTGTAAGGACAAAGCTTTAGCAATATCTTCAAGTTCAGGGTCTCTTTCCATACCATTGAAAGGTACCTCGTTAAGGATAGTCACCCCTAGTAACAGAGAAAACTCCTCCTTAGTAGGCACTAAATGGTGATTCGGAAAAGTGAAGCAGTGATGTAGAGGGTCAAAGAATTGAAAGAGCACTTTTAACATTTCTTCATCAGGGTTTGAGGTGACCAAGCTGAGAAGTCGACCATGTCTTTCTGTAAAGGTAGAGCTTTCGGTAACCCTTGATACCAATTCCTTAAGCTGAGGAGGTACCTTTACCAGACTGACTTGGATAGTGAATCTGCGGGCGAGGGCCATGTCCTACAAAACAAGACAAAAATAAACCCTAAGAATCCTTGAAATGGATAGTATGATATGCTATGTTATGATGTCATAATTATGCTCAGATATAGCAGATACAGCAAATACAAGCAAATCACACAGAGACCTTAGGTTTAAGGCTTGCATGGATTTTAAGGTGACACCCTCTTGAAGTTGGGTTGGCTCAACCTGTCCTAAATATAGTAACCGGGTTCTAAGGGATCTCAATATCACTGGTGTTGTACCCCAAAATTTTCCCTCCCATATTCCTCAAGACATGTCAAGAACAATCTCCAAGTGGTTCAAGATTGCTCAAGAGTTGGACAGTCAAATCACCTCCTAAGGCAGTCAAATTCAAAATTAGGGTTTTGAGTTGCATCAAGGTCCTTACATCCAAATGGCCTCAAATGCTCCCCAATGTCCTAATATGTTCTCAAGTTCATCCATGTCAAATTTCAAGCCTTGCAGAGAAAGTTTGGTCACTCAATTGCTCAAGAGGCCCAAAAATCGACTGTGCTAGGGCAAAAGTCAACTGTGTCCCAAATACAGCCAAACCTCAAGATTTTTTGTCAACATTCTCATTTTGAAGTATAATTCATCATTTTATCAAGGGTTGATCATGATTCATCAAGGATTGCTCAAGATTCATCAAGATTCAAAAGTTGCTAAATTAGGGTTTTGTAGGAAAAGTCAACTCAACTTTGACCAAGCATAACTTTCTCATACATTATGATAAATGACCCATCCAAAGCTCATTTTGAATAGGATGAAATTTCCTACAATCCATCTTCACACCCCAAGATCAAGAAATGCTCTCACAAAAAGTTACAAATTTGGACATTATAGGTCATTTTTGAAAGTCAACAAAAACACCTTTTTTGCCAAAGCTTATAACTTAAGAATGGAACATAAAAAGGAGATGAGACTAAAAGGGTTGATTAGAGGACATCTCAAGGTTTCTAAAAAGTCCAAGAACACCTCTAAAAGTTCAAAATTGATGAAGTTATGCATTGTTGAATTTGGGCATTTTTCCAAATTTGCCAAAAGTCAACTATCCTCAAAACTCCAATTTTTTGACAAAAGGGCCCACTTTTTTCCACTTGATATGGTCTTGTCATGCCACACACGTGTCCCATATTTGATTTCATGGCCATTCATTTATTTTTCTATTTTATTTAATTTTTATTGATTTAATTCATTTTTAATCAATATTAAATCAAATAAAATCTAAAAATTGATGAAATAATATCTTTGTGATTGGTATAACTTTCAATTGTCATGATTCATCAAATCAATTCGTATCAAGGCTTATTCATGCATAAAAAATCAGATTTGAGCTATTTTGGGAAGTTTGATAATGGTGACCAAAATCAAATCTTCCATCTTCAATGCATATGGATTATGGCCCAAGTGTTAACCTAAATTCATTCTATAACACTCATACAAGCATTAGGGATCAAGAACACGCACAAGGCACTGCAAAAACGGCCAGAAGAAGTTTGTGAAAAAGCTTGAAAACTTAGAGATCAAAAACAACATTGGAGCTCGATTCCAACAAAAAGCTTGACGTAGCTCTCTTCCTTGACATCTCCTGAAACTGTACCAATCAAAACCAACCCTTTAGACGCCATCAATTGCACTGTAAGTAATCACGAACCAAGCTCTGAACATGACATCGTGAAATCATTTTCTTGCATCCTCTTGCCAATTTTCTTGTACATTCATACTTGCCACTCAATTTCCAATGATTCTGTAATATTTAATTTTATTTTCATGGCTTATAACCCCGTATCCAGAGCTAGGGTTCTTGTTCTTGCTTTTTAGGCATTTTTGATGCAGGATAAATTGAGGCTAATGATGGGTATATGAATGATCAGAGGAGAGAGACGAATGCAGTGATGGTCTCCATTGGCATTTATATGGCCTGTAGCACATGATAGGATGATGCCATGGATTTAGTTACGGAATAAAATCCGCAGGTAAACGAACCAGTCTTCGTTGAAGAAGACGAAGACGTGTCCTAGCGTCATTGGTCCATTCAAACAAATTGCGCGTTTTTTTTTATTTTTCAGCATAATTAATAGATTTGTCAATATAATATTTGTTTTCTATGCCAATAACAAAGATGCAGCGTGGTTCAGTTGGTAGGAAGCGTGAGTGGAATACCCTTGGGACCTGGGTTCGAATCCCAGGTCCCCTAAAACTTTATTCAATTTTTCTTCAGGTGTTCACATGTAGCGCCTAGAATGCAGCTCACCATATGCCCTTCTCCAGATGCTAGCCAGGTGGTCTCAAATCAGATCCAGGGGCCCAGATTGCACGCTCATCATACTCCCTAGTCAACAAGCATGCATTGAATTACAAAAGTCCAACAAGGCTGGACGTTCTGGGCCTCAAAAATTGCTGATCATACACCCAGATCAGGCCCCCCTGAGTATTCCTTTTACATTTTATTTCTTTTTCCTTATTTATTTATTTTGTTAATTATTATTATTATTAATTAACCAATTAACTATTTTTTCATAAAAATCAGAAAACCCAAAATAAAAATAATAATTTCATAATATCCATTAATTTCATTATTTATTTTTGTAAATAAACATTAATTAATTAATTTAGTTTAAATAGATTTAACAATAATATATTTTGCAATAAATTAAAATCAAATTAGAATATTAGGTTTTTAATATTTTTAACCATTCTTATTTTTTTGCCTTAATTAAAATAAAAAACCCAAAAATATTTTCATTTAATTAATTAATTCAATTATTAACTTAGACTAATTTTTAATTTAAAAAATAACAAAAAATATGCTTTATTTAATAAAAAGGGTCAAAACCCCAAGACACTCCGATTTAATTTTCTCGCGCGCGTATTATTTTTGATCCATATTTTGTAACTGCTTCGGGAATGTAATAGTTTAACTTAGGATTTTATTTATTTATCGCAATTTAATTTTAAAGGGTTTGTCTTTGGCGATGTAAATACCCGACGCCTTGTAATAGCTTAGATTTATTTTCCGCAATTTGATTTCCGCACAATATTAACTGTTAGATGTTTGATAAATAGGCAATGCATGACAAGATTAACCTTTAACCTAAAATCAAAAGTAGCTCACCATTAACATGTGCAAAGATAATATAACTGAAAAATAACACACTCGCACATGCGCACTCTTAGGGTACACCTCACTTGGTTGCCTCGAACGTGGTCATTGAGTATAGGAAGTTTTAGAGGTCGTCCTCTTGTCCAAAGATCATAAGTTGCCTCGAAACGGTTGCCTAAAAAAAAATGATCTAAGATATTAGGGTTACCACTAAGGCATCCTAACATTGCTTTAGTGACCATACGTCCCTTAATCGAATTGACCCTTAAAACTCCAACGACGATGCTACCTACTCATTCATAGTGGGATAGCATTGTCTAAAGGACATTAGCACAGATTGATTCCTTTTTCGAGTAGGTAGATGGTTCTTAAGTACTTGCTCCTTTTAAAAACAAAACTTTTCGCACTTACACCTTTCAAACAAAAAAACTTCTTTCAAACCCACAAACACAAAGAAAAGCAAACTTTTGAAAACACTTTGAGCAAGTACCTAAGAGCCCGTGGATAACCACGGATAGAAAGGGTGCTAACACCTTCCCTTTCTATAATCTACCTCCGGAACCCGAGAAACATCTCGAAAAAAGGAATTTTTCTGTGCTTTTGTCCTTTCATGGTTGGATAAAATAAAAGACGGTGGCGACTCTTGCTTACCGCGACATTTTGCAAAAACAAACGCAAAACGCGAACCAGCATTCCAAAAACAGTCAGTTCTATCCCACCGATCACATAACTGGCGACTCTGCTGGGGATATTAGGAGTGAGGTGTACCTTAGGATTAAATCATTATGTTTTCAATTGTATGCTTTGTATGCTTTAATTTTGTGGGTTTGTATCGGAGTTCTATAGATCCTAACCCGGATCTGGGAATACCCTTTAGATAAGTAGCAATAAACTGTGAGGGATCTGTCCGGCGTAGACCGACACAGATGAAGCAGTAGCTACGTTAGTGTGACACTTTAGTCTGTACCGATATCCCTTGTGTTGGAACGAGGAGAATATGGGTCTTCTAAGGGGTCATTAAGCACCAACTGACCTTAGAACCTTAAATTGACCAACTTGGCCATAGAACAGTAGCAGTATGCTACACTCATTGAGACTAAACTCTCGCAATGATTCCGACCGCAAGAAAAGGTTGCTAAACTAGAATTATGACTGATTGAGGGTAGTCAGTGATATTGAGATCCTCTAGAACCCGGTTACTATTTTTAGGACAGGTTTAAACCAACTGAACTGAAAGAGGGTAGTATCTAAGCTCCATGCCGGCCTGAAATCTAAGGGCTCTTTTGTGTGACTTGTGTGCCTTTACCATGTTTTCCTTTTGTGGATACTTGTGGTGTGCCTTTATCATGACATCATGACATCATAGCATTGCATACATCTTGCATAAGGACTAACCTATTTCAAAGACAAGAGGGTTTCATCTTTGCTCTGTTTTGTAGGTCATTATGATGCCCATGCGTAAGAATACTATCCGGATCAACTTTGTCCAAGTCTCTACCTTGCTTAAAGAGTTGGTTGTCAGGATTCCAGACACTACTTCCTTCATCAGAAGGCATGGTTCTCTTCTCAGTTTGGTCACCTCAAAATTGGACGAACAAATGATGAGTGTTCTGGTCCAATTCTATGATCCGTTGTACCATTGTTTTACTTTCCAGGACTTCCAGCTGGTTCCTACCCTAGAAGAGTTCTCTGAGCTGCTCGGTATCTCTGTTCTGGAGCAGACTCCGTTTACTGGTTGGGAAAAGACTCTTAAGCCCGAAGAAATTGCTGCAGCCCTTCACTTGACCAAAGAAGAGGTAATGGCTAACTGGGAGACTAGAAGTGGAGCTAAGGGTTTTCTGACTAAGTTCTTGGTTGGCAAGGCCAATTACTTCTGGGACAACTTAGACTTCAAGGCGTTCGAGGATATTCTGGCTCTCTTGATTTATGGTCTGGTATTGTTTCCGAATCCTGATACTTTTGTTGATATTAATGCCATAAAGATCTTCATCTCTCAGAACCATGTACCCACTCTCTTGGGTGACATCCTTCATCAGCTCTATGCTCGTACTGCCCGAAAGCGGGGAACTTTGATGTGCTGTGCTCCTTTATTGTCGAGGTGGTTTATTTCGCACCTCCCGAAGTCAGTGCTGAAAAACAAAGAAGGAATGGGTTGGGCTTATAGGGTGATGTATCTTTCTAATAATGACATTATCTGGACCCTCAAAGGTATGGATGAGGTGACTATCATTGATCACTGTGGAGAGTATCCCAATGTTCCCTTGCTAGGAACCCATGGAGGAATTTCTTACAATCCGTGCTTAGATCTCCGTCAGTTTGGAAGGGCCAGAAGAGAAGGAACTCATGAGATGTTAATGCCTCATATCATCTTTGATTTTCAGGGAGATAACGACGAGCTACGTTGTAGATTCATAAGGGCTTGGGACAGAGTTCACCAATCTGATCCACATGAGTTGGGGCCAAAGACTTCTCTACCAATGGAGCCATATCTCAGATGGGTCCGCATCCGTGCCCAGAAGCTAGGTATGCCATATGAAGCTGTCCGGCCTGTCACTCTTGAAGTTGCTAATGAAGAAGGGGTTCTTCCAACCATTCTCCATCCTTATATGCCCACTGACATTGGGGCACTGAAGAGGTCTTGGATGCAGTTGAGGGATGAATGGGATTCTTACCGAGAGAAGTTCAACGAGCAAGAGCAGAAGATCCAGAAGCTGACCAGGAAACTGGAGAACAAGCGGATCCTGAATGATTATGTCCTCACTGAGAAGAAGAGACCATGGGAGCATTGATGGACCTTTGAGGATTTCTTTTACAGTTTTTTATTTACTTTTCAGTATTTCCATTCTTGTAACGCCTAAGGGCAGTTTGTTGAACAATTTAAATTTTTGAGGTTTAAATCTAATAAAGTGCGTTTCCTTTCTTGTTTACAAATTTGAATCTCGATTGTCTTTGAAATCATAAATCATACGCATTTCATCCCATGCACTCCATAAACAGGTACCCTTTACAGGTCTCTTATCTTCTTCGCTGTTTATTTCAGCAATCATCATGTCTGCTGAACCTTCAACTGAGCAAGCTATCAAGGCCCTCCAGGCCCAGAATGCCCAATTTCAGGAACTATTCATGAATCTAGCTAAGGGTTAGCAGGACCTGAAGACCTTGATTCTGAAGGAGAAAAAGAAGAAGAAGAAGAGGACCATCATGTTCAATACTGGATGCAGGTTTGGAAACGGGTTGCAGAATGAAGTTGATCTGACCACCTCATCTGGAGGGAAAGATAGTCCACAAGAAAGGAGGGCTCCTAGCCCTGAAGTCTCTGACAATGAGATGGACTATGATGAAGAACAATATCCTCCTGCTAAGGATAAGTACAAACAGCTGGAAGACCGTTTAAGCGCTATGGAAATTCAGAAGGTGCTTGGTCTGGACTTCGGAGTTCTAGGTCTATCCTCTGGGGTGGTGATTCCCCATAAATTCAAGGCACCTGCCTTTGCCAAGTATGACGGAGTTTCATGTCTGAAGCTGCACCTCCGGTCATATGTGAGGAAAATCTAGCCTTACACTGCTGATAAGAACTTGTGGATCCATTTCTTTCAAGACAATCTCTCAGGGACTCAACTTGAGTGGTTCTATCAGTTGGAAGGAGCCAGTATCCGCATCTGGGAGGATTTGGCTACTGCATTTTACAGGCAGTATCAGTACAACTCCGACCTCGCTCCTACGCGTACCCAACTCCAGGGTATGTCAATAGGAACGGGTGAAGGATTTAAAGAGTATGCTTAGAAATGGAGAGACCTTGCCAGAAGGGTGCAACCACCTTTGGCTGATCGTGAGCTTGTTGACATGTTTTTAGGGACCCTGTCTGGTCCGTTCTTTAACCATCTGATTGGAAGCTCTTCAGCTGGGTTTACAGATCTTATTTTGACTGATGAGAGGATTGAAGCTGGTATTAAGGCTGGAAAGATACATAAGGGTGCCTCATCAAGCACTGAGAAGAAGCCGTTTAAGAAAGAGTCCAGTGATGTCTACAGTTCGAGAAGATAGAATAGACCTGAACATCGCCAAGCTGTCAATGCGGTTATTATTTCAAAACCTGCTGGTGCTCCTCAGCACAACAATCAACAGAAGGACGAGAGACCTTGAAGGCACTTTACTCGTCTTAGCGTGACTTTGTCTCAGATTCTGCCCCAGTTGCTGAAGACCAATCTGGTAATTCTAAAAGAAGCTCCGAAAAGTCCAAATACCACATCACCGAGGTATAACCCTAATGCTCGCTGTGCTTTTCACTCTGATAGCCCGGGGTATAATACAGACGATTGTTGGGTTTTGAAGAACAAGGTGCAAGACTTAATTGATGCAAAGGAGATTGAGTTCGAGGCGCACGAGAGGCCTAATGTTGTGACTGCTCCCATGCCCAAACATGGAGTAAATGCTGTAGAGGAAGACTTGTTTGTAGTTTCCGTGGATGATATTGTTACCCCTCTGATGACTGTCAAGAAGAACCTGTTGCTAGCCGGTTTATTTCCGGGCTGTGGCAAAGGTTGCCATATGTGTTCTGTTTTACCTACTGGTTGCCCATTTCTGAAGTCAGGTATCCAAAACCTGATGGATAGTAAGGAGATCCTGTTTGAGAAGATTTCTGTTACCTCCATTCATTCTGAAGAAGTTGCCATCATTACCATTTTCGACAATTCTTCCAAGGCTCCCTCGAGGAAGCCTAATAGAATTACATCTGTTCCGAAGATCGCACCTGTAATTATCACTGTTCCGGGGCCCATCCCCTACACCTTTGACAAAGCTGTCCCTTGGCACTATGGGGAAGATGTTTATGTTCTAGGAGTTAAGCAAGAGTTAGATGCTGATACTGACATCAACAACATTACTAGACCTGCTAAAGTCACCCGTAGCGGTAGACTTTTCTCACCTGATATTGCTCCACCAACTGTCCGAAGACCTATGGTCATTACACCTGCAAGTGTACCTACTGCCATTAATGATCCAGTTCCTAGTCCTAGCCCTGTCGTCGAGTCATCTGACGCCCGGGGCAAGGGGATCACCACTGATGTGCCTGCCCAGACGGAGGCACCGAAGACAATTACTGTTGAAGCTTCCAAGCAGGAGATGGAAGAGATTCTGAAGATTATTAAGAAGAGTGATTATAACATAGTTGAGCAGCTGGGGCAAACCCCATCCAAGATTTCTATGTTGTCACTATTGTTGTGCTCAGAGGCCCATGCTAAGGCTCTGATTACCTTCCTGAAGTCTGCCCACGTGCCACAAGAGACATCAGCTGATCAGTTTACCGATTGTGTGGCCAATTTAACTGCTGATAATGGTTTGGGTTTCTCCGACGCCGATTTGACTGCCAAGGGGAAAAATCATAACGATGCCCTGCATGTCTCCATTGAATGAAGGGGTACTACTCTTGCACATGTACTGGTTGGTACTGGTTCCTCATTGAACGTCTTTCCCAAAAAAGCTCTAGACCGGTTGGATTGCAAAGGGTTAAAGCTAAAACCAAGTAACATCGTCGTCAGGGCCTTTGATGGGTCTAAAAGGATGGTGCACGGTGAAGTTGATATTCCAATTAAAGTTGGCTCTCAGGTCTTCAATTCTACGTTCTATGTGATGGACATTCGGCCATCCTACTCTTGTTTGCTGGGTCGTCCATGGATCCACAAAGCTGGAGCTGTAACCTCAACGCTCCACCAGAAGCTGAAGTACCCGGTCAGAGGGAAGATTGTGACAGTACAAGGGGAGGAAGAGTATTTGGTTATCCACCTCAACTCATTCCGATATGTAGAGATGGATTGGGAGTTCATTGAGACCCCATTTCAGCATTTTGAAGAGGTTCCTCAGACACTAGCATCAGCTAAGACTGTGGTTGAAGATTTCCTATGAAGATGGCTTCCTTAAAGGATGCCCGGGCTGCTATTGAGAAGGAATCTCAAAGGGCTGTTCGTAATGCAAGGATTGGAAGACCTCCTGTGTTCATCAGCAACTCAGGAGTAAATTCCATTCAAGATGGTGTGGAGGAGTCTGAATTCGACAGCTGGATCTATCCTACGACCAACGGTGGACCAAGCAACTGGACAGCAAAGGACTTCATCCCTATTACTCTTGTTAACCAGTAATGAACTCTTTGTTTTGAATTTGTAACGGACAATGTTGTGAAACTTTATGGCCCGGTGTCTTACCCGGGGCACCGTGGCTTCATTTGTGAGGGCTTTGTGTGCCATTTTCATATATCATTAATAAAAGCATTGGACGTCTTTTGCATTTCAAACTTTGCGCTCCTTATCTTTCTTTATTATATATTGCAAAACAGCTATTTTACACACACTCACATATACAGGTCCACATCCACTCTGGATCTCGCTGGTAACGACTCTGCTACTGCCAGTTATGACTTCAAAAATCCGATCAACTTAGCCGAAGACGAAGGTGAAGATGATTGCGAAGTGCCTGTTGAACTTGCAAGACTGCTACTCCAAGAAGAGAGGGCCATTCAGCCACATGAAGAGCCGGTAGAAACAGTGAATCTGGGTACCGAGACAGACAAGAAGGAAGTCAAGGTTGGTGCTAATCTGGAGCCTAGTGTGAAACAACGGTTGATTCAGATGTTGCATGACTACGTGGAGATCTTTGCTTGGTCTTACGAAGATATGCCTGGTTTGGATACCGACATTGTGGTTCATCGCCTGCCTACCAAGGAAGATTGTCCTCCCGTGAAACAGAAGGTTCGCCGAATGCGCCCAGAGATGTCTGAGAAAATCAAGGCTGAGGTTATGAAACAGTTTGACGCAGGTTTTCTAGCAGTGACTTCTTACCCTCAGTGGGTCGCCAATGTGGTTCCGGTGTCGAAGAAGGATGGGACGGTTCGAATGTGTGTTGACTACAGGGATTTGAACAGGGCAAGCCCCAAGGATGACTTCCCTTTACCTCATATTGACGTTCTGGTTGACAATACCGCTCAGCACAAGGTCTTCTCCTTTATGGACGGTATCTCCGGTTATAATCAGATAAAAATGGCTCCCGAAGACATGGAAAAGACCACCTTTGTTACTCAGTGGGGCACATTTTACTACAAAGTCATGCCTTTTGGGTTGAAAAATGCTGGGGCAACATATCAGCGTGCCATGGTCGCTTTGTTTCATGACATGATCCATCATGAGATTGAAGTATACGTCGACGACATGATTGCAAGGTCCCAAACTGAGGAGGAACACCTTGACCATCTGCAGAAGCTATTTGACAGACTGAAGTTGTACAAACTGATGTTAAACCCGAACAAGTGCACCTTCGGGGTGAGGTCTGGTAAACTACTGAGTTTCATCACGAGTGATAAAGGTATTCAAGTTGACCCTGCCAAGGTGAAAGCCATACAAGAGATGCCAGCTCCCAGAACAGAGAAAGTGGTCAGAGGCTTTCTGGGACGACTGAACTACATCGCCCGTTTCATCTCGCACATAACTGCTACTTGTGAGCCAATCTTCAAGCTGCTGAAGAAAGATCAAGTAGTACGTTGGAACGATGAATGTCAGGCTGCTTTCGAAAGAATCAAAGAGTATCTCCAAGATCCACCCATCCTGATGCCACCAGTTGAAGGGAGACCTGTGATCTTATATTTGACAGTACTTGACAACTCAATGGGGTGTGTGCTGGGGCAGCATGACGAGTCTGGCCGAAAAGAGCATGCTATTTATTACCTTAGCAAAAAGTTTACCGACTGTGAGACCCGATACTCACTGCTTGAGAAAACTTGCTGCGCTTTGGCATGGGCTGCTCGCCGGCTGAGACAGTATATGCTGACTCACACTACTCTATTGATTTCAAATATGGATCCAATCAAGTATATCTTCGAAAAGCTTGCCTTGTCAAGAAGAATAGCAAGATGGCAGATGATCTTGACTGAGTATGTCATCCAGTACACAACTCAAAAAGCAATCAAGGGAAGTGTATTGGCAGACCATTTGGCACATCAGGCAATGGATGATTACCAATCTATGAACTTTGAATTCCCGGACGAGAATATTATGTTGGTAACTGATTGTGAGATACCTGGACCAGATGAAGGACCTGAGGAAGGATCCCGATGGTCTATGTACATTGATGGAGCTTCGAATGCTTTGGGTAATGGCATTTACGCCGTAATCATATCTCCTAAAGGCTCTCATACTCCGTTTACCGCCCGACTATGTTTCAACTGCACCAACAACATGGCGGAGTATGAAGCATGCATCATGGGTCTTCGAGTAGCAATTGACCTAAGGATTAAGTTTCTGAGTGTCTTTGGAGATTCCGCTCTCGTGATCAGTCAGATCAAAGGCGAGTGGGATACGAAACACCCAAATCTTATTCCTTATAAGGAGTATGTGTTGACATTGCTTCCCCATTTCGAGGAAATAACCTTTGAGCACTTCCCTAGAGAGGATAATTAGTTAGCAGACGCGTTAGCTACGATGTCTTCTATGTTAAAGGTCAATTGGGACAACGAAGCTCCCCGGATCATTATTGAAAGATTGGACGAACCTGCACATTGCTGTGACATTGAGACTGAAGAGGTAACATAAAAGCCTTGGTTTCATGAGGTGAAGAGATACCTTGAAGATCAGGAGTACCCCGAGGGTGCATCTGTTAATGACAAGAAGTTTCTGAGGAGGTTCGCGACAAAGTTCTTCATCAGCAATGGTGTTCTCTACAAGCGTAACCATGATTCAACCTTACTGCGTTGTGTGGATAAGAATGAAGCAGAAAGGATCATGGCGGAGTTACATGAAGGTACTTTCGGAACCCATTCCAGTGAACATACGATGGCAAAGAAGATCCTTCGGGCAGGATATTACTGGTCCACAATGGAAGCCGACTGTTATCAGCATTCTCGGACATGTCACAAATGCCAAGTCTATGCTGATAAGGTGCATATACCTCCAGTTCCTCTGAATGTTTTGACAACACCTTGGCCTTTTGCAATGTGGGGAATTGATATGATCGGCGAGATCAGACCTACGGCACCCAACGGGCATCGTTTCATCCTGGTAGCGATTGATTACTTTACGAAATGGGTTGAAGCAACTTCCTTTGATACCGTAACCAAGAACGTCGTGGCACAGTTCATTTGGCATAATCTAATCTGTCGATACGGTGTACCAGAGAGGATCATTATGGACAATGGTACCAATCTTAACAACAAGATGATCACTGAGCTCTACGAGCAATTCAAGATACAACATCATAACTCTTCTCCCTACCGGCCGAAGATGAATGGGGCTGTAGAAGCAGCTAATAAGAACATTAAAAAGATTATGTAAAAGATGACAATGACATACAAAGACTGGCACGATATGTTACCATTTGCTATTCACGGGTACCGTACCTCAGCTCGGACGTCAACAGGGGCAACACCCTATTCCTTGGTTTATGGCATGGAGGCAGTCTTGCCCATTGAAATTTAGATACCCTCTCTTAGGATCATGAAGGATGCAGGTTTGAGCGAAGATGATTGGATTCAAACCCGGCTTGATCAGCTAAACCTAATCGACGAAAAGAGACTTACTGCTATTTGTCATGGCCAGACGTGCCAAAAACGGATGATCAAGGCATTTAACAAGAAAGTTAGACGACAAGAGTATCAAGTTGGGGATCTGGTAATCAAGCGCATTATTCTACTTCAAGATGATCCCAGGGGCAAATGGACCCCTACTTACGAAGGGCCATTTGCGGTTAAAAACATTTTCTCAGGAGGAGCTATGATTCTAACCACCATGGATGGTGACAACCTTCCTCACCTCGTCAATGCAGACATAGTGAAAAGATACTACGCATGATCAAAGACCCGCTAGGTTGACTGGACTAGGCAAAAATAAGGGCTTTCTGACGAACCAAAAGGGTTCGGGCAAAAATAAAGGATGAAAATGAAAAAAAATCTGTACACCCGGCAAGTCGAAAACCTGAAAAGGCGGCTTGGGCAAAAAAGGGTATCCCGGTGGACTGAAAACCCGAAAGGGCGGTCCAGGCAAAAGTTAGGGATCAAAGTGTAATACTATGTCTCATTGGATCACCTTGCATCCAGACTTCGATATTAACTATCAAGCTCGGACGGCACCGATCAAACAGATTCATCTTCAACTAAGCAGCAAAGTGATGAGATGCTTGAAGATATAAAGGCAATAGCAGAGTTGGAACCCAGTGGGATTATTCACATAGCTGTTTTGTTTTCTTTTCACAAATTGTATAGATTCTATTTGTTCGACGGTGTTCTCTTACTAGGACGTCAGCCTCTTGTGCAAAAACGCCTATTTACAGGTAAAACTTCAAAATCAATACAAATTCATTTTCAGACAAATTTCAAATTGTTTTTCCTTTATCTGTTTTGTTTTGCAAAGAACATCCAATGTTCATTTTGATATATGCATTTGACATTAATTGCTGCTCATAAAAATTTACATGCGAAACAAAGGACGAATTATGGGTAATAACAGAAGCAGGGGCAATAAGAATTGTCCGAGCTGTCTAGTTGCTCTGTCCCCCAAGGTACCAAGGTAGGTTCAGCTGAAGAATATGACCAAGATACCATCACTCCCCGCAGAGTAAGACAGTAATGGTAGCTCTCCCAGCTAGGACTTGCAGTTGAACAAATCAGCAATACTCTCCCCCAATCAGGGTTAGTCTACCATCAGCCCCAAGAAGGTGTGGTATCCCCAAAAGATCTTAATCTTCCCCAGTGGAGTATAAAGATATTCCCCAGCAAGTATAAGAGCATCTCCGACAGTCTTAATATTCTTCAACAGAGTATAAGAATGTTCCCCGGCGGAATACAAGATACCCCTAGTGGAGCCATTTCCCCAGCGCAGTCTAAAAAAGCTTCCCCGCCAGAGTTGAATCATCTTACCCAGTAGATTCTGGAAACTTATCCCCTGTAGAGCACAAATAAATCTCCCCAAAAGTCTTTCTTGTTTAT
Organism: Vicia faba; assembly: GCA_948472305.1. Taxonomy (NCBI): domain Eukaryota; kingdom Viridiplantae; phylum Streptophyta; class Magnoliopsida; order Fabales; family Fabaceae; genus Vicia; species Vicia faba. Next base: position 94,246,976 of record OX451739.1, on the reverse strand, counting down.
TTCCTCTTTAATTTGACATTATTATTTTACCATGGATTGGTAAGTAACCTTATCTTTGGATGTAAAGGGACGGGCATGGATCATCGTATAGCCATTATAGCAATGTTGTAAGATATCTTAGCAATTCTCTTTGAGGGACTAAGATCATTTTGAAAAGGCAACATTGATAGCGTCATCGAGGGACTATGATCTTGTATTTTTGATTTGTTTTTGCTAAGATACCCCACATGCATAACATGGACATTTTATAAGGCAACAAAGTGGATTTACCCTAAGGGTGTAAGTGTGCAAATGTGTTGATTTACATGCATTGTTTTGTCTTGAATTAGGGTTTGCTAACTTGTTGATTTTAATCTTTCCATACAAACCCTAATTTACTAGCATTTATATATAAAACATTAAATTATGGAAAATAAAAATACTAAGCTATTACATCAATAGGGGAGGGGGTGTACAAATTTACAAATGGGGATTTTGCAAGAAAATTAAATCTAATTAACTATTACAACCATATTGAATATTGTACAAAATTGAAAATAAAATGCATGAATGTAAAAAATGGAAAAAAAGAAATGATTTTTGTTTGGGTTTTTATGAAAGGATTTTAACCTAAACCTAATTAAGAAAATAATTAATGAAAATCAAATAAAATTAACTTAAACTAATTAAAAAAAGAAATTAACTAAAAGAAGGATTTTTTAGGGTTTTTTATGAAAAGGTTTTAAGAATAATATAAAAATACATAAAAATTAATTAATTAAAATAAACCTAAATTCTAAATTAATTTTAATTTACAAAAAAATAATATAATATAATAATTAAACCTAATTATCTAAATATTAATAAAAGAAAGAAATTGAATTGTTAAGAAAATTATTTTTGTTCTATTTAGTTTTTATAAAGAAAAATAAAATATGAGTGCAAAAATAATAAAATAAATATTTTTGGATTTTTTTATTAATAATAAAAAAAAACTAATATTAGTAATAAAAATAATAACAAGAAAATATGAAAGTAAAATAAAAATAAAAATAAAAATGAAATAAGGAAATAAAATGGGACAGAGGGGTATGAAACATAATCATGGGGGAAAGTCAGCAAAAAAAAATGAAAGCCCAATGTTTGGGGCCCAGGCGTTGCAAACAAAAATAAAAAAAGAGTAAAAATGTGAAAAATGAACAAAAGGCAGCGTTCTGGGGGTTGAACCCACGCCCTTTTGGTTACCAGCGCGCTGCCTTACCACTAGGGTGGCTATACATCTGTTTATTAAAATGAAATAATAAATACATAACACATAATACTTCCAAGGTCCGTACTTCGTCTTCAACCTTCAGCCAGCCAGAGCACCTGTAACTTGTTCATCTCTCAACAAAAATGAAAAGTACAAACATGAAAGGTGTGGCATTTTTTCCCACGAACCCAACCATATAAATAACTAAAGCTATAAATCCAAGATAAGTGAGAATTTTTCTGGCCCTAATTTAAAACCTAAAAATTTCAGAAACTTCAACTCCAAAATTCTCTAAGCTCAGGCCATATAAATGCAAACTATGGATATGTACAACTTCGTGGAAATGAGGTCTACATTTTATCTTTGAAAGTGAAAGCATAACAATGCCTATATGAGGAGTTCAAAAATCAGAAAACACACCTTGCAAGAGGGTATCGTGTTTTGAGTTGGAGCAACTCTCAATGAGTTCTAGTGATTGGGTTAACTTCCTCAAGTTCCCATGAAGCTAATGTGATGCTTGGCTTGAGCTGAAAGTGGCTGAGGAGTTCTGGAGAAGTCAAGTTGTAGACCCCTATTTTTGAAAATGGAACTTGATGATGGAAGTGTTACAGTTGGGCAAAAGGACTTTGGATGGTTTGTATTTGATGTTTAGAAGCTTTAGGAACCAAAAGGCTTGGAAACGCACAAGGGAGATGTGAGTTTTAAGTTTTTGGTCAGATTATGCAACAATGGAGTTTTGTGATGCAGTTCTGAGTTTGGGGAAGTTTTTGGGAGCTTGTGTATTTGTCTCTAGCTTGCAAACAACTTGTGCATATGTATCGAAAAGATTAGAGCACTTGAGGAGGTCAGAAGCACAAGCTATAGACTTATGGATATGTTACTTGATTTTGAAGAAAAGTGGAAATATGGTTTCAAGGCATAGTACCAGCATGGCCTGAGTTCAAAGAGGCTTTAGACAAGTTTCTTTTGGGTTATAGGTTGTGTGTGATCAGAAGGAACAAGTGCAAAGCTCAAGAATTGGTTTTGTGCATAAAAGCTACTTTTCCAAAATGGCAATGTGCACTTTCTTCCTAAAATGTTATTAAGCATGGGCAATGCATTGAATGCTTGGATTAAAGCCTCTAAAAGTTGTGCAAAACATTAATTATGGAGTTCCAAGCAAGTTTGAGGTCTGCAAAGCAAATATTGTGCAGCCTAGCATGGATTTGAATTCTTGTTCATCATGGAAATGACCTATAATTCAAGAATGAAATGCCAACTTCATGCCTTCGATTCTCCTTGCTCAAACATGATCTCAAGGAGTTCTTGTAAATTTTAGAAAGCTTGTAACATTCTCTACAACCCTTCTTTGAATCACTTTTTCAAATTCCAAATGGATCTATGTGAAAAGTTGCTATGAAGTTGGTACCAAAAATCTGCCTAACTAGGGCAAAATTTTCACTAAGTGTTTAGTTTCATGACCATGTCTTCATAAAATCATAACTTGAAATACATACATTTCTAGGAGAAGTTGTGTTCAGTAATATTTTAGATCTCATTGATATATTCAACTTTCATGTTGAAAGTTTCCTTTGAATCATCTTGCATCATGGTGAAAAATTGACTCAAAGTTGTGAAAAAATATGAAGTTTTCAACACTTAGAAAAATTTCTAAGTTTGGAAACTTTGACTTTTCAAAATGAAATATTGAGTTTTTGATTTCTTGATGAGCAAGTTTCATATTTTGACATGTTTTGATGAATTGTGATCTTTGACACTTGATTTTGACCAAAAAGTGAAAGTTTGACTTTTCAGTGTGTAGTTGACTTTTGATCAGTTGACTGAAAATCAACTATTAATTAATTGACCTTGAGCAATATTTTGAGTCATGCCATTAGATCAAAATGATGCAATTGAATCCTTGAAATCATGTTTCCAACCAATCAACCATTTGCTAGGTCAAAAATCAGAAATTGCCTTTTCTCAATCAAAACCCTAATTTTGACCAATTTGTCCTTTTGATGATCTGATCAAATTTCTTAAGAAATGGCGGTTAAAACTTGATAAAATGACATATATGAGTTCATAATGTTGACATGGATCAAAATTATGAAGTTTGACTGTAAATTGACCACAATTGACTTTTCCCCCAATACAACTTATTTTTAGGTCAACTGATCAATTGACTAAGCAAAAATATGATCCAAGACTTGAAACTTCACATGAGAAATCTTGAGGGTACATAATGATCCATAAAAGTCATATGAGGCATTAAAAGTTCAATTATCCTTGTGCAATCTCAAACCCTAATTTTCAGTCATCAGAGCTTGAGGAGGTGTCTTGAGCTGATCAACCCTAGTGCAGTCTTGAACCAAAGGAGATCTTGTGAGAAATTACTTGATAAATGAGAGGGCAAATTTTGGGGTACAACAGATGCACCTGTTCAATTTTCTTAAACCTGAAAAGTTAGATTGGCGGATCCGCCATTTGTGACTTGAAGGTGGAAGATGATTGAACACTAGAGAGCCCAGAAATTTGCACTCGAAGATGAATTGTGAATGGGCTTATAGATGCCATTTGGAGGAATGGGGGAGATTTTCCAGAGATGGGCTTGTAGATGCCATCCAAAGGTGACTGTTGACAGAAAATGGACTAAGTATGAACTTGATTTCAACTGGAAAAGAATCAGAATAAATCTTTGGAGCGATTTATCTGAAACTAGCAGAAGTCTTCTATGTTGTTTGACTGGGAAGAATCGGAATAAATCTTGGAGCGATTTATCTGAACCAGAAATGTTCATTTGGAAAGTACCAGGATAAACCATTAAGAGGTTTAAACTGAACCAAAAGAGGTCTTGAATATTCTTTAACTGGAAAGAATCAGAGTAGATCTTTGAGCGATTTATCTGAACCAGAGAAAGTTCCTACTAGGAAAGAATCAGAATAAATCATTGAGAGATTTATCTGAACCAACAGGGAGCATGTACTTGAACCCCAGGGTACAGGGTTCGATTCCCACGAAAGGCAAAAACTCTACTAGTGAGGGGGTAGAGAAGATCGTGAGGTAATAGTGTCGGGAACGCTGAAGGCTCAGGTTGTAACGCCCCAGTATTTAATTATTTATTTAATTAAATATTTTTGAATTTTTATTTTTTAATTCAAATTTTTATCGTCGAAGTCAGAATTATTTTATTAAGTTAGAATAATAATTAATCGGATTTAATTTGGTGGAATTAAATTAAAGTGTTATTTTATTATTAAGCTTAAATATGGTATTGGGCTTAATTGGTAGTGGTGTGTAGTAATAGAGGGGTATGTCACTTAGGCCCATTTGAGTTTTTTTAAAGATTAAGTAATATATTACTATTATATTGGAAATAGAATTAGAGGAGTAAGAGAGAGTATTGTTATCAGGAAAGAAAAGAACAAAGAGGAAATAGGGTTTGTGAGAGGAGAAGAAGAACAAGAGGAAATTGCTTCTAGTGCCAAATTCCTCTAAAGTTCGGTTGAAGTCTCTTAGAGCTGCTCTTAATCCAAGGTAAGGATGGGGTTCTGACTCTATAATAGGGTGTGTGATTAATAGTATGTGAATTTGGGTTATAAAAATTATTTCTAGTTGTGTTTGAAATTGGTATATTGATAAAATTGAGAGATGATTTAGGACCCAATATAATTAGATATACATATATATAAGTACCTGTTGTACCCCAAAATATTCCCTTTCATTCCTCAAGGGTTCTCTCACAAGATCTTCTACAACGCCAAGTTTGCAGCACTAATACATCAATTTAGGCTTGGATTTGGCACAAGGGCAAAATGGTCAATTGCATATTAGAAAGTCAAACTTTGACTTTTTGGTCAACATTATATTCCAAAGATCAAATTTCATCAATACATGCAAGAATATCAAGCTTAATCATCAAGAAAGTCAAGAAAGTCAAAAGTCAACTTGAAAAGTCAAGATTTCCAAGACTTAGGAATTTTCTAAGTGTTTATACATGATAATTTCATCACTTCATGCCATTCTTTCATCATGATGCAAGATGATTCAAAAGAAACTTTCAACATGAAAGTTATAGATTTCCATGATATCTACAACATTTCTTTACACAACTTCTCTTAAATATCATAGGATCTCAAGTTACAAATTCATGAAGTCATGACATTTTCATTTAACACTTAGAGAAATTTTCAACATATTTTGTTCAGGATTTTATCCCAACTTCTTGGATTTTTTTTCCACATAGTTACAAGATGATTTTGTCAAAATGGCCAACATGAAAGTTATAGAGGATGTTCCAAGCTTTCCAGAACATCCAAGAGCATGAATTTATCATACTTGAGCTAGGAGATTCAAGGGCTAGAAGTTGGGCATCCATCCTTGAATTGTAAGTCATTCTAGTGAAGAACACATAACAAAACCCTTATGCTATGCTGCATAATCTTATGTTGCAGACCTTCTTGCTTGCAAATATCTACATAATTTGATGTTTACACAAGAGCTTGAGCTATTACCCAAGTGTTTGAGGCATTGTCCAAAAGATCTTTCCATTTATGGCATAAAGGCACCATTGCTATTCTTGAAAAGCAAGCTTTTTGTACAAAGTTTATCTTGAGCCCATACCTTGCTTGTTGTTGATTATACTCAAACATAAATCATGGGAAGTAGCTCCTCTATACCAGCAACTTTGGTACTTCACCTTGGGACTATGGAGTACTTGACTTAGTTTGATCTTTGTAATCCAACCAAACCATAACATGCTGTCTTGCAAACCTAATCAAATCATATGCACAAACCCCTTGCCTATAAATAGAAGAAGTATTTGCAAAAGAAAGGGGTTGTAAAAGGTTATAAAAATAGAGAGAAAAGCCAGAAGTCTTGTTGTAAACTAGCTATTAAAAAACCATAACAGTCCATAAAACTTCCACTCTTGAGTTTTAAAGCCCAAACCTTTGAACCTCTCATACCTTGCAAATTCTGTCCAACCATCTAAACACCTCACATATAACACCTAGAAATTGTCCAAACTCAAGAACAAGCTTCTGCAACACTTCTTCTTTCTCTTCCAAAGTTCAAGAACAGTCAAAACAACAACTCAAACTCAGAACATAAGATCTAGCTCCAAGGTAAGTTTCTTAACTTCAGTTCTTCATTTCAAGCATCATTAGTAATTCATTTTTTGAAGACAAAGTGTAGTAACCATTGTCCTTGAAGTCAACATTTTGTTTATCTTCCACTCTTTTCATTATGTGTTGAAAACTAACCCATGTATGCAGCAAAACAATGTTGAAGTAGAAAAAATGATAGCATGAGTCGACACATAGCCTTATGAGTCGATACATACTACTTTACAGGCCCAAAATAGAAGAAAAAACAGTGTATGAGTCGATGTAAAGCACGTATGAGTCGACACATGCAGTGTATGAGTCGACACATAGCCTTATGAGTCGATACATACTGCTTTACAGGCCCAAAACAGAAGAAAAAAACAGTGTATGAGTCGACACAAAGCACGTATGAGTCGACACATGCAGTGTATGAGTCGACACATACCATTATGTATAGACTCATACTGAGTTGACTTGGCAATACAGGGGCAAGGAAAGTTATGTGTCGATGCATGTGAGCTTGTGTCGACACATAATAGTTCAAGATGCATTTTTTCCTTCTTTTTACACTGTTTTTATGTTTCCTTCATGGTTATTCGATATGGTTGTGATATTTAAGTTCCTACTTCATCCCCATTTGTAAATTGTACCCTCATCCCCCAAACGATGTAATAGCGTAGGACTTTATTTTCTGTAATTTAACGCTTTCAAATACAAATGTTAGTAACTAGGGTGTGTATGGCAAGATAAAATCAACAAGTAGATAGCCCTAATCAAAGATTAAATGCATGCAAATCAAACACACTATTCACACATGCACCCTTAGGGTTAACTCCAATTGTTACCTAAAAAATGGCCATGTTACGCATGTGGGATGTCTTAGCACAAACAAAAATATAAGATCATAGTCCCTCAATGACGCTATCAAAGTTGCCTTTCGAAATGATCTTAGTCCCTAAATAAACAATGCTAAGTCATCTCACAACATTGCTATCATGGTCATACGATGACCCAACGCCCGTCCCTTCACATCCAATGATGGGGCTTCTTATCAAATCAATGGTAAGATAGCAACATCTAAAGGAGGAGGAAAAACACATCTAAGACCTTTTTGAGTAGGTAGGTTCTCTCTTAGTTACTTGCTTGCTCACAACAAAAACATTTTATGCACCAACACTTCCATTTGAAACATTTTCAAAAGATAACACTTTGTACGCGTTCTTATAGAAACGAGAGCCATTACAAAGAAAACCCTTTTCAAAATCACTTTCAAAAAACACATCCCACAAACACCTCTTTGAACTATTTTCAAAACAAAACTTTGTACGCATTCTTATAGAAACGAGAATCACTACAAAGTCACATTTTCAAAATACTTTCAAAACCAACACCACAAGCACATTCAAAAAAAAGTAAGTGATCTAGCAAGTAACTAAGAGCCCGTGGAAAACCATGGATGAAAAGGGTGCTAATACCTTCCCTTTTCATAATCTACCCCCCGAACTCAAGAAAAAATCTCAAAGGTCTTTCCTGTGCTTTTTCACCTTTTCTTTTTGGATAAAAAAAAGTCGGTGGCGACTCTTGCTAAACCACAACATTTGCGAACACAAACACAAAACACCTCAAGTCAGTTTTCCCACTGTATCACAGAACTGGCGACTCTGCTGGGGAAATATGAAAGTGGGGTTACCTTAGGGTTAGATCACATTTACTTGCTTTTTTGTTTGATTTGTATTGCTTTACATTATGGTTCTCTGTTTGGGTTTGCTTTGATCCTCCACCCGGATCTGGGGCACCTTTTTAGGTAAGTAGCAATAGATTATGGAGACTGTACGACGTAGACCGACATGGTTGAAACAATGGATACGTTAGTGTGACGTATTTGTGGGTACCGATATCCCTTGTGTTGAAACGAGGAGAATACGGGGCCGCTGAGCAGTGTCATGAAGCACTAACTGACCTTAGAACCTTACTTGATCAACTTGGCCATTAGGACGTAGTGAGATAACCGGTTTCAGTGTAAAGCTGAAAATTGGTTGATACTCGATGCTACACTCATTGAGACTAGACTTTTGGGATATCTTGGCCGCAAGAAAAGATTGATCGATCTGAGACAATGCCTAAAAGAAAGGTCAGTGATATTGAGATCCTTTAGAACCCGATCACTATTACTAGGACAGGTTGAGCCAACTAAACTTCAAGAGGGTACTTACCTACAAACTCCATGCAAGCCAAAACATAAGGACTTGTCTGCTTTGTATGAATATGATTGTTTGTATATAAACTTGCTTACCTCGCATATTTTTACATAACATCATAACATCATAACATCATAACATCATACCATAACATTTCCTTAACCATTTCAAGGATCTCAAGGGCCTGTGGTGCAGGTTACGATGAACAAAACGTCTAGCAAGGGGCAAGAGGTTTTATTTTCCTCTAACCAAACGCCGTCAAAATTAGGTACAACGAACCAGAGTCAAGGGCTATGACCCACTTGACATGGTGAGCTTAATTCTCGTGGAAAGACATCCACCGATACAAAGTTCTCCAATAAAAGCTGTTGATCAAAGTTTAACTTCTAACTTTTTCTTGTGTTTACCCCGCGAGATCCTTGAAAACATGCATCCACTTATCATGCATCATATCATGACAAGTTTCTCCCATTCAGGTCTCCTTATCCTCTTGTTGTTTATTTCAGTAAGATGGATATGGAACAAATGGTGAAAGATCTCCAAGCTCAAAACACTCAATTCCAACAAATGTTCCTGGCTATGGCTAAGGGGCAAGAGGACCTGAAAACTCTCCTTCTCAAAGACAAGAGGAAGAATTCCAAAAAGTCAGTAGGTGTCCTGAACTCGAGAAGAAGACCTGAAGGACCAGTCAAGAGAGCTCTAGATCTTTCAACTCCGTTCAAAATGGGGAATAGTCTCGAAGAAGACCATAATTTGGAGATTGATGAGGTTGAAGCCGACTACTCCGAGGAACAATATCCTTCCACTGATGACAAGTACAAACAGTTGGAGGATCGCCTCAGTGCTATGGAGATTCAACAGATACCTGGCTTGGATTTAGGAGACATGGGTTTGGTTTCTGGAGTGGTCATCCCACAAAAGTTCAAAATCCCTACTTTTGCCCTGTACGATGGAGTCTCTTGCCCTAAGATGCACTTAAAGTCTTATGTTCGCAAGATTCAACCATACACAACTGATCTAAAGCTTTGGATCCATTTCTTCCAAGAGAGCCTAGTAGGGACTCAACTCGAGTGATTCTATCAATTGGAGAGTTCTCGCATCCACACCTGGGAAGATTTGGCTGCTGCTTTCTATAAGCAGTATCAGTACAATGCTGATCTTGCACCAACTCGTGTGCAATTGCAGAACATGACCATGGGTTCCAATGAGAGCTTCAAAGGGTATTCCCAAAAGTGGAGAGACCTAGATGGTAGGGTGCAGCCCTCTTTAACTGACAGGGAGCTAATTGACATCTTCATGGGAACTTTGACAGGACCTTTCTTCAAATGCCTGATTGGAAGTTCCTCAGCCGGGTTCACCGAGCTAATACTGACTGGCGAAAGAGTCGAAGTTGGCATCAAAAGTGGAAAGATCCAAGGAGCTACACCTTCTGATGCTCAGAAAAAGCCATACAATGGGAAGAAAGAGTCAAATGCTGTGTATGGTCAAAAGAGTCGTCATGACCAACACGTAGGAGCAATCTTGATCTCTAATCCTACGCCTGCTCAACAAAGACAGTGGCATCAGCGTAAGGAGGTCACGCCTAAAAGACAATTCACTAAGATCAACATGTCAATGGCTCAAGCACTACAACACATGTTGAAGGCAGAGCTGCTTACGTTAAAGGCTCCTCTCCGGAACCCAAATACTTCCGCTCCTACCTATCATCCCAATGAAAGGTGTGCATACCACTCTGATAGTCTGGGACATGACACAAACAACTGTTGGGCTCTGAAGAGCAAGGTCCAATACATGATTGATGCCAAGGAGATCGAGTTTGACCCTCCAGAGACTCCAAACATAATCACTACTCCTATGACGAATCATTGAAAGCTTTTGTTCATTTGAATTTTCAAGTTGTAATTTCTTTTGCTTGTTCAAACAATTATCTATTAATGTCAAACTTTGTTTCATTAATGCATTGCATATGTTTGTCTTGATTTGATCCACTCATTTTCATTACATTTAAACTATGCTTTTTACTCACTTTATGACATTCAACTCTTGCTAAAAGTCACAAGCCTTTAGAGGGAGGATGACGAAAACAATGCCATAATCTCATATAGTATGCTTTTGAACAAACCTTGCTGACGATGTACAGACGTTTTTTTTTTAAATCCTAAACACTGGAGTTATAAGGAAGATAATCCCTAGTCAACCCCTTTGAGCCAAAGAAGTAGAAGTTTTCTATTTTAACACAAGTTGAAACCTTTAATCAAAACCTGGGGCAGGGTAGTCTCTCAGTTAATTCAAACACACGTTAAGCCGCAAACTCTCATCTCGTAATACAATGAATGACATCAAAAATATTCCTCTGGAATCAAAAGACGGTGATGGTTCCCTATCACATAGGCAGTCATTATCTCTCAAAAGGAAAAGCCCACTAAGTCAAAACCTACAAAGGAGACTTAAGAAAAACTGGGGCATCCCGTTGATTTTAAACTCAAAACAAGAACAGTCAGGCAAAAATCAGGGATAACAAATCAAAAAGAGGTCACTACAAATCCTCAACAACGAAAAATGTTGCAAGAAATGACAGATGTCCGATAAACTTAACTTGTCTGAACCATCACCAAAACGTCATTCCAGACTCAATTGGAGTACAAACGTACAATTAACTGATCTTAGGACTGAAGAACATCACGAAGAACTGGTGGGTACAAATACACTTTGAGCCTTCATCCTTTGTTTCTTAAACCGTGAACCAAGCCACGTTACAACCCTTCAAAAGTCCTAATTGAAGCATGGGTTAGTTCGAAAGCATACTGTTACAAAAGGTATTCTGACCCCTGTAAGGCTTTACTCAAAATCCAAAGTTGAATTACAAACTTCTTTACTTGCTAAAAACGCATTTTTCAGAACTTCAAGACAAGCATAAAATTTGCATTACTTGAATATCACTGTTTGCATATGGCTATTTGTTTGATAGCGGAGAAATTCACACAACGAATATCCAGTGAATGAAAGCTCTCTCAGTGAACAAAATCAGCTCAAGAAGGATGATACTTCCATTGTCAAAACTCCTATCAACAAGAGGACATGACATGTCAATATCCAGCACACCTGGGGCAGTCCAGTCAAGATTCCAAGAGATCTCAAGAATTGCAGAGTAACCAGGGGCAAGTCTCCATCTCCATCACTTGGAGCATTGAATGTCAATCTCAGCAAAGGGTTACGTACAATTAAACATTTTTGGCAATACCACAAACATTTGCTGCTAGGGGCAATGACAAGTCTCCCCAAAGTCTTTCTCATAGGATAATTTCCCAGAAAGAGTTTAACCTCTGAAAACCTTTCCCCAGCTGAGACAACCTCAAGAATCCTCGAGGACTTTCCCCAACGAAGTCATCACCTCTCTAGCAGACCGGCAACAGGGTTATTTCCCCAACAAACAACATGATTCCATAGCTTGAGGTGGCCTTTCCGACTACTACAAATCAAAGGACCACAACTCCTCTTCCCCAGTAGACTACTCTACAATCCCCAGCAAGTTACTGTGAAACCTGGACCCGACCATATATCAGTTCAACTTCAACTCCCCAGTAGAGCAACGGACGACTAAGACTCCTGAACTCTTTTTTCCCCAAGCAGGAATCAACACTCTATACAGAGCTTTCAACATCTCCCAGTGGAGTTCTCCTTAACAAAACAGGAAATCCCCAGTGGAAACATTCTAAGCAAAGTTTGAAGGCACACCTACTCTTAAACAACAATCCGGGATTTAATAAACTCCCCAACACTTGTCAAGGATTTATTCTCCAAGAAAAAAATTACATTTCAACAACATTCGTAGCACATGCATACAAAATACATATAACATAAATCTCATTTATTTTGAGAACATCATTACGCAATGCATACATCATGACATTGCATACAACTAACCCTTTACCTTTTCAGGAAAGATAAATCAACAGATAAAGTTCATCATCTTTTGGAGTAGCAATCATCTCAGATTCCTTCATCACATATCATTATCAAAAAGGACCTCCTATGGTTAGATTTATTTCTTCCAGTTAATGATAGGCGACCAAAGATTCCTTCTAGAGACAGTTCAGATGCGATCCAGATATAGCTGACATTTTGATACTTATTCTAGATTCTCTTCTAGAGACAGTTCAGATGCGATCCAGATATAGCTGACATTTTGATACTTATTCTAGATTCTCTTCTAGAGACAGTTCAAATGCGATCTAGATATGGCTGACATTCTGATACTTATTACAGATTATCTTCTAAAGACAGTTCAGATGTGATCCAGATATGGCTGACATTCTGATACTTATTCTAGATTCTCTTTTAGAGACAGTTCAGATGCGATCCAGATATGACTGACATTCTGATACTTATTCCAGATTCTCTTCTACAGACAGTTCAGATGCGATCCAGATATGGCTGACATTCTGATACTTATTCCATATTCCTTCTAGAGACAATTCAGATGCGATCCAGATATGGCTGACATTCTGATACTTATTCCAGATTCCTTCTAGAGATAGTTCAGATGCGATCCAGATATGGCTGACATTCTGATACTTATTCCAGATTCCTTCTAGAGACAGTTCAGATGCGATCCAGATATGGCTGACATTCTGATACTTATTCCAGATTCCTTCTAGAGACAGTTCATATGCGATCCAGATATGGCTGACATTCTGATACTTATTCCAGATTCCTTCTAGAAACAATTCAGATGCGATCCAGATATGGCTGACATTCTGATACTTATTCCAGATTCCTTCTAGAGACAGTTCAGATGCGATCCAGATATGGCTGACATTCTGATACTTATTCCATATTCCTTCTAGAGACAGTCCAGATACGATCCAAATTCGGATGTAATTCTGTCACTCATTCAAATACAGTCCAGATACGATCCAGATTCAGATGTCATTCTGTCACTCATTCAAAATACAATCCAGATACGATCCAGATTCAGATGTCATTTTGTAACTCATTCAAATAAATTCCAGATACGCTCCAGATACGGATGCCATTCTGATAATCATTCAGTTCCAGCTTACAGGTACAATCCAGCAATCACCTTCGGATGGCATCTTTAACCCATCTCCAACAAATATCCATTACCTCTCCAAATGGCATCTTTAAGCCCATTCCCTACATAATCAACAAACACATATTTGAGTGCAAATTTTCTGGGCACTCTAGTGTTTAATCATCTTCCACCTTCAAGTCACGAATGGCAGATTTACCAATCTAACTCTTCAGGTGTAAGAATATTGAACAGGGGAAGCTGTTGTACCCCAAAATTTGCCCTCTCATTCCTCAAGGGTTCTCTCACAAGATCTTCCACAACGCCAAGTTTGCAGCATTGATACATCAATTTAGGCTTGGATTTGGCACAAGGGCAAAATGGTCAATTGCATATTAGAAAGTCAAACTTTGACTTTTTGGTCAACATTACATTCCAAAGATCAAATTTCATCAAGACATGCAAGAATATCAAGCTTGATCATCAAGAAAGTCAAGAAAGTCAAAAGTCAACTTGAAAAGTCAAGATTTCCAAGACTTAGGAATTTTCTAAGTGTTTTTATACATGATAATTTCATCACTTCATGCCATTCTTTCATCATGATGTAAGATGATTCAAAAGAAACTTTCAACATGAAAGTTGTAGATTTCCATGATATCTACAACATTGCTTTACACAACTTCTCCTAAATATCATGGGATCTCAAGTTACAAATTCATGAAGTCATGACATTTTCATTTAACACTTAGAGAAATTTTCAACAGATTTTGTTCAGGATTTTATCCCAACTTCTTGGCTTTTTTTCACATAGTTACAAGATGATTTTGTCAAAATGGCCAACATGAAAGTTATAGAGGATGTTCCAAGCTTTCCAGAACATCCAAGAGCATGAATTTATCATACTTGAGCTAGGAGATTCAAGGGCTTGAAGTTGGGCATCCATCCTTGAATTGTAAGTCATTCTATTGAAGAACACATAACAAAACCCGTATGCTATGCTGCATAATCTTATGTTACAGACCTTCTTGCTTGCAAATATCTACATAATTTAATCTTTACACAAGAGCTTGAGCTATTACCCAAGTGTTTGAGCCATTGTTCAAAAGATCTTTCCATTTATGGCATAAAGGGACCATTGTTATTCTTGAAAAGCAAGCTTTTTGTACAAAGTTTGTCTTGAGCCCATACCTTGCTTGTTGTTGATTATACTCAACCATAAATCATGGGAAGTAGCTCCTCTATAACAACAACTTTTGTACTTCACCTTGGGACTATGGAGTACTTGACTTAGTTTGATCTTTGTAATCCAACCAAATCATAACATGCTGTCTTGCAAACCTAATCAGATCATATGTACAAACCCCTTGCCTATAAATAGAAGAAGCATTTGCAAAAGAAAGGGGTTGGAAAAGGTTATAAAAATAGATAGAAAAGCTAGAAGTCTTGTTGTAAACTAGCTATCAAAAAACCATAACAGTCCACAAAACTTCCACTCTTGAGTTTTAAAGCCCAAACCTTTGAACCTCTCATACCTTGCAAATTCTGTCCAACCATCTAAACACCTCACATACATCACCTAGAAATTGTCCAAACTCAAGAACAAGCTTCTGCAAAACCTCTGCTTTCTCTTCCAAAGTTCAAGAACAGTCAAAACAACAACTCAAACTCAGAACATAAGATCTAGCTCCAAGGTAATTTTCTTAACTTCAGTTCTTCATTTCAAGCATCATTAGTAATTTATTTTTTGAAGACAAAGTGTAGTAACCATTTTCCTTGAAGCTAACCATTTGTTTATCTTCCACTCTTTTCATTATGTGTTGAAAACTAACCCATGTATGCAGCAAAACAATGTTGAAGTAGAAAAAATGACAGCATGAGTCGACACATAGCCTTATGAGTCGATACATACTGCTTTACAGGCCCAAAACAGAAGAAAAAATAGTGTATGAGTCGACGCAAAGCACGTATGAGTCGACACATGCAGTGTATGAGTCAACGCATAGCCTTATGAGTCTATACATACTGCTTTACAGGCCCAAAACAGAAGAAAAAAACAGTGTATGAGTCGACGTAAAGCACATATAAGTCGACACATGCAGTGTTTGAGTCGACACATCCCATTATGTATCGACTCATACTGAGTTGACTTGGCAATACAGGGGCAAGGAAAGTTATGCGTCGATGCATGTGAGCTTGTGCCGACACATAATAGTTCAAGATGCATTTTCTCCTTCTTTTTACACTATTTTTATGTTTCCTTCATGGTTATTCGATATGGTTGTAATATTTAAGTTCCTACTTCATCCACATTTGTAAATTGTACCCTCATCCCCCAAATGATGTAATAGCGTATGACTTTATTTTCCGTAATTTAACGCTTTCAAATACAAATGTTAGTAACTAGGGTGTGTATTGCAAGATAAAATCAACAAGTAGATAACCCTAATCAAAGATTAAATGCATGCAAATCAAACACACTATTCACACATGCACCCTTAGGGTTAACTCCACTTGTTGCCTAAAAAATGGCCATGTTACACATGTGGGATGTCTTAGCACAAACAAAAATATAAGATCATAGTCCCTCAATGACACTATCAAAGTTGCCTTTCCAAATGATCTTAGTCCCTAAAGAAAAAATTCTAAGTCATCTCACAACATTGCTATCATGGTCATACGATGATCCAACGCCTGTCCCTTCACATCCAACGACGGGGCTTCTTATCAAATCAATGGTAAGATAACAACATCTAAAGGAGGAGGAAAAACACATCTAAGACCTTTTGAGTAGGTAGGTTCGCTCTTAGTTACTTGCTTGCTCACAACAAAAACATTTTATGCACTAAAACTTCCATTTGAAACATTTTCAAAAGATAACACTTTGTACGCGTTCTTATAGAAACGAGAGCCATTACAAAGAAAACCCTTTTCAAAATCACTTTCAAAAAACTTATCCCACAAACACCTCTTTGAACTATTTTCAAAACAAAACTTTGTACGCATTCTTATAGAAACGAGAATCATTACAAAGTCACATTTTCAAAATACTTTCAAAACCCACACCAGAAGCACATTCAAACAAAAGCAAGTGATCTAGCAAGTAACTAAGAGCCCATGGGAAACCATGGATGAAAAGGGTGATAATACCTTCCCTTTTCATAATCTACCCCCCGAACTCAAGAAACAATCTCAAAGGTCTTTCCTGTGCTTTTTCACCTTTCCTTTTTGGATAAAAGAAAAGTCGGTGGTGACTCTTGCTAAACCGCAACATTTACAAACACAAACGCAAAACACCTCAAGTCAGTTCTCCCACCGTATCACAGTACCTTAGTAATTTATTTTGCAAATTCCATACTTGCATACCGTAGCGCTAAGATGAAGTAGTATTTAGAAGAAATAGCTTGCATACTGTAGCGCTAAGATGAAGTATTATTTAGGAGAAATAGCTTGCATACTGTAGCGCTAAGATGAAGTAGTATTTAGAAGAAATAGCTTGCATACTGTAGTGCTAAGATGAAGTAGCATTTATAAGAAATGGCTTGCATACTGTAGCGCTAAGATGAAGTAGTATTTAGAAGAAATGGCTTGCATACTGTAGAGCTAATGTGAAGTAACACTTAGAGATAATTGCTAGCATACTGTAGCGCATTATATGAATTAACACTTAGAGATAATTGTTAGCATTAATACTGTGGCCACTATACTCTGATACAAATAATAATTTGGTATAGAATAAATAATAGATATATTGTAGCTACTAAGTTTCGGTTTACAAATACAAAATATTTAATCATAATGATTTAATATCATTAATAAATAACTTTGTAGAAATTATAAAGTAGAAATAATAGAATTTTTGGCCGATAATTAATTAACCGATTTTAGCCAAAAAAGTCCGAATAATTATGCGGTTTATTGTAGTAATTTTTGGTTGATCTATTGCGTGGTATTTTTGTTGAAAAATGTGAATTAGCAGGTGATTTAATTGCTTCTATTTATGGGCAAAAATATTAAGTTGCGGGCTTATGGTTAATGTTGAATTAAGTTGAATTATTGTTGTTGTTGTTATTACGTTCATGTCGTTGATGCATACATAGCATATCATGTTGGAGCTGATGCTCGTCAAGTTGTACTGGATTGGCAAATATAAAGTTGAAGGCTTATGCCTTGTTAATGCCTCTATTTATTGGCATATTTATAAGTTGGGAGTTCTGCTCCATTGGTACCACATGCATGTGTATAAAAACGAGTCGCATTTCATGTTGTATTCTGAGTTGTCGTGTGGATGAATTAATTATGTTAAATGTTAATAAAAAGTTGTGAAGTGGTGAATTATATGATCTAATACTAATATATTATTTATTGTATATCCGATTATATGGTTTGATATCTCACCCCTTCTGTTTGAATGTTGCCCTTTGTTGGTAACATGTAGGTAATCAAGAAGGTTAGTTGTTACCCTCGTTAGTTCGAGTCGGTGTTGTCGCTCTGATACGTAACACTCGGGGGGATGAACACATGTTTTCTTTATTGTTGATTTTCATTATGTTGCTGAATTTTTAAGTTGTTTTCATTAAAGACTTGTTGTCTTAAAGTTGTTTTGAGTTGGATAAGATGTTATGGTGTTTTCAGTTGAATTTTGTGAATCCACTGCGTAGTAATGAAAGTTGTTTTTATTTTTAAAGACTAAGCAGGTTGTTATCGGTTCATCCGAATTTTATGTGTTATGTATCTAAACTATAGATGAGTGAATGTCGTAGTTTTAAGTTGAAAGTGTAGCATTCCATTTGTTTGTTGGAAATTTTTTTATAACTCTGATTTTATTTAACTCGTTGGGCAGAAATGGGGTGTTACAGCGGGGATTTGGAGAAGAATCAGAATAAATCATTGAGATATTTATCTAAACCATAGAAAACATTTGCGGGAAAGAATCAAAATAAACCGTTGAGAGATTTAAACTGAACCGGCAGGGATCTGGAGAAGAATCAGAATAAATTGTTGAAAGATTTATCTGAACCATAGAAAATGTCTGCGGGAAAGAATCAGAATAAACCATTGAGAGATTTAAACTGAACTGGTAGGGATCTGGAGAAGAATCAGAATAAATCGCTGAGAGATTTATCTGAACCAGAGAAGACGTATGTGGGAAAGCATCAGAATAAACCATTGAGAGATCTAAACAAAACTGGCAGGGATCCGGAGAAGAATCAGAATAAATCTTGAAGGGATTTATCTGAACCAAAGAAGATGTCCGCGGGAAAGAATCAGAATAAACCGTTGAGAGATTTAAATTGAACTAGCAGGGGTCTGGAGAAGAATCAGAATAAATCTTAGTGTTGATTTAACTGAAACAGTAAAGATCTTGAATTATCTTCAAATGGAATAGATATCAGAGAGATCTTAGTGTCGATCTGACTGGACTAGAGAAAAATCTTGAATTAACTTCGATTGGAATGGAAATCATAAGAATCTTAGGATTGATTCAACTGAACCAGACAAAAGAGAATATCCACCGAAAAGAATCAGGATAAACCGTTGAGAGATTTAAACTAAACCAGCAGAGGTCTTGGATGAGCAACAAAATAATATTCATAAATGAATTATATCTGACTCGTATCTAAGATATGTACTGAATGAGAGTCAAAATGACATATGTATCTGGATCGTATCTGGACTGTATTGGAAAGGTATGCTGAAAGAAGTATCAGAATGATATTCGTATCTGGACCGTATTTGAATGAGTGACAGAATGACATATGAATCTGGATCGTATCTGAAATGTATTTGAATGAGTGACAGAATGACATCCGAATCCGGATCGTATCTAGACTGTATTTGAATAAATGACAGAAAGACATCGAATCTGGATCGTATCTAGACTGTATTTTGAATGAGTGACAACATGACATCCGAATCTGGATCGTATCTGGACTTTATTTAGAAGAGAAACTGGAGTAAGTATCAGAATGTCAACCATATTTGGATCGCATCTGAACTGTTTCTAGAAGGAATCTGGAATAAGTGTCAGAATGTCAGCCGTATCTGGATTGCATCTTAACTGTTTCTAGAAGAGTGTATGGGAAGGAGCCCGTGTAGGATTGCTTTAGTTGGTCGTGTAGATAATTGCCCTGGCTTTTTTCAGGAATTAATCTACAATTAGTTGTCCTCAGATGATTGTCCTATCTTGTTTCAGGTATTAATCTGGAACTTATTTTTGTTGGTCGTAGAGATAGTTGCCCCAGCTTGTTACAGATATTAATTTCTGACCTTTCGAATATTGTTGATGATAACCATCTGTTGATTTGATCTTTTCCTGAAAAGGTAAAGAGTTAGATGCATGCCATGTCATGATGTATGAAATGCATGGTGCAATGATGTTCTCAAAATAAATGAGATTGTGTCGTGTGCACTTGTCATGTATGTAATATGATATATGAAATGTGAGATGTTTATTTGAATGTATCTTTGTTGGGGAAAATAAATCCTTGACAAATGTTGGGGAGTCATTAAATCCCGGACTGCTGTTGAAGAGTAGGTGAGTCTTCAAACTTTGCTTAGAATATTTCCACCAAGGATTCCTATTTTATTGTTTGAGGAGAGCTCCGTTGAGGAATGTTGAAAACTCTATGGAGAGTCTTGATCCTTTCTTTGGGAAAAAGAGTTCAGGAGTCTCAGTTGTTCATTGCTCTATTGGGGAGTCGAAGTTGAACTGATATCTGGTCGGGTCCAGGCTTCACAGTAACTTGTTGAGGATTGTAGAGTAGTCTATTGGGGAAGAGGAGTTGTGGTTCTTTGATTTGTAGTAGTCGGAGAGGCAAACTCAAACTGGGGAATCTGTAGTTTGTTAGGGAAATAAACCTTGTTGTTAGTCTGTTGGAGAGGTGTCTTCTTCACTGGGGAAAATCCTCGAGGGTTCTTGAGGTCGACTCAGCTGGTGAGAAGTTTTCAGAGATTGAAACTCTGGCAGGGAGTCATCCTATGAGAAGGATCTTGGGGAGACTTGTCACTGCCCCAAGTAGTAAGTGTTGTAGTAATGCCAGAAAATGTTTGCTTGGTCGCACATGACCCTTTATGTGGGAGCCTGTTTACCCCCAGAGTTAATCTGCTACACCTTGACGCTTGAGATTTTGATCACATTTCCAGTAGCCCTGGACTTCCTAGAGATATTTTCTAAGACCGTTGTGGTAGAAACCGAAGACCTGATACTGACACCATCTGATACTACTGACATAGACGAACAAATTGGTGGTACCCAAGATCTTTGGTCAAGTCTCAGAATTTTCTAAGAACTGTCATGGGAGGATCCGAAGACATGATACTGACACCATATGATACTGACACCATCTGATACTATTGGTACAGACGAACAAATTGGTGGTACCCAAGATCTTTGGTCAAGTCTCAGAATTTTCTAAGAACTGTCATGGGAGGATCCGAAGACATGATACTGACACCATCTGATACTGACACCATCTGAAACTATTGGTACATACAAGCAATTTGATGGTACCGAAAGTCTTCTTAGTGGATTTTGTTCAAACCCATGATCAACGTAACATTGCCCCTTGAGTGATACATATGGAGATTTGCCCCTGGTTATTCAACAATTCTTTGAGAGATTCTTTGAATTTCGACTTGACTGCCCCATATGTGTTGGACAATGGTCATGTCGTGCCCCTTGATTATGAGAGATTTGTCATTAGAAGCGTCTTTCCATTTGAAGTGATTCTGTTTGAGAGAGCTTTCATTTGTTGGATATTCGTTATGTGAATTTCTCCACTGTCGAACAAATAGCCATATGCAAACAGCGATATTCAAATAATGCAAAGTTTATGCTTGTCTTAAAATTTTGAAAATGAGTTTTAGCAAGTAAAGAAGTTTGTTAAGAAAATTCAAACTCAGGATTTAGGGTAAAGCCTTACAGGAGTCATGATACCTTTTGTAACAGTCTGCTTTCAAACTAACCCATGCTTCAATTAGGACTTTTGAAGGGTTGTAGCGTGGCTTGGTTCACGGTTTAAGAAACAAATGATAAAGGCTCAAAGTGTGTTTGTACCCACCCGCTATTCGTGATGTTCTTCAGTCTTAAACTCAGTTAATTGTATGTTTGAACTCCAATTAAGTCTGGAATGGCACTTTAGTGATGGTTCAAACAAGTTAAGTTTGTCGGAAGGCAGACATTTTTGCAACATTTTCCATGTTGTGGAGGGTTTATAGTGACCTCTTTTTTTATTATTATCCCTGATTTTGCTTGACTGTTCTTGTTTTTGAGATTACAGTCAGCGGGACGCCCCAATTTTCTTTAAGTCTCCTTTGTAGGTTTTGACTTAGTAGGCTTTTCTTTAGAGAGATAATGACTGCCTATTTGATAGGGAACCATCACCATCTTTTGGTTCAGAAGGAATGTTTTTGATGTCGCTCGTTGTATTACGAGATGAGAGTTTGTGATTTGAACACGCATTTGAATTAACTGAGAGACTACCCTGCAACAGGTTTTGATTAAAGGTTTCAATTTGTGTAAGAAAGAAAACGTCTACTTCTTTGGCTCAAAGGGGTTGAATAGTGATTAGCAATGCACATAATAGACCTTAGGTTCAAAGGCTTGCATGAGGATTAAGGTAAGTACCCTCTTGAAATTTAGTTGGTTTCAAACCAATCCCAGAAATAGTAATCGGGTTCTAAGGAGTCTCAATATCACTGATCTTTCTTTATCGGTATTATCTCAGCTTAGCAATCTTTTCTTGCGGCCGAAACATCCCGAAAGTATGATCTCAATGAGTGTAGTATCGAGTATCAACCGATTCCCAGCTTTACACCGAGGCTGGCTATCTCACTACTTTCTAATGGCCGAGTTTGTTCAACTAAGGTTCTAAGGTTCGTTAGTGTTTCACGACACCACGCGACGGCCTGTATTCTCCTCGATTCAACACAAGGGATACTGGTACCAACCAAAGTGTCACACCAACACAGCTATCGCTTCAACCATATCGGTCTATGCCATACAGTCTCCATGATTTATTGCTGTTTACCTAAAACGTATCCCCAGATCCAGGTATAGGATTTATACAAAAATACCCCAACAAAACCCTTAAGAGTAAAGCAGTCAAGGCAAACAAAGAAAGCAATTTAAAAATGACCTAGACCCTAAGGTAAACCCCAATTTATTATTTTCCCCAGCAGAGTCGCCAGTTCTGTGATACGGTGGCAGAACCGACTGTTAATACTAGTTTTGCATTTTGTATTCGCAAATGTTGCGATAAGCAAGAGTCGCCACCGACTTTTCTTTTATCCAACAAAGGAAAGGGTGAAAAGAACAGAAAATACCTTTTTTCGAGATTTTCTGAGTAAGGGGGGTAAATTATGGAAAGGGAAGGTGTTAGCACCCTTTCCATCCGTGGTTTTCCATGGGATCTTAGCTACTTGCTCATTTTTGAGAATTGCTTTCGCGTTTGTGTGTTTTGAAAATTTTGTTTTCTTTATAATAACTCTTGTATCAGTCCTCAAGAGTGTGATAAAGTGTTTTTGAAAGTAGTTTTGAAAGTGTGGTGTAAAAATGAATTAAATTTGAGCAAGTACTTAAGAATTATATACCTACTCGAAAAAGGGCGTTCTTTTCTTCCTTTCCTTTAGACAACGCTATCCTACTATTAATGAGTAGGTAGCCCTATCCTTGGATGTTGAGGGACTATCGAAGGGACATTTATGGTAATTAAAGGCAACATGTGAGGATACCTTAGCAATTCGAAGGGACTGTCATCACATATTCGTAGGCAACATCGAGGAACAAGATCATTTCTCGTAGGCAACTCGAGGGACATTTAGGGACTATGATCTTTATGATGACTTTAAACTGAGGGTCTTTGCTAAGATATCCCTACGTTCGAGAGACGTGACCATTTCCGGAGGAAACCAAAGTGGTAAGTACCCTAGGGGTGCAAGTGTGCAATAGTGTGATTTTTTCAGATATTTTTATCTTGATGTTAGTGATCTAAGATTAATTGGTTAGTTCTTGCCATACATGCCTAATTTACTAGCAGTTCATATACAGGCTTATAGTGCGAAAAGTAAAACCTACAGCTATTACAAAGCTTTAGGGCAATTACAATTATATTTGATTGAACATGTAAAATGCAGAAATTAAAACCCTAATTAGGCTATTACAAACCGGGCACAGTTACATAATAAAAAGAATAATAGTACAAAAATAATAACGCGCAAAAATTGGGACGAGAATAAGTTCCAAACCCTAAAAAATCTAATTGAAAATATTTTTTGGTATTTTATGAAAAAACTTGAAATTTAACCTAATTTCTAATTGATTTTAATTAAAGAAAACAAGTTAAAACCTAATTAAATTAATTTTAAGAAAAAAAACTAAGTCCAATTTTTTATGATTTTCTAATTTTATGATTAAAAAAATAATTTTTAAAAATATAAACTAAAAAAAGAAAATAAAGTAACAAAAAAAAAAGAATGGGCCTAGGGTGAGAAACCCAAATTGGGGGTGCTGGCTGGAATTTTTGTTGGGCCCCAGATCTGGTGGCCCATACAGCGTGTGATCCCATGTTACTGCTTCTGGAAAGTCCACCCTAGGGCTGCAAGCTTGGAGACGCTGGATCCAAGCCAATGGGATCTGATGGCATGAGTTTGAGGGTCTATTGTGTGCACCTTGAACCTGGACCTACTGAATCTTCATGAAACCTGTTTAGAAAAATAAAATGCTGGACCTGGGATTCAAACCCAGGTCCTACCTTTCCCATATGCCTTGCTTTGCCATCTACGCTGACTCTTCATTCGTGTACATAAATGAAACAATAATATAATATGTAAAATTAGGTCAAATATATTAATCAAACAAAACACACGCGCATGTTTGAACTGGCCAGTGAGGCTGTGCCATGCAATCATCTTCCTCACTCCTCCGTCGTATTTTATTATGCCTTTTTACCTACGGACATTGTCCGTCACTACAGCACCTACAATTCTCAAAATTCACAGTACACAATATAAATTAAGTCTAAAGCCATGGATCAATTGGGTTTAACCCCCCAAGCATGATGACACTCATCTTTAAGCCCAATTTTGCATGTACCTGAAAACCCTAAATCAAAGGTCAAAACCCTAACAATGGCATATCGTCATACATTCATCAAAACAGGCAATTAATGACTCAAATATGTTCTAATCATTCATACAAGAAAGAATGCATGATCAAAATTCATTTATAATGCACGTATGACCATAACCGTTTAAAAAAAATAGAGCATAAACCATGATTGTATTGAGCACGATTCTTGGAGTTTTGGCGCTTGGGAGTGATGTAGCTAGCTTCAGAATACCTCCAGGAATTGATTGCAAGCTTCAGAATGACCTGAATCCTTCTGCAACTCCGAATCTAATTGCCACTTTTCTTTTAAAATATCAAGCTTATGAACAGAGTCTTTTTGCAGCAGCTACGCCTCTCTCTAGGTCTGGAACGTTTATGCATATATAATATATCATATTAGGTTAACAAATATGGACTGGAAAGATTGGATGGAAAGGATTTGATTTGCATCTTAGAATTTTATGTTTCAAAATTTGGCCAAAACTTTCTCATTTCTCTCCAATCAGCCTTTGCACGAAATTTTGATTCAATCTTCTGATGTTAGGCTCATGATCTGATCATAAAACAAATATTTGGATTTAATTCATCATTTTACTATTTTATTTGATTTATTAAGATTTAAATGAATAAAAATTCAAGTAAATAAAAACAAATCTCATAAAAATAAAATAATGGATTTAAATATCTTGAATAAGTTCATGGATATGTTTGATATCCAAAACCCACGCCCATTAGTTAAAAAAAATCCAAGTTGCTCACATTGACTTTTGTGCATTTTCATAAAATTGGTCAACTTTAGCAATGCATATCTTTCTCAAAATGAGCTTTGGTGGAAAAATTTCTGATAAAGTATGAGAAAGTTATGTCTGGTCAGAGTTTGGTTTACTTTTCCTATAGAAACCCTAATTTGCCATTTTTTACTTTTGATGAGTTATGAGCATTTCTTGAGGAATCATGATCAACCCTTGATCAAATGATGGATATCACCTCAAAATGTTGATTTTGACCAAAAATCTTGAAGTTTGACTGTATATAGGCCACAATTGACTTTTTACCTAGTACAGTTGATTTTTAGGCATTTAAGCAGTTGACTGAGAAAACTTGTTGTGCAGGGCATGAAATTTGGCATGGATGATCTTGAAGACATATTAGGGCCATGGAAAACATTTGGGACCCTTGGAGCTCACACACCTTGATGAAAATTGAAACCCTAGTTGGAGATTCATTGCTTAGGAGTAGAATTTGTCTGGTCAATTCTTGGTCATCTTTGAGCAATTGAGAACCTTAATGAGCATGTTTTGAGTAAAAATGGGAGGGAAAATTTTGGGGTACAACACACATGAAGTGGAAAATGATTTAAAAACATAATTGCCATTTTTGAAAAAAAAAAATGCAGAGCGAGGTTATGCATGGGTGATGTCACATGGCTTTTTACTTTTGGCAAGAAAAATGAAGTACTGAGCGTGTTGCTTGGATGTGCAAAGGCTTGAAACCAGCGGAACACCAAGATGTGCACAAAAACTGATATATAATGCACATGCTAGACTCCTATGACCAGTTATCTTGTGACTTAAATTCCTCAAAATTGGCTCGTGCGAATTTGGTGCTTGAAGGGCCTATGGAAAGCTCTCTCAATGAACTTGATCATAGCGTTTTGAATTTTGAAAAATGATGCCTGGATGAAAAAGAAATCATGGATTAAAGTTTGAGAAAAAAATGTGATTTGAAGGCATGGGCCTTGCGCGCATGCCTGGCTTGCATGACATGCATGCTTGGTCAGGTTAAACAATCAACTTTGAAGTTCCATAACTCAATAATTTCTTGGATATTTTGAGTGATTCCAAGCTCAATAGAAAGCCCTCACAATAAACAACACAATTCTCCTTTTCATTTTTAGTTGGGTCTTGGATCAAATAAATTAAGCCATGAATATGGCGCACCAAGTGTTTGTTAAAAATACGCGCGTAGCAAGCAAGTCTGCCTAGCAAAATTCATGCCTTGTGCATAAAACTTCCAAGCCATTTTTCTCTCAAATGGTTCACAATTAGGCTTTCCACATGCATTGACAAAGTTGAATAATTTTTCACAAGCTTTCTGAATATGTACCATTTGCTTTAATCGTATTAACCAAACTTAAGTTGTGATTGGCCAAAGTTGTATACTATAGATACTTAGAAATTTTCAAAGATTCAAATAACTTCATGAACAAGTAAACCATAATTTCTTCAATTCCCTTGATTCAATGATGAAATTAGCCATGAAATATGAAATGAGGATGCTTGAATTGAGGGTTAACCCAAAGTCCAATTGGTCAACTCTTGATTTTGTTTACTTTTGGTCAAAATGACCATTTTGCCCCTTGTGATCAATTGACTCATTTCCAAATAAAATTGAACCTCAATCTTTCAATCATAGATGCTCAATAACATATAAAAACACATGGAATCAATCTTGAATTAAAAAGTTAAAGAACTCTTGATTAAATCCGAAACCCTAATTTGGTCATCTGTATATGAGGATGATGCTCAAGCTTCAAAACTCTAATTGCACTAGACCTTCTTAAGCAATTCTTTGAAAAAAGTTCCCTCAAATGATAATAAGAAGATAATGCTTCAAGAAATTAGCTTAGACAAGCTTCAAGTCACACAATGGGTCAAAACCCTAATTTCATCAGATGGAGGAGACAAATAGATTCCTCTTCAAATCTTTGCAATATTTCAACTCTTGATAAACCAATAAGAAAAATGAGATATCTTGAGACATGAGAGATCCCTGGGACTTGAGAGATCCAGAACTTAAGATAGTGAGGCTCTCCTTGAGCAACTTATCAATACAATCAACTTACAAAGCTTGAGGAAGACTTGATAACCAAAGTACTTTGATCCCATCAAAGTGTATGAATGCAATGCAATATGATGTTTATGATGAGACATAAGCCTAAATAAAGAGGGTAAATTTTAGGGTGCAATAGCTGCCCCTATTCAATCGTCTTAAACATGATAAGGGAGAAAAGCGATAGCTTTCGAACGTTCAGAGTTGAAGATGATTGGATACAAAAGAATCCGAAAATTTACACTCTTGAAAAAAAGAAACAAAACCTGCCAAATACAAGGAAAGCCAGCAGATGCGGGACTTGGAAGGTACCAAATGAAATTGAATTTAGCAAGCAGAGGGTATAATGAAAATTGGCCCTCCTAAGACATGTGTCAGGATGAAGCTGTAACGCAAAATTTTAACAAAGTTGAGACAAAACTTAAACTTAGAAGAGTAGATGAAAATAAACTTCAGAATGATGTGTTAAGATAAATCTGGACCACAAAGGGGTGATATAAGACTCAAACACAGAGCATAGGCAAAGCTAAACTCTGGAAAAGTACATTGGGCAAAGTGGCTAGAGAGCGTCATTCTAGGAGCACCTGCTAGTCTCAAAAGAGACCAGTTAACCAAGGATACATCAATAGAAAGTTGAAGTACAATAACCAAACACTGTTAAAGGATCATCAAACAAAAATTGATAAATATCCATGGAATGACATCAAACGAGACAAGACTCGACTCAACAACACTAGAAGATCAAAAATTTCTAGAAACGAGTACCAGGACAAAACAAATTGGATTTCACGCACGGGTAACGGGGAAAAACTTGACCCATAGCAAAGGGTTGAGAGTGCATGTTTCTCAGAGCACCTGATTGTCTCTAACCACAAGAAAACAGTAAACGGAAATTGACTAAGACCTGAATAGGTACAAAAGAGACATCTCAAGTCAATGGACACAACAAACAAAAGCCGTAATATAGTGAACAAACACTGTCAAAGGTTCAGTAATCTAAAACTAATAGAAGTTTGTTGTACCCCAAAATTTTCTCTCTCGTTTTTTAAGAAATTTCTCACAAGATTTTCAATTTGCTCAAAGTTGCACAAGGATTGATCAGCTCAAGACTTTTCCTCAACACTGATGACTCAAATTAGGGTTTGAGTTTGCACAAGGACAAATGAACTTTTAATGCCTCATATGACTTTCATGGATCATTTTGGACCTTCAATAATACTCATGTCAAAT
>OX451739.1:93609933-93613159 GCA_948472305.1 Vicia faba | reverse complement strand
GAAATGGACATTACTAAGGAGCTTCCAAGTGAGATTGTGATTAGGAATAGTCATGGGGAGAAACTCTTGTAGCTAGTTGAATATGAATGGAAACCACTCTTCTGCAGGAAATGTAAAAAATTAGGGCATAATTGTGAGAACCAGAAATTAAAGGACAAGATTTGGATCCCTAAAGCCGCTTCTGTTGAGATAAAGGATATAACCCCAACAAGATTGGATCCCTAAAGCCGCTTCTGTTGAGATAAAGGATATAACCCCAGCTGTTCAGAATTTGGATCCACCAGTTTTGCCTTCTAGTATTGTGCAGCCTCTTGATAATAGAACAGTACAAACTCAAAATATTGAAGAGGGGGACAAGTGGACTCAGGTTCCAGGCAGTGGGAAAGATAAAGGTAAAGCTAGTCAGACTGATCCCCAAGCAGGTATGTTTTCATTTGGCAATGGATTTGATGCTCTAGGAATTTTGAATGATCTCCTAGAGCTTCAAAATACTGGTCCATGTTAATGTCTTGGAATATTAGGGGGATGAATAAATTTGCTAAGATTAAGGAGGCTAGCTCTCGTCTCCATTCCCTTAATGCAGATATTAATATCCTTATTGAAACTAGAGTCAAGAGCTCCAAAGCTAGCTCTGTTAGGCAGAAGTTAAATGTTGGTAACAATTATTTAGATAACTATCAAAGTCATGCAAATGGTAGAATCTGGATTAATTGGAATAGTAACAAGATTGATGTCAGGAAGTTTGATTGCAGTAGCCAGATGATTCATTGTGGGGTTTATGATTGTAATGGAAGTTTTCAGATTCTGGTTAACTGCTATTTATGGCCATAATAGCCTGGAGCAGAGGAAAAAACTGTGGAATGAACTTGATAGCATGCATACTGTTGGAGCTTGTGCCTTGTTGGGGATTTTAATAATGTGCTTAGTGCTCA
Source organism: Vicia faba (assembly GCA_948472305.1). NCBI lineage: Eukaryota > Viridiplantae > Streptophyta > Magnoliopsida > Fabales > Fabaceae > Vicia > Vicia faba. The sequence continues at coordinate 93,612,227 of OX451739.1, read as the reverse complement.
TGACAGGATAGGTGGTAAAATGGTCGTGGAAGCTGAATGTAAAGACTTACAGGAGTTTATGGATAAGAATGGCCTTTTTGAAATGGATAGTACAGGGGATCACTTCACTTGGTCTAATAGGCACTCTGTTGACATGATTTACTCCAGGATTGACAGGCTTTTGGGAAATGTTACATGGTTTCAGTCTCACTTGTCTCAATCTCTGCATATTTTGTCTCCTTTAATCTCTGACCATGCCCTGCTATTGGTTTCTGATCAAGCAGTCAGTAGAAACAAGATACACAGATTTAAATTCTTGAATTGTATTACTGCTATAGATGGCTTCCTTGATGCAGTTCGAAACAATTGGAATGCTCATCTGGATGGTAGACCAATGTTTGTTCTATGGAATAAGATGAAGAGGTTACAACCTGTACTAATCAAACTTCAATTGCCTTTACTCCAAGCTAGGAAGCATATTGTTCTGACTAGGAATAAGTTGGACATGGCTCAGACTAGTTTGCAGTATGATAAAATGAATGTTGAAAAGATGAATGAGGTTAAGAAATTATCTGCAGAACTGTTGGCTTGGAATGATACTGAGATTGCCATCTTGAAGCAAAGAGCTAAAGTCAATTGGTTGAAATTTGGTGATGAAAACTCTTCTTTTTTTTCATTCTGTTGTGAAATCGAAACAGGCTTCCACGAATCTGTCTTGCCTAATCAGTGAGGATGGCTCTGTTTTATCATCCCATGCAGAGATTGAACAAGAAATCTTGTCTTTTTATGGGAAACTGATGGGTAGCAAGGAGGAAGATATTAGTGGGATTGATTTGGTTGCAATGAGAAAGGGTGCACAGCTTAATAATTCCCAAAGAGAATTCCTTGAATCTGCCATCAGTGATATAGAAATCTATGAAGCCCTCAAAGATATTAGTGATATGTCCGCCCCTGGTTTAGATGGTTATAATTATGTTTTCTTCAAAGCTACTTGGGACATTATCAAGGTTGATCTTCTTGCTGCTGTTCATGAGCTCTTTAACAGGAATTACCTATACAAAGCATTCAATTGTTCCAGCATTACTCTGCTGCCTAAGACAAAAACTGCTAGGAGAATTTCTGAATTCCGGCCTATATCTGTTTGCACTACTGTCTATAAAATCATCTCTAAAATGTTGACAAACAGATTGGGGAGAGTTATTGGAAGTATCATCAGTCCTAATCAAGCAGCATTCATTCCTGGGCGGCAAATTCATAATCAGATTCTCCTTGCGTATGAACTCATTAAAGGTTATTCGAGAAAATATACTACTCCACGATGTATGATTCAGATTGATATGCAAAAGGCATACGATATGGTTGACTGGAGGGCCTTGGATTGTATTCTTCAGGAGATTGGTATTCCCAATAAATTCAAAAATTGGATCATGCTTACTGTTACCACTGTATCATATCGTTTCAGTATCAATGGATCTATGTCTACTTTGTTACAGGCTCAAAGGGGCATAAGGCAAGGGGACCCCATTTCCCCTTACCTCTTTGTCATCACCATGGAATACATGAATAGATGCCTCCACCAGATGCAACTGAACCCCAATTTTAATCATCACCCTAAGTGTGAAAAACTCTAGATTACAAATCTTGCCTTTGCTGATGATTTGCTTCTTTTCTCTAGAGGTGATATCGGATCCTTATCCTTGATGATGCAAGCTTTCAACAGCTTCTCTAGTTCTACAGGTATGATAGTTAATTCTCTTAAAAGCAAAATATACTTTGGTGCTGTGGATTTGGATACTAAACAGCAAGTGCTTCATTTGACTAAATTCATTGAAGGGAGCCTCCCAGTCAGATATTTGGGGGTGCCTCTCTCTTCTAAGAAGTTGGATGCAAAATATTACCTGCCCCTTATTGATAAGATTGTCAGTAGGATTAGGCATTGGTCCTTCCCAATTATTAAGTGCAGCTGGTAGACTTCAACTCCTCAAATCTGTTATTTTTGCTATGAACAATTTTTGATTCACCTGTTTCCCTATGCCTAAAGTGGTGCTGCAAAAGATCAATACTATTGCAGATCATTCTTCTGGGCTGGGACAAATAGGATGAGTAGGAAGAGTCCTGTGACCTGGAATCAAGTCTGTAAGCCCAAGAAGAATGGTGGTCTTGGTTTAATTGACTTATTTATTTGGAATGAGGTAGCTTTGCTTAAATTGCTGTGGAATCTCTGTGCTAAAAAAGATAATTTGTGGGTTAGGTGGATTCACTCCTATTATATGAAGAATGATGATATCATGGATTGTAAGATTAAAGATAGTGGC